>CM034151.1:746015241-746615241 GCA_019776745.2 Taxus chinensis
GCAAATTCATAAAATTTTATTTATACTCGTTGAATATTCACATTTTAAAATGTTAAATGTGAAAAAATCATATTGTGTTTTCATATAAAAATAATTACATTTTTGAAACTAAATTATTGATATTTTCCAAAATATAAAAATTTAAAATGGTGAATGGATAATTCATTTTTTTGTACAATATTTTAAATAGCTTATAGAGTAACAAGATATTTTTTGATTGTAAATTGTATGTATGAGTAACAAAAACTATAGGATATTGTTTTATCATAATCCAAGACACTATACCATGGAATTGTGAAAAAATCATAGTAATATTAGTTTAAAATATTGATTGTGGATACTTTAAAGTTAATATTCATAGTTATTGATAGTATTATTCTCACAATGATCATTATTCCCAATCGATCTACAATATATTTTTAACAAGTGATAATGTGCACACATTTATAGGAATGATAATTATTTATATAAACCAAGAGGAACATACCAAGGAATTTACAAACTCAATCCCACCCCATTTCTAACTTTAATAGAGATTCCTTCATTTATCCAAACATTTAAAATAAATTACAAAATTTACTAATAAGCTTTACAAACATCCATATAAAAGTTCAATATCAGCTTCTTTAAAGTCTCCCAGAGTGATTTATTAAGAAATATATAATATTTAATATAAAAACATATAAAAACTCTAAAATAAAATCACATACATAGATATTTGCTCGTAGCTTTATAAAAATAAATTTAAGAAGGACATGTACTATTTATAAACTTATTATATGCTTTTTTCACTAGTTATTTTTGTATCTATTTAAGAAACTGCTCTTTGTAATTGTCATTTATGGTTATCTCCAAAGAAATCATCCCGCAAAAAATAACTTGTTTACTTTTGGAATTTTATTTTAGGCGTTCACTTTTATAGATTGAAGACATATACAACTCCACTGCATTTTAAGTGGAAGATTATATCTCGTGATCTCTGTGAATTTGATTTGATGCATGGCGATCCTTTATTTACGCAAATTGAAACTGTGATGTATTTGAATTAGACTATGATCCCTGTGAATTGCATCCACACTGGTGATTTGTATATGCTGGTGATCTATGGGAGGACGATATGCATCTATTATAAAGATTGGTGTGGAGGAGATATCATTGTCTGGAAGCAAACCGTAAGCATTTTTTTTTTGAGATTTCTAACACAGAATATATTTCTTACAGCAATAAGATATATTAATTTTTTAGTTTTTAGTTTTATTTTATTTTCTATTTATGAGATTCAAATTTCAAGGGTTTTGTGTTGCAGATTCGAGGCTTATACCTGAAAAGGAGCTATGAGAAGCGGGAGTGTTGTCATCTCTTATAGTCTGAAGGGAATGTGAAGTAAAGAGTTCAGGGGTTAATTATAGGATTTATTTTCTTAGCTGCATATAGAGGATTAAGTGGTGGTTTTCTTAAGAGTGAATGTGTGTCTATTTGATCAGGCATCATACAGATATGGATTTAAATTGTAATGGTAGAGGAACAAATAAAATTCAAAGAATTTTGTAAAAAGGATGTTGTGTTAAGAATATATTTTATTGGTTTTTTTCTTTAAAATATAATATTTTTTGGTAAACTATTGTCATATTACTTTATAATTTTTATTTGATATCTTATAGCTGAAAGAAAAAGAAAGAGAGGAATATACATTGAAGGAGAACAAACATCACTAATATGCAACTTTGTAAACAGTATTCATATCAACAAAAAAATTAACTACCAAAATATAACAATACAAATTCAAAGGATCAACAACTTGTATTACACAACACTCATATGGTCAAAAAATAGTCATTTATAAATTATTTTAAATATAAAAATCTAATTGACACTTATGAAATCATCTATTTTTCTCATACATGCATATATGGTTTTAAAATATTTTTATTTAAAATTTTTAGACTCCCGTTTTAGTATATACTGCACGCATTTTTTAATAGAAATAGTTACAAATATAATGATTACTTTTTTTTTTAACAATTATTAGCATCCAAAATTTTAGTATATGTTATTAATAGTATTATTAAAATAATATATTAAATTTGTATGCACTGAAATATTTTCATATAATATAAATTATTAAGTTTTTTTAATGTTTTGAATCATTACGATTATTTAGTCATTAATTTACTATAAATATAAAAAGTCTTTTAATTTTTTATTCATATACTATATTTTTGTAAATCTACATCAATATTTAAATTGTTATTATGTAACTATATAAAATTGAAAAATATTCTAGTGCACAATATAAATAAATATATTAACTATTATTATGTTTGATAGGAAATAAATTTCAATGGATTTTTTATTTCTCAATAATAATTAAAATTTTAAGGTTTTATATATTTTAATGTGTATATACTCTCAAAATTGTATTATTTTTGAAAAACAAAAATATTAGTGTAATAAACAATTTTAATTTTCAAAATAGTATACATAATATATAAACTTTAGTTTTAAGAAAATTGTAATTTCGTGTAAATATTTATAATTTTAAAATGGGAATTTAGTTACAAAAAGGTTGTTATAGCACAAGTCACAATTTTGAAATTGTGGATCCACCACATTTTTAAAATTGTGAAAATTGTCACAATATTTTTGATTGTTAGAATTTCAACAATTATTCAAGTGTGGAATTCTCACAATTAGTTATTTTGTGGTTTTTTCACAGTTTCTTTCATAATTGATTTTTCCAAAAAATAATCGTGGGTGGAATCCACAAAAGTGGATTCGCAAGTTTAAATAAGATATGCACATTAAATTTGTGAAAAAATTGTGAATATAAGACCCTTATTCTTGTAGTGAATTAAGTTCAAGAAAAAACCTAGGAAAATAAATATCAAGCTCCAAGAAACCATGAATAGTATTAGTCTAGTCATTCTTCTCACGAGAGCGCAAAGCCAATATGGAATCTTAAAATATAAAAGATAAATTATAACTTGGAAGTGCATGAAACTTTCACAACTGAGAAATTTGAAGATAATCATAGAGACTCTTTTCTTCTTTACTTGATAATCATATAACTTCGTTTCTTCATGCGAATGAATCTCGCGAATACATTTGTAATGTGAATACAAGTTTTAGAAGTAGACATAGAAGATAGTCTAGGAAGAAACTTCACAAAATTTATTGGCTCAAACATACTTTCAAGTATTTTTAAACCTTTTGTATTTCATTTCTTTTTTAGCATGACCACATTCATTGAAACTAGAGAATATAGGTAGTTATCAGTGAATATAATAGGGTGTTCCTATGACATACAGATTGCACTCCGAAATTTCAAAAGAAAAATGATAGTCATGTGTGAAAAATCTATTACAGTTACTGATTATTAACCTCCTATCTTGTAAGATTATTTGATCAACAAATATTGGAAAATAACTCAACTGTAACTTCACAAATACAAACACATAAGAAATACCCAACAAGGTGAACACAATATTTTCAGACAATTGTCCCTGGAAAAACCCCATAGGGAAAACCAGTACTACAGATGAGAAATATATTAAACTTCAGCAAATCAAGAGATATAAATACTGCTTGCCTCTTACTGGCAGAGCTCCGACAATCTCCTAATCCTCCTACTGATATTCCTCCACTGCTATCTCCAACACTATCACTGCGCCCTTGCTAACACTGCAAGACTACTTGCTAACACTGCAAGTTTCTCTCAAAACTTCCTTGTTACAAATGACCCCAATGACCTCCTTATATACTACTCTCGTTGAAAATCAACGACCGAGATTAATACAAATGAACGACTGAGATTAAGACAACTCAATAACCATAACAACCTTGGTTATGAGGTGTCACCTAAAAGGAGTCAATATTAGATAACAATTGTTCTTATCCTAACAATATTTGTTTGACAAAAACATCTATTTCTCTAAATTCTAGGCTGTCCAAATAACAATTGGATGAGGACAAACAACTGTCCAAGCTACAAACTGCTAAGATTAACACTCCCTCTTAGTGAGGAAGCTGTTCTGCATGACACCCAACATCTCTCTGAAGAAGATAAATTTTGCCTTCACCAATGCCTTTGTCAGAATGTCTGCTACCTGCTGATCTATAGGTACAAACTGTAGCTTAACAACACCGCGCTGTACACAATCTCTGATGAAGTGATACTTGATGTCTATATGTTTTGACCTATCATGAAAGACTAGATTCTCAATCAACTTGATGCAACTCTGATTGTCGTAGTGTATCACCGTAGTCTCAACCTTCTAACCAAACAAGGCTACTAGCAACTTCCGAAGCCATATAGCTTCACATGTTGCCATGCTAGCTGCTATGTACTCTGACTCTGCTGAACTCAGAGCCATAGACTTCTGCTTCCTACTGAACCAAGATACAACTCCTAATCCCAGACTGAAACAACACCCTGAAGTGCTCCTCTTGTCCATTGTACTACCTGCCCAATCTGTGTCAGTATAGCCCATCAACCTGATTACTTCACCTCGAGCATATCTAATTCCATACTCGATTGTACCTCGCAAATAACGCAACACATGCTTTTCCGCAGTCCAATGCACTCTCTTTGGTTCAACCATGAACTGACTAAGAGAGTTAACTGCAAAAGCTATATCTGGCCTGGTATTGACCAAATACATGAGAGAACCAATCAACTGCCTGTATAAGGTGGGGTCTACATCCTTCTCCCTAGATGTGTCTACCTTCCTCCAATTCATGATCATGGGTGTAGACATGGATTTGCAATCTTCCATCCTGAACCTTTTCAAGATTTCCATGCAATATATCCCTTTCCCAAGGAAAATCTCTCCATCTTTCTGCCATACCTCCATGCTTAGAAAGTAGTGCATAAGTCCCAAATCCTTCATCTCGAACTCCGCTGCAAGATCCCTCTTGCATTCTTCTATGAGCCCCAGTGAACCTGTAAGAAACAAGTCATCTACATATAGAACAAGAATGAGAATCTCACCTCCAACTACCAAGTAGTAGAGATTAGCATCTGCCTCACTCTTCACAAGGCCCATTTCCTGCAAGTAACTATCAATGCGCTCATACCACGCTTTGGGAGCCTGCTTGAGTCCGTACAATGCTCTCTTCAATCTACACACGTGGGTCTCTTTGCTATGTGCTACAAAGCCTTCTGGTTGTTCTATGTATACCTCCTCTTTCAACTCACCATTAAGAAATGCCGTCTTGACATCCATTTGATGGATCTGCCATCCCATCTGTTTTGAAATTGAGATTACAGCTCGTATAGAAGTATACCTGACAACTGGAGCAAATGTCTCCTCGTAGTCTATTCCCTCTTTCTGAGAGAACCCCTTTGCCATGAACCTTGCCTTATATTTCTCGATGCTACCATCTACACCGTGCTTGATCTTATAGATCCAACGTGATCCAACCACTGCCGTATCTGTTGGTCTAGGCACTACCTCCCACACATCATTTTGCATAATTGAAGTATACTCCTCAACCATTGCTTCTTGCCACACTTGATGTTGTGCAACCTCCTGATAGCTAGAAGGTTCACTATCTACCAACATACTAACTAATGCAACATAGTCATCATACCTAGCTGGTGGTTTCCGTTGTCTATCACTCCTCCTAGGAGTAACCACTAACTCCTGAGTATTCTTCTGTGTCTGTTGAACCTCACGGTTCTTACTGCCAACTGTAGAGGATGAAATATCAACCTCCATGTCTTCTTGATGCATCTCTTCTTGCACCTGTTGCTCCATACTTTGAAAACTCTCTCCTCCTGAGTCTATGCTTGTACTAGTAACTGCACTCGAGCTTTGCTGCCATTGACTCGATTGAGTGATCCTTGGAGCTTCTGTTGGCTTCTCACTTTGATCATCTACTGGAAAATATCTAGACCTTATAAATGCCTTTTCCTCCATGAACTTGACATCAGGTTGAACAATAATCCTCCTGGTCCCTGGAATGAATATCCGATATGCCTTAGAGATTTCACTGTACCCCACAAAGTACCCTCTCTCTGCAGTCTGATCTAACTTGGTACGTGTATCCTTAAGAATGTGACAATATGCCAAACTCCCAAAGATCCTAAAGTGACTGACATCTGGCTTCTTCCCAGTGAATGCTTCCTCTGGTGTCATCTTCCCTAGTACCTTATGTGGAACTCTATTCTGTATGTATACTGCTGTATTGCATGCCTCTGCCCACAGATAACGGGGTAAATCCTGGTCATGCAACATAGCCCTTGATGCCTCTGTTATAGACTGATTCTTCCTCTCAGCAACTCCAGTTTGTTGCGGATTGTAAGGAACAGTCCACTCTCTCTTGATTCCTTCTTTGGTACAGAACTCCTGGAACTCATTGCTTTTGTACTCACCTCCATTTTCTGACCGAAGAACTTTTATCTTCCTTCCTGTCGAATTCTCCACAAGAGCTTTGAACTCTTGGAAGCGACTGAAAATGTCATCCTTGGTCTTCAAGAAGTATATCCATGTCTTCCTGGAGAAAGCATCAATAAAAGTAACAAAGTACTCATACCCTCTGAGAGACTTCGTCGACATTGGTCCACATACATCTGAATGTACTAGATCAAGAACACCCTTGGATTTGGTGTCACTCCTTGGAAAATATGCTTTAGCAAACTTCCCGAACACGCATCCCTTACATACATCATCGTGCTCTGTGCTCACCTCAGGAACACCTGTCACTGTCTCATGAAGTAATTTAAGGGCTCCATGATGGATATGGCCCATCCTTCTATGCCATAGCTCTCCCTGATCTCTAAGATTACTGTTGCTCATGAGTGCCTTAGGAATATCAAACTGCAGCCTATAAATCCGACCGCTCCTAACTCCAATAGCTGTGGGTGATTTCCAATCCTTGTGCTTGATCAACACATGTGCCCCTCTAAAGAGTACATTGTACCCTTTGTCCTGAAGGACAGATACAGAAACCAAATTCATCCCTAAGCCTGGAACATGCAACACATTATGAAGGGGAATAATCTTACCACTCTCCCTCTAAAACTAAACAGTTCCTTTCCCAACTGAGTTGAGTTTGGACATGTTCCCCATAGAGATCTGGATTTTGGTGCTCTCTTCCTTATAACTGGAGAAGTATTCTCTAACTCCTGTCATATGATATGACGCCCCACTATCTATGTACCAAACACTCTGTGAGGTTGAGCTAACCATACATGCTATGAGTGTAAACTCATCTTCCATTCTACTAGAGAGCTCATCTACACTTGCTGAAGCTGCAACTTGCTTCTTGCCTTTATTTTCATTCTTCTTCCTTTCTGGGAAATCGCTGACATAGTGGCCAAACTCGTGACAGCCATAGCACTTGATCTTCAAAAAATCTTTCTTCTTATTTTCACCTTGTGAATTTGATGCTTTACTAGACCCCTTCTTTGCTTTCCCTTTACCCGCTAGGGCAACATTTTCCTATTCCACCTCACTTTTCAAACTCTTATTGTTGGCTCCATTGACAAGACTTAGTCTAAGCTCCTCCTGAGTGAAATCACTCCATAGTCGATCCCAACTCGGTAAGGTGTCTCGTCCTTTGATGACTTGAACAAAGACATCCTAGTGCTTAGTAAACCCATTTAGGGTTATTCTCACTAGCTCATCATCACTTGGTTTGTCTCTAATAGCTGCCAATTCATCCTTGACAAGTCTAAGTCTGGTGAGGTAACTTGTGACGTCTTCTCCCTTATTCATCCGGGTATTCCTCAACTTTTCTCTGAGAATCAGCTTCCGGTTAGTGGTAGCATTCTGGTACAGATTCATAATGGCATCCCACATCGTCTTCGCTGTATCTAACTCTGAAATATGCAGAACAATATGATCCTTGACACCGTCAAGAATCAGCCTCCTCGCCTTGGCATCTTCCTTCTTATATGCTAAGAGTTGTCTTGCATCTATAGGTACAGGTACAACAGCGGTCACATATTCCTTGATACCATTCTCTTCCAGCAATAGAGAAATTCTGGCTTTCTAGACACCAAAATTCGAGGCTCCATCCAATCTGTCCTGATCTCTTAAACCTGCTGAGGCGATCTTAAAAGAAAATAATAATAATAATTTTGAAGAGGTTAAACTAGGTTTTATAAACCCTCACTTTCTTTCACCTAGGGTAAATCTCTTCTACCTGAACAAAGCTCTGATACCATGTGAAAAATCTATTACAGTTACTGATTATTAACCTCCTATCTTGTAAGATTATTTGATCAACAAATATTGGAAAATAACACAACTGTAAATTCACAAATACAAACACATAAGAAATACCCAACAAGGTGAACACAATATTTTCAGACAATTGTCCCTGGAAAAAACTTGTAGGGAAAACCAGTACTACAGATGAGAAATATACTAAACTTTAGCAAATCAAGAGATACAAATATTGCTTGCCTCTTACTGGCAGAGCTCCGACAATCTCCTAATCCTCCTGCTGATATTTCTCCACTGCTATCTCCAACGCTATCACTGCGCCCTTGCTAACACTGCAATACTACTTGCTAACACTGCAAGTTTCTCTCAAAACTTCCTTGTTACAAATGACCCCAATGACCCCCTTATATACTACTCTCGTTGAAAATCAACGACCGAGATTAATACAAATGAACGACTGAGATTAAGACAACTCAATAACCATAACAACCTTGGTTATGAGGTGTCACCTAAAAGGAGTCAATATTAGATAAAAATTGTTCTTATCCTAACAATATTTGGTTGACAAAAACAACTATTTCTCTAAATTCTAGGCTGTCCAAATAACAATTGGATGAGGACAAACAGTTGTCCAAGCTACAAACTACTAAGATTAACATCATGAACACTGAATCAAACACAAAACTAAGATTAGGACCAAGAAATTGGAGCCACAATATAAAATGCCTTCCTTCATGTCATTAACAAGCTATGGAAACTTGAAAGCATGAAGAAGACTAACTGAGAACTGTTTATACATGCCTAATAGAAAATATATGTGAAGCATTCAAAATGGCAGTGTATACATAAAAAAGAATTTAAATTCTGAAATTGCATGTAACACCCACATTTTTCTCAACAAAAAAATATGAGAAATTTGATAGCAAAATTATGGAATAATTTTTTTTTGAAAGGTTACAAGGTCTTCGATAGGACTTTAATTAAATCCCGATTATAAAATTTTAAACCATTACATGGTAGTTGGAACAAAGACTAATATTTTAAACCCTCAATTTTCAAAATTAATATTACGTTTTAATTCTTTCAGCAACAAGTTTTCTAAAATTTTATTTAAATAATCTTCAGTAGCTTTTAAAAAAATTAACTCCATTAATCCTATTTAAGGTACAAAACAAACTTATATTAAATCATATTAGGATAATAATATTGCTTTGTTAAATACATGTAATTTATAATAAGCTCATTATTCTAATGGGGCAAGTGCTCAACTTATCCTAACCCCTTAGGCCCTCATATAACAATACACACCCATATTTTATTTAAAAAATTCCAACCTAAATACCCCATCACTTAAGTGATGTAGAGTTCATCCTACACCCTTAGATTTAATCTTTCTCAACCCTTAAATTTACGTTGGAAAAAATAACCCTAGAAATCCTTATGGCATTTCATATATTCTTTTCTTAGACCTATTCTCTCACTTCTCTTGTTTGGATTTGCAATTTAAGGAAGGAGGAGAAGAAGATGAAGTCATGGAGGCCATTAGAGAGGATAGAAGCTCTTCTTTGTTAAGTCTGGGTGTTTAGGGCAAGGATCTACCCAACCCATTTGTGGGTATTTGGTCTTTTTTTTTTTTTTTTTAATATATAGTATTTTTCTTGCAGGTTAAGGGTATATGTAATGGGTATATACCCATTTGGGTAAAACACAAAACTCCACATATTTTTTTTGAGCACCATATATCCATTTTCATTTTTTAATTTTTTCATAAATCCCAAAATTTTAGGACTTTATTCAATACAAATTTATTAATACCTAAATGAATATTCCAATATATATATATATATGAGAAAGAAAGAAAATACCCGCAACTGCGGAAGTCTGCGGGATGGGGTCGGTGTCCCTCCCCCAACTTTAATCTAATACTTTTAACCAAATAAGTCGCGGCCTCCACAATGGGTTTTTTTTTTAAAAAATTGAAACATTCCTTTCCATGGTTAAAGTGGTCACATTTTTTTATAAGGTAAAAAAATTGATTATCTCTTCCCTTTTTCAAGATTTTATGTTATTTATTAGAAAAACAAGAAAATTCACATTAAATTCAAATGGCTAAATTTCTAATATAAATCCTTTAATTATTAATACGTATTAATATATCTTTAAATAATATAATGTATATATGTATATATACATATATGTATATATGTATATACATATATGTATATAAATACATATATATATACATATACATATATACATATATGTATATATATGTATGTATTTATAAATATATGTATGTATTATATATATGTATATGTATATGTATGTGTATGTATATGTATATGTATGTATATGTATATGTATATACATATATATATATACATATACATATATATACATATACATACATATACATATACATATACATATATATACATATATATGTATTTATATATATATACATATATATATATATGTATATGTATATACATACATATATATATATATATATATATATATATATATATTTTTGATGATATTAAGAAGGTAATGTGTGTGTGTGTGTGTGTATTTCTAACAATAATACTAATATGATGATATTATAGATTTTGGAAGTAATCAAAGTTATCAATTATATAATATTAATCTATACATATACTTATTAATTTAGTTTTATTAATTTTTTATTTAATTTTATTTGGAATTTCAATTTAAGGATTGGAGAACTTTAATTCATTGCATTTGTAAGATTTTATGAGTTTAGATTTGACAGACATTTTAAGCAATTAAAATTTTAACAATTCTTTTTTTGTATTTGTCAAATTTAAAATTAATTTTATTTGGACACCCTTTTTACTAATTTTATATAAAAATTAATTTTTACGGTAAAATCAATTTTATGTTCATTTGTTATGAATTAATTCCAAACCCTATTATGCAATTAATTTTATTGGACATTATTTTTTAACTTCTAATTATTGCTATATACTTATTCTCTTTATACATCACTTTTATAGAATTCTATTTTTTATTAGTTTTTATCAATTTTTGATGGATTTTTATCTAACATATCATGCAGGATTTTGAATAATGCCATTAATGTTTTATTCTTAATTTTCATTCAACATTAAGGATAAAATCTCCTACTTAAAGGATTTTTCACTATGCATTGTTAATATTAGTTTTTATTTTTTTATTTGTTTTCATATGAAGGGGCAAGCCCTAATGCAGTTCATTTACAACGAATCTAACCAATGGATAAGATTACATCCAGCTTACCTATAGGTCTTACATTTTGTCTAGTTGGGGAGTACATGAATAGTGCGAGATGGAACTTTTACATGACTTAATTTCCTTAAAATATCACTTCATCCAATGAGTTCCACCATATCCTATCATAGTTATGCACTCTTTATTATGGGGGTGTAGGCAACATTCTCCATTTTAATTAATTTTTATCAATGAGGAATGACAATCCTTCTTCTTCAATTGGCCCTCTATTTTTCAACAAAGATAGAAATTAGGGTTATTTGGATTTTACCATGGCAATTTCAAAAATAACTTCCAAATACAAAGTCAATCAATTTTCAACATTTTATTAATATAATACTTTTTTTATTCAACAGGGGTACCGTCGCAACCCCAACCCAACGTACCCATCCTTACCTTGGTACTTACATTTTGCCATGGAGGGGACAGGAACATGGGTGAGCAGAGGCAAGACTATGCCTCCCTAGGGCTTGGGTTTCACATCCTATTAGCCTCCACAGAGTTATACTTTTTGTTGTTTTTCATAAAATTCTAATTTTAATACATTTTTATCAATTTTGATGGATTTTATTACCATTCATATGTCTCCCTCAAAAAAATCAATAAAGTTTTGAATTTTAAATTTTATTGATTTTTTATTACTCCCTTAAGAATTTATTAACTTTAAGAAAAATTCTAATATAATATTTCTTTGTTAGGTGGAAATCCCAACCCAACTCCCTCCTAAAATTTACTTAATTTTTATCAAGTTTCTATTAATGCCTCCCACATATTTTCAAAAAAAATTTATACAGTTTCTCCCACAACCTTTGGATTTATTACTTCTAATTTCCCACATTTTTATAAGCATTTTTATAATTATATTATTATTATTTTATATGGAGGGGTATAAAAAAATAGCAAGGTAAATAACAAGCATAACTCATCCTTACCTTGGTCAAATTACATTTTGATCCAAGTTGGGGATAGACAAGGGGCGAGCCTTCCAGAATCCTAAGCAAGCACCATTCACCATAGGTCTGCAAACATCCATTACTCATAGCAAGCTCTCCAAAAAATTTTGTTGCATCCACCCCCAAAATTCTAATTTTAATTAATTATTACCCCCAATTTTGATAGATTTTTTATTAATTCAAATAAATAGAAAAGAGGGAGAGAGGGGTTATGTGGCTTTATTTTGGATGCCACATTATCTCTTTTTTTACTTTTATCACCCAATTTATTAACCCAAACCCCAAAATTCATAATAATATTGGTGGTTTTTGAAAAGACCACCCTTTTACAAATTTAACCCAAACCACACCCCTTAATTTTTATCAATTTTTAATACTTCCTATATTTCAAGAAAAGTTTACATAGTTTCTGAATTTCCTAAATTTAGAAACTTTTTTTATTTTTTAATTTTTAATAAGTCTTTTACATTTATAGGCCTAATGGGTATTTTACTACTTAGAGGTGTGCCCCATGTCCCAACTTGTAACAAGCAAATCTATCCAAAATTACCTAGAAGGTCAAAATCTGATTTTCACAAGTTGGGGGATTAGAAGGGGCACACTACTCCAAAATAAATATCAATCCCCTTCTCTACACAAAACATATTAAAGCCATATAGTTAATCTCATTTATTTCCCCCTTTGTCACGTCCTAATTAACACTAGTTAAATAATTTTAAATTAACTTAAGAGGGGTGCTAAACAAAATAATAAAAGTGACTCTGCATATTTTAATATTAATACAATAATCACAATTAAATAAAATCAACAATTATAAAATCACTAACTTTTTTATGTTAATTTTTTTTTTTTAAATTTTAATGGGGACTTCCAAAGACATCGAAAACAATACAAATCATATGATATACACGAGTTGCCATGGTTACCTATTGCCAGATACCCCACATTCCATAATTGTTGGTCTCAATAATCCACCGTAATTTAGTTAAATGATATAATTACTTTTACAAACATGAGAACAATACCATTCATTCATACAACATTCATTAACTACAATATAAACAATTTCTACCTTTAAAAGACCAAAAATAAACAATCATCCATATCAAATTTTTCTAAGATTATTAGAAGATGTAATGCCCGTTCATTGTTGCTCTTGGCAGGCGGCCTGTCCCCAAAGCGTGGGGCTCCAAAAATAACATCAACAATAATCCATAATATCCATAAATCACGTTCGATATGACATTATAATAGTACCAATTAGAACAACGAATACTGATAAATGAATCATACATATTAAATTCATCGCAATAGTCACATCATGTTACAAGTCTAACATATTTGTATTGTCTATCAAATAAGTAAGACAAGTGTATCAATTCTCATCTAGCAATGTCCAATGTCTAATACAGTATCAAGGTCTATCGGTCCAATACAGAGTGTGTAATGCCCCGTGCATCATTGCACCTTTTCTTCTGCGACGACCGTGTTTCTTAGAGTTGAACATTGTTGCGTTTCTTATGAAACGTTAGTGTTTTCGCCTTGTCGAGTTTAACGGTTGGTTTCTAGTAGATGATTAATAATTTTATGTCAAATAAACTAAGCCTTATCGGGTATCCTCGAATACTTATTTCATAATTATGGAAGCGTGCCTTCAACCACCGACCTGCCTTTATGGTTCATATTCCTTCTGTTGGCATGAGGTAGAGGGTTTCCTTGTTTTCTAGCAAGAAGGGTGCGTGGTAGAGTGTATGGCCTCCTGCCATATTCTTGTTATTTATTTTGGTGCCTTGTTTAGCATATGTTTGGTGAGGATTAATGAAACAAATTTTATTACCACCCACCGTATGTCTTCCTCCCTGCTGGCCGCTTAGCTTTCAAATCAGATTTTTATTTTGATCTTCCTTGTGTTTGTATTTTACCTACGATTGCATTAAAGACCCTTGCATCCTTGCTTGGCGTGTTGAAATCTCCTCCTTGCTAGTGGCCGCACTTCCTCCTTCATTTATTAAATTTTTGATTTGCAAATATTTTGCTGACTTCCGTGATGTGTGTGCTTTACTCTGTCATGGACGCGTGAGTTGTGTGGTGAAGGATTTGTGTGGTCTGATGAACTATTTTTTTTATCTGGGCTCTTGCTTTGTTGCTGGCCGCGTGGGATTACAGGTGGAGACTGGTTCCTTGTGGAGGAGGGGCATGGAAACCATCTAGTGTAGTAGGCGTGTTACCTCCACTTTCATTGGGTGCCACGAGGTGTGTTCTAGTCGGGAATCCAGAGCAAACGACCTGCAACAGGAAATATCCAGGCGGCAAGCAGGTTACAGTATGGTAGAAGCCTTTTGAGTTCTTCCAAAAAGTAGGATGTCAAGCTATGTTGTTATCTGTTTATTATAAAATGCATCCTCTGATTCGAGTCTCTCCTTCAAGATATTTCTATCAGAATCGACTATGTGACAGTGAGAGTGTTACCAGGAGACCTGATGAAATTTATTTGCTATGATTCTCTACTGAGACCTTACTTGTTTTACGATGTAACTCATGGAAGAGGATCTCATGGAGGTGGATCCGTTTCAGATCAGAATATTCATGAAGCACGATTTTCTTTGCAATTATATGGGCTTCTTCAACAAGTCACTGAGTTGGAAAGCACAAAGGTTTCTATTGGAATTATCACACTTTCAAGCTACAGCTGAAATGTTTGCACTGAGAGTTTTATGTTGTCCTCAAATCTGATGAAGGAAAAGGTTTATTTATCATTACGGTAGATTCCTTTCAGAGCCAGGAGCGTGATGTAATCATTATGTCTTATGTCCGAGCTTCAAATCCTCAGCAGGCCGAGCTTCTTGAATCCTTCAAGGCCTCAGGTGCTAATATGGTCCAAGGATCTCTGGAAGATCATGCAAGTCTTGTGGAGACAATCAAAAAGTGGATGTGGTCATCTCCACAGTGGGAGGGACACAGATAATGGATCAGCTTAACATTATCAAGGCAATCAAAGAGGTTGGAACCATCAAGAGATTTCTGCCATCTGAATTTGGAAATGAATTTGATAGAGTCCATGCAGTCGAGCCTGCAAATACTGCATGGGGTTACAAGGTCAAAGTCGGTAGGGCCATTGAGGCAGAAGGAATTCCCTACACATATGTTTGCAGCAACTGTTTTGCCACGTATTTTGTGCCAAATTTGGGGCAACCAGGCCTTACTGCCCTACCAAGGGATACAGTTTCAATTTCAGGGGATGGAAATGCCAAAGTTGTGTCTGTGAAAGAGGAAGATATTGGCACTTTTACCATCAAGGCAGTGGGTGACCCAAGAACTCTGAACAAGAAATTATATTTGAGGCTTCCTGCCAATACATATTCTTTCAATGACCTGGTAGCTTTGTGGGAGAAGAAGATAGGAAAGACTCTGGAGAAAAAGGCAAGATATTTCTACACCTTTCTACTACTATTATATTTACAATTACTGTGAAATCGAACCGCTTTTTCCTTGCATTGATTTTTCAGTTGGATGTTATGATGGGAGAGTTCCCCTTTCTTCTTGTCTCTTCTAGTTTTTTCTTTTATCGTTGTCATTATGTTGGTCGAAAGGATGCGTGTGCCCTCTCGTCTGAATGTTATGTTTCTATTACTCGAATGATAGACCTTCGTCTGTTTGTTTATGTATTAATTCTTCTCTGCGATTGAGTTGCAAGTCATTATGTTGACCAACTAGTATTTTCGATATTATGGAAGTAAGTTACGATAACTATGAAGCTCCTCCCTAGTACCCAAGTTGTCTTTTGACGTTTTTTGTTAGCCCCTTCGCAAGTCCCTTTGATAACCTTTTGGCATCGAGAAAGAAAGGTGGTAGGATTGTGTGAGCAATGCGTGGGCTAGCCAGATTAGAGTTTTGGTATTAAAACTGGTAGAATGAAAAGGTTTGTGTGCAATGTGTTTTTCCTTCTCGCGTGTTTAGAATATTATACTATATTTCATCTTGTTTCTATACTTTTAAGGCCATCCTCAAGAAGTACCTTGACCATCCCTATCAACTTGAACCATAACTAGCTTTTACGATCAACTAAGCTGGAGGTTTCATTGTGCGAATCCAGTACCTCATTGACACTAGAATAGTTTGGTCTAATCCCCCTCTCAGAATTATTGCTGATGGCGCTCTTCTATTTTTCCTAACTGGCATTATTTTCTCCCTTGTAATGTTAACGCTATTAATTAATATTGGTTAGTTTTTATGCACGTAATTACCGTAATATTTTGTGATGGAAATTTCCTTAAATGTGATTAATCTTTGGGAAAAACTCAGCTTTCATTTGATAATCTTATGGATTCATAGCGGAAGGTTTTGTTTTGATAATTTCACTTAGAAATTATGTTTGTATCTATTTGTGCGACGGTTGACTGTGTTACCAAGGGTTGCCGTAAAATATGGTTGTTTTGGGATATGGGTAATTTATTTTAAGTTAACCAAACATTAGTATTGTAGTGGAGGTTTGCAAATCTTTAGTGTTATAAAAATTTGTTGATGACATTATTGTATACTCTTGTTGGACGGAACCCCCTTCTTCTCTCGCGTGTTTGCTACTAGCCTGTAAGACTTTGAACCTTCTTGGATGATTGGAAAATCTTTGTAGTTAATGGTCGAAACTAATATACTTTTCTTTCGCCTCGAAACTTATGTTGTGTGTATACTTTATTTGATTTCCGGTTTGAAACTCAATTATACATGGCTTTTTGTGTTAATTTTTTGAAACCCGTGGTTCCCCTTTCTTGGGACGATCAACTCTATTTCTTTTAGAAATATATTAATTTAGTCTATGCGTTTGGTACCTTTGATAAATTTCTAGATGGTTGGTGTATATATCAAATCTTAATCTTGTAATTATGGTTTAATTACTTACTTGATGGGAATTCTGTTTTTTTGCTAGATTATTTGTTTTCTCCTTATAGGGCCAAGGGCCATTCTCTTACGATTGTTATACTTTCGTTGCTTTTACTCCTAACTGAAGTACAAGGTCTTCTCCTTCTTTGATTGGCATGATGAAGACTTTATTATAACTTGATGTGTTTATAGTTTTTAGAGGTTTGAACCAATTCTTGTAATAAAGTGCTTCCTTTTCATGGTATTGTTAGATAATAGTTATGGTGATTTTGTGTAGCCTTATCTTGCTCAGTTCTCGTGAACTGACTCTTGTAGAAAATTTGCTGCAGATGGATTTTGCGTGTAGATGAGGGATAGAATTGTAGACTTTTGTCATCAACCTCAGTTGAGAAGTTCCTTTGCTCGAAACCTTTTTATGTTGTTCAACTATTGTTAACGTCCAGTGGAAAGTTTAAAAGAGGATTAATGTCTTAGTATAAAGTATTGTGGACTTTGTCATCTGAACTTTGGAAACCTTGTATTGTTTGACCATCATATAAATTATAAGAAAATTTGGTTATTGTTGTTGAGTGACTTCGTTGGAGTATCAGTATTTTAAGAATTGATGTAATCTTGTTTTGTTCTTGTAAATGAGTGTTGCTACAACCTTGCTGTTATCCAAAATTCACCCCTCAAGGTAATTTTGAAAACATGCATCAAATTCTTTAGTCCCAAGCAATTATATTGATTCAACGAAAAAAATCATATTTCTGGGGTCCCCTCGGGTTCTTTCTAACTCTTCTGTCCATGAAGAAAACCTAGCAAGTTTTAAAAATGTGAAAAAATTGCAAAAACAAGCTCGGGGCAAAAAAAAATCATGAAAAATGGCTAAGTCCTAGTCCTCCCAACAAAGGGACACGAGGGACATCTGGACGCGAACCGGCCGAAAGGCCACCAGGCGGTCTGCACAGCAATTGGGATAGTTGGGACGTCAGGACACGTGGGACGCGGAAATCCGAACTGGCCAAAAAGTGGAAAAAATTGACTCACTGTTGAAATAGGCAGCCCGGAACAGTTGGGCCAAAGATACGCGAAGTATGCGAACCACCCGAATCGGCCGAAATAGGGAACTACAGTCTGGGAAAGATGGGCCGAAGGTACGCGAAGGACACGAAAAGGTGAACCGGCCAAAAAGTGAAAAAATTGCCAAGTTTTGTTTGTGACATCTTGGCCGTAGGTACGCGAAAGACGCGGATCGATCGGTTTGGCGCGGGTAAGTCCATTTCGGGCGGTTCAGAAAAATTTGTCCCAGGCAGTCCGGGACAGTTTTTGACAAAACTACGTGGAGGATGCGAACCAGCCAGTTCGGCCAAAACAAAGCACTTTCGTATTGGGACATCCGGGCCAAAGGGACGCGAAAAGCGGAAGCGGCCGACAAAAAGGAAGAAAAGTCAACATTTGACCCGTGAAACTTCAAACGGCCATAACTTTTGACTCCGAGCTCTGATTTTATTCATAAATTGAGCTTTTTACTTTAATTGTAAGGACCAGAAGCTTTTATTGATTGCCATGCTTTACAATTTTGGGCATTTCCTTGGTTTGTTGCACTAACATGGGGATTTTGATACTAACTATGGCTATTTGGCCATTTATTTTGCTTGATTTTGGGTCTTCTTTTAAATTTGGAATTTTTACCACCCTTCCCAAGGCTTGTACTTTGCCACTTGGCACTTTGATTGGATTGTTGTGCTGGTTCTATTGTCGTGATGGGTGGAATAGGGTCATGGGATGCAGCATGGAATGGTTGGACCTATGAACCCGCTTCGTTGTATGGGGGTACGCCCCAAGGAGTTACATATGACTAGCGGGTTGTTGAACCACGCATTATTATGTCACTTGGGTTAGGAGTGTTCGAACTCTATGTGTCTTGGACCATAGGGTCAACCGGCCTCCTTGAGGGAGGCATAAGAGTTTGAGGGAGGCATAAGAGTTTGAGGGAGGCATAAGAGACTTGAGGGAGGCATAAGAGTTTGAGGGAGGCATAAGAGACTTGAGGGAGGCATAAGAGTTTGAGGGAGGCTTATGATATTTATGTATATGTTTGATGTTTCGGGATATATTTTGAGTTATTGTGATGTTTTGGTAGTGGTCTTTTGACGTATGTGATTACTCATGTCAGATGGATATGTGTTGTGATGTTGTGGTTATGGCATTGATTCCCTTGTGGACACTATGTACCTGTAGCATGGTTTATGTGTTATGTGAATTTTATTTTTTCATACGATGCAAATTGAGGAAATGTCTGGTGGATTGTAGTACTCTTTTGTTTGAGTATTTTATATGTCAGTCATTGATGTGTGACGAGCACTATGTTATGCAGACTGTGCCTATTCCATTCCATATTTGAGTAACCTTTTGTGGTGTAATACAATCATGAAGTATATACTTGTGTGCTTGTGAATTTGTAGGGTCTTTTGAACCTTATAGGGTGTTGTGTTAGCAGTTCATATTGGGCACCCACCATAAGGAATAAATCAAAACTCTTCAATGATGATTTTTTTTTTTTAAAAAGGAACTAAAACTAAGAATAATAATAATAGAAAGAGACTAATGAAATGATAAAGAAGAAGGCACTGCCAATCTTCACAGAACCTTGAAATTTAAAATTTCTACCAAATGTTCCCAAGGCTACTTTGTGACCGTGCTTTAATCAGCTAAAATTTTAAACCATAGGGTGTACTATGCTTCTTTATCTGTTCCTTGGTTGCGTACCATTTCCTTTTCCGCTATCTATAATGTTGCATTGATGACGATGCTTTCTTAAGGGGAGGAGAATGTAATGCCCCGTTCATCGTCGGCCTCCACTGCGACCTTGGCCTGCTCCCAACCACTCGACCGTAGCAGGCTATAGAGCTGACCACCCCATTGTTGCATTGTCCCTGTGTGAGGGAGACGGGAGTCGGTGGAGTCCTTGTCGAGTTCTACACTGTTGATCTGCTAGTAATGGATCCTGATGATATCAATGCGTATGGGTGCAGTAATGGGTTTTACATGATGGTTATTATGAAGCTACAACGCTACTGTATTTTAGGCTGTCCATTATTTTACGTTGTATATCGATTGTTCAGTATCGATATACATCCTCTAGATTATCGTTAAACTCTCCTGTCTGTTATGACTTGTCTCTTCTGCTGGTCGAGCCTCATTGCGCAAATGACGGCATGGATCTAGTTCTAAAGTTTCCCTAATGCATCCTTTCCAGGAGAATATTGCACTGAATCAGAGCAGAGTTTCGTTTAAGTAATCACGGAGAAGTTGTATCATGATTGGCGGATTTATATGAGAATGGCATTTTTTTTATTCAATTGCCGTAGTGGTATGGAGGAGGCAGCAGAAAAAACGTCTCTGTCCTGGTTAGCTAGCGCGATGGGAGCCATTTCGTGTCACATCTCTAAATGAACTTGTAATGCCCTACCTGGTGTAGATGACAGTTTCCTATGTCGGTGTGATGCCTTGACTGTCCTAGCTCACAGCAGTGGATCTCGTTCTGATTCTCTTTCAATGCATCTAGGTGGGTGTTAGGCATTTTTTTCTTGGGCGTTTCTTTCTCCTGAGCACGAATCTCTGCCTACACTGGATCGCCATGTACGTGAAATGGTTCAGCAGGTGATCTTGGCCATCCCACTTATCTTCTTGTAAGATGAGTCCATCGAAACCTGCTTCAAATCCTCAGAAGGCCGAACTGTCTTAAATCCTTCAAGGCCACCTGTCGAAGCCTTCCTTACTGGTCTGCATACTGAGCTTCGATATGGCGGTTATATTTTCATGAAGCTGGCGGAGGAATAGGGAAAGTGGTGCGTGTTGCCTCCAGGCTTTCAAGTGGGTGCTGCACGATGTTGTGTAAAAGTAGTGGATCCACAACAGGCGGTTTTGCAGACAGTAAATAGCCTCAGGGCCGTCAGGCATGTTGCAGAGTGCCAGAATGCCGTTGTGAGCGCTTCCAGCATGCACACCGTCCAACTATATTGTATAGCATGTTCCAGAGGTATCGAAGTGCATCCTCTGATTCGGGTCTCTCCTTCAAGATATTTCTATCAAAATCGACTATGTGACAGTGAGAGTGTTACCAGGAGACCTGATGAAATTTATTTGCTATGGGGATTCTCTACTGAGACCTTACTTGTTTTACGATGTAGCTCATGGAAGAGGATCTCATGGAGGTAGGATCTGTTTTATATCAGAATATTCATGAAGCACGATTTGCTTTGTAATTATATGGGCTTCTTCAATGAGTCACTAAGTTGGCAGGCATAAAGGTTTCTGTTGGAATTATCAACACCTTACAAGCTACAGCTGTAATGTTTGCACCGAGAGTTTGATGCTGTCCTCAAATCTGATGAAGGAAAAGGTTTAGTCCATATCATTACGGTAGATTCCTTTCAGAGCCAGGAGCGTGATGTAATCATTATGTCTTGTGTCCGAGCTTCAAATCCTCAGCAGGCCCGGCTTCTTGAATCCTTCAAGACCTCAGGTGCTAATATAGTCCATGGATCTCTGGAAGATCATGCAAGTCTTGTGGAGACAATCAAAAAGTGGATGTGGTCATCTCCACAGTGGGAGGGACGCAGATAATGGATCATCTTAACATTATCAAGGTAATCAAAGAGGTTGGAACCATCAAGAGATTTCTGCCATCTGAATTTGGAAATGATTTTGATAGAGTCCATGTAGTCGAGCCTGCAAATACTGCATGGGGTTACAAGGTCAAAGTCCGTAGGGCCATTGAGGCAGAAGGAATTCCCTACACATATGTTTGCAGCAACTGTTTTGCCACGTATTTTGTGCCAAATTTGGGGCAACCAGGCCTTACTACCCTACCAAGGGATACAGTTTCGATTTTAGGGGATGGAAATGCCAAAGTTGTGTTTGTGAAAGAGGAAGATATTGGCACTTTTACCATCAAGGCAGTGAGTGACCCAAGAAATCTGAACAAGAAATTGTATTTGAGGCTTCTTGCCAATACATATTCTTTCAATGACCTGGTAGCTTTGTGGGAGAAGAAGATAGGCAAGCTGGAGAAAAAGGCAAGATATTTCTACACCTTTCTACTACTATTATATTTACAATTATTGTGAAATCGAACTGCTTTTTCCTTGCATTGATTTGTCAGTTGGATGTCATGATGGGAGATTTCCCCTTTCTGCTTGTTTCTTCTTGTTTTAGCTTTTATCGTTGTCAGTATGTTGGTCGAAAGGATGTGTGTGCCCTCTCCTCTAAATGTTATGTTTCTCTTACTCGAATGATAGACCTTCGTCTGTTTGTTTATGTATTAATTCTTCTCTGCGATTGAGTTGCAAGTTATTATGTTGATCAACTAGTATTTTCGATATTATGGAAGTAAGTTACGATAACTATGAAGCTCCTCCCTAGCACCCAAGTTGTCTTTTGACATTTTTTGTTAGCCCCTTCGCAAGTCCCTTTGATAACCTTTTGGCATCGAGAAAGAAAGGTTGTAGGATTGTGTGAGCAATGCGTGGGCTAGCCAGCTTAGAGTTTTGGTATTAAAACTGGTAGAATGAAAAGGTTTGTGTGCAATGTGTTTTTCCGTCTCGCGTGTTTAGACTCTTATACTATCTTTCATCTTGTTTCTAGGCTTTTAAGGCCATCCTCAAGAAGTACCTTGACCATCCCTATCAACTTGAACCATAACTAGCTTTTCGGATCAACTAAGCTGGAGGTTTCATTGTGCGAATCCAGTACCTCGTTGACACTAGAATAGTTTGGTCTAATCCCCCTCTCAGAATTATTGCTGATGGCGCTCTTCTATTTTTCCTAACTGGCATTATTTTCTCCCTTGTAATGTTAACACTATTAATTAATATTGGTCAGTTTTTATGCACGTAATTACCGTAATAGTTTGTGATGGAAATTTCCTTAAATGTGATTAATCTTCGGGAAAAACTCAGCTTTCATTTGATAATCTTATGGATTCATAGCGGAAGGTTTTGTTTTGATAATGTCACTTAGAAATTATGTTTGTATCTATTTGTGCGACGGTTGACTGTGTTACCAAGGGTTGCCGTAAAATATGGTTGTTTTGGGATATGGGTAATTTATTTTAAATTAACCAAACATTAGTATTGTAGTGGAGGTTTGCAAATCTTTAGTGTTATAAAAATTTGTTGATGACATTATTGTATACTCTTGTTGGACGGAACCCCCTTCTTCTCTCGCGTGTTTGCTACTAGCCTGTAAGACTTTGACCCTTCTTGGATGATTGGAAAATCTTTGTAGTTAATGGTCAAAACTAATATACTTTTCTTTCGCCTCGAAACTTATGTTGTGTGTATACTTTATTTGATTTCCGGTTTGAAACTCAATTATACATGGCTTTTTGTGTTAATTTTTGAAACCCGTGGTTCCCCTTTCTTGGGCCAATCAACTCTTGTTCTTTTAGAAATATATTAATTTAGTCTATGCGTTTGGTACCTTTGATAAATTTCTAGATGGTTGGTGTATATATCAAATCTTAATCTTGTAATTATGGTTTAATTACTTACTTGATGGGAATTCTATTTTTTTGCTAGATTATTTGTTTTCTCCTTATAGGGCCAAGGGCCATTCTCTTACGATTGCTATACTTTCGTTGCTTTTACTCCTAACTGAAGTACAAGGTCTTCTCCTTCTTTGATTGGCATGATGAAGACTTTATTATAACTTGATGTGTTGATAGTGTTTAGAGGTTTGAACCAATTCTTGTAATAAAGTGCTTCCTTTTCGTGGTATTGTTAGATAATAGTTATGGTGGTTTTGTGTAGCCTTATCTTGCTCAGTTCTCGTGAACTGACTCTTGTAGAAAATTTGCTGCAGATGGATTTTGCGTGTAGATGAGGGATAGAATTGTAGACTTTTGTCATCAACCTCAGTTGAGAAGTTCCTTTGCTCGAAACCTTTTTATGTTGTTCAACTATTGTTAACGTCCAGTGGAAAGTTTAAAAGAGGATTAATGTCTTAGTATAAAGTATTGTGGACTTTGTCATCTGAACTTTGGAAACCTTGTATTGTTTGACCATCATTGAAATTATAAGAAAATTTGGTTATTGTTGTTGAGTGACTTTGTTGGAGTATCAGTATTTTAAGAATTGATGTAATCTTGTTTTGTTCTTGTAAATGAGTGTTGCTACAACCTTGCCTTGAGAATAAATTTTGAGTTAAACTTGGACATGACTTAGTAATAAAGTGTCATAAGTAAACGAACATGGGATTGTTTAATACTTCTGGAAGTTAAATTAAAAGTTGTATTCAAATAAAGTAACGTAGGGGTCACCAACTTGAGAGCAAGAAATTCTTTAAGTAATCAAGGGCAAGACTATCATTGCAAGTAAACTTTATAACATGATAACCCTAGCTCCTCTAGTGAACATTATTCCTTTTATGGTGAAATTTGTAAAATGACCCTAAGGTGAAATGAACTGTTAGTTGTTTGAAGATGATAAGATTTAATAAGCCAGAGAAAACAAATTGGAGACCTCACCATCTTTCTCACCGCCATTTGGAAAGTAAATTTTTACTCCTTGTTAATACTTTTAGCGAAGCCTAAGTAAAGTTGTTGATAATTCTGGTTAAGAGCCCTAGCTTCAATTAAATACTGGCAATAACTAATGAGGTCCTAAAGATGTTTCATCTCGACCTTCTCCCTCTAACCCTTTTCCAAGGCACCTTGTATCTCTTCTCTTAAGTGTGTTGAACTTAAAACCATGTTGTCTTGTGGGCAAGAACGAACTTACCTTTTAGTAGCGTTAGTGGTGAGCAGATGGCCTTGTGGAATTAAGTAAATAAAATGGGTCCTTTTTCTTAAAGAAGCTAAAAGAATTTTAATTCAACAAATAAATGTCATAATAGAGAAGATTTAAAGATAATTACTCAGTGAAAAGGAATAAACTTAGCTTGTAAAGATGAATTGTATGAATCATATCTTGAGTCTCCTTGAAAACGTAAGCTAAGAATTGCAAGATGTCTTTTTAAAATAAATAACCCTCAAGAATATCTCATTGTGGTTGGCCCTAGCTGTAAGTGTGTTCTGTGATTGGACTTCTATGTTGTCTTGTCAAAAAGAAAAGTAAATTTGTCCTTGATAGGTGTGAACGTTTCCGTGCTGCCTTTATGGCCATCCTTATTATCAAGTTGTTCACAGTGTTAGTTGTATCCTTGGTGACGACATGTTGCGTCATGTTATGTGTCAAGCAAGTCAAAAAAAAAAGTTATCCTGTATTTCACTGTGTTGTTCGTGTGTGGATTTTTGGGTCGTTACACTTGGTATCAGAGCGTAGGTTCATGCTCTCAAACCTATGGGCCAGATTGGTGTTGTATGGTGATGTTACATGATGTTGTTTCATGGAGATGATGGTATTGCATGATGATGATTTATATTGGAAGAGTAATGTGCTTTAAGCGTGATGTGATTATTGTCGTAATTGTGATATTGTGAACGCACATGATGTGTATGTCACCTTGTGCGTGTTTGTGATCATGTTGATATGTTGGGGATGGGAGTGTTCTCTCTCCTTCTTGTGGATTCTATGAAGAGTTCACGTGTGAATTTTTGTTTGTGATGTGTGAAAAGAATTATAATGTGGATGACATAGTGTTGGAGCATTGTGACATATTGTGATATGTAGGTGTATCAATGTGTTGTATGACTAGATTGATGTTAAAAGAAATGAGTTGTATCATGATGTTTTTACCATGTTTTGAAGAAATGTGTGTACCACCTTGTTATGTAGCAATGGATGTTATGTTGTGATGTACTATGTTCATCGTATGTATGATTTGTGCAAATATGTAATGCTTCATGTTGTGATTTGGGGTCATACGGTGAGTGTATGAACCCTATCGTATGGTGATTGCACTTTGGGTGTAGAATGTGGTAAAGTGATGTGTTACACTCTGGTGAATGTATGATTGTGATCTACCTTGTATATGTACCATATGTAACCGTTATGGTAGTTATGTGTGTGCCACCATTATGTTAGTGATGTTGTTGTTATGTTGTGAACCTTACGCTAACCGACCCTAAAGGGAATCGGTAGAAGTGTATGTTGAGAGTGAGGAATGGTGTACCATGGGTCAATCAACTTGAGCCAACCTTAGGTTTAGTAGATGGTGGACATGTGCTTCTTTCTCTCTCTCCCTATGTGGTTGTTGTATGGGTACAACCTAAGTGTAACTATGACTATGTTTAGCCTTGTAGAAGTGGTGGCGGGATGATTCAGACAGAGGTGATGACAATTGTATTATTGATGTTTTATTTTGCGAGCTAAGGCTCGATGTTCCGAGTGCTAGCAACTCGTTGAGTACCCCTTGGTGGCCAGATAAGGCCACACAGTTATCGTAATGTGACATTATTATAAGTTGATTTTATTCGTAAATTGAGCTTTTTACTTTATTTTGTAAGGACCAGCAGCTTTTCTTGATTGCCATGCTTTACAATTTTGGGCATTTCCTTGGTTTGTGGCACTAACATGGGGATTTTGATACTAACTATGGCTATTTGGCCATTTATTTTGCTTGATTTTGGGTCTTCTTTTAAATTTGGAATTTTTACCGCCTTGCCCAAGGCTTGTACTTTGCCACTTGGCACTTTGATTGGATTGTTGTGCTGGTTCTATTGTCGTGATGTGTGGAATAGGGTCATGGGATGCACCATGGAATGGTTGGACCTATGGACCCGCTTCGTTGTATAGGGGTACGCCCCAAGGAGTTACAGATAACTAGCGGGTTGTTGAACCACGCGTTATTATGTCACTTGGGTTAGGAGTGTTCGAACTCTATGTGTCTTGGACCATAGGGTCAACCGGCCTCCTTGAGGGAGGCATAAGAGTTTGAGGGAGGCATAAGAGCTTGAGGGAGGCATAAGAGTTTGAGGGAGGCATAAGAGTTTGAGGGAGGCATAAGAGACTTGAGGGAGGCATAAGAGTTTGAGGGAGGCATAAGAGACTTGAGGGAGGCATAAGAGTTTGAGGGAGGCATAAGAGACTTGAGGGAGGCATAAGAGTTTGAGGGAGGCTTATGATATTTGTGTGTATGGTTGATGTTTCGGGATATATGTTGAGTTATTGTGATGTTTTGGTAGTGGTCTTTTGATGTATGTGTTACTCATGTCAGATGGATATGTGTTGTGATGTTGTGGATATGTCATTGATGCCCTTGTGGACACTATGTACCTGTAGTTTTTATGTGTTATGTGAAATTTTTTCATACGATGCAAATTGAGGAAATGTCTGGTGGATTGTAGTACTCTTTTGTTTGAGTATTTTGTATGTCAGTCATTGATGTGTGACGAGTACTATGTTATGTGGACTGTGCCTATTATATTCTGTATTTGAGTAACCTTTTGTGGTGTAATACAATCTTGAAGTATATATATGAATCTGTAGTGTCTTGTGAACCTGATAGGGTGTTGTGTTAGCAGTTCATGTTGGGCACCCACAATAAGGAATAAACCAAAACTCTTCAATGATGAAATTTAAAAAAAAAAGAAATTAAACTAAGAAAAATGTTAATAGAAAGGAACTAATGAAATGATGAACAAGAGGGAACTGCCAATCTTCACAGAACATTGAAAGTTAAAATTTCTACCAAATGTTCCTAAGGCTACCTTGTGACCGTGCTTTAATCAACTAAAGTTTTAAACCATAGGGTGTACTTTCTCCTTTACCTGTTCTTGGTTGCGGACCATTTATTTTCCTCTGTGTTAATGTCGTATCGATGATGATGCTTTCTTAAGGGGAGGAGAATGTAATGCCCCATGCATCATTGCGCCTTTTCTTCTACGACGACCATGCTTCTTAGAGCTTAACGTTCTTGCGTTTCTTTTGAAACGTTAGTGTTTTCGCCCTGTCGTGTTTAACAGTTGGTTGCTAGTAGATGATTAATAATTTTATGTCAAATAAACTAAGCCTTTCAGGTATCCTCGAATACTTATTTCATAATTATGGAAGCATGCCTTCAACCAGCTACCTGCCTTTATGGTTCATATTCCTTCTGTTGGCATGAGGTAGAGGGTTTCCTTGTTTTCTAGCAAGAAGGGTGTAAGCTGGTAGAGTGTATGGTCTCCTGACGAATATTCTTGTTATTTCTTTTGGTGCCTTGTTTGGCATATGTTTGGTGAGGATTAATGAAACAAATTTTATTACCACCCACTGTATGTCTTCCTCCCTGTTGGCCGCTTAGCTTTCAAATCATATCAATTATGTTTGATCTTCCTTGTGTTTGTCTTTTACCTGCCATTGCATTAAAGACCCCTACATCAAGATGCGTGGTGTGTTGAAATCTCCTTCTTGCTGGTGGCTGCACTTCCAACTTCATTTATTAAATTTTTGATTTGCAAATCTTCTGTTGACTTCCTGGTGTGCGTGGATTTGTGTGGTCAGCATGAACTGTTTTTTTTATCTGGGCTCTTCTT
Source organism: Taxus chinensis (assembly GCA_019776745.2). NCBI lineage: Eukaryota > Viridiplantae > Streptophyta > Pinopsida > Cupressales > Taxaceae > Taxus > Taxus chinensis. The sequence goes on from CM034151.1 coordinate 746,043,960, forward strand.
TTATTCTGGCCGTGTGGGCCTTCAGGTGGAGACTGGTTCCTTGTGGAGGAGGGGCGTGGAAACCAGATAGTGTATTAGGCGTGTTACCTCCACTTTCATTGGGTTCCACGAGGTGTGTTCTAGTCGGGAATCCAGAGCAAACGACCTGCAACAGGAAATAGCCAGGCGACAGGCAGGTTACAGTATGGTAGAAGCCTTTTGAGTGCTTCCAACAAGAAAGATGTCCAGCTATGTTGTTATCTGTTCAGTATAGAATGCATCCTCTGATTCGGGTCTCTCCTTCAAGATATTTCTATCAGAATCGACTATGTGACAGTGAGAGTGTTACCAGGAGACCTGATGAAATTTATTTGCTATGATTCTCTACTGAGACCTTACTTGTTTTACGATGTAGCTCATGGAAGAGAATCTCATGGAGGTGGATCTGTTTCAGATCAGAATATTCATGAAGCACGATTTTCTTTACAATTATATGGGCTTCTTCAACGAGTCACTGAGTTGGCAGGCATAAAGGTTTCTGTTGGAATTATCACACCTTACAAGCTCCAGCTGAAATGTTTGCACCGAGAGTTTGATGCTGTCCTCAAATTTGATGAAGGAAAAGGTTTATTTATCATTACGGTAGATGCCTTTCAGAGCCAGGAGTGTGATGTAATCATTATGTCTTGTGTCTGAGCTTCAAATCCTCAGCAGGTCGAGCTTCTTGAATCCTTCAAGGCCTCAGGTGCTAATATGTTCCATGGATCTCTGGAAGATCATGCAAGTCTTGTGGAGACAATCAAAAAGTGGTTGTGGTCATCTCCACAGTGGGAGGGACGCAGATAATGGATCAACTTAACATTATCAAGGCAATCAAAGAGGTTGGAACCATCAAGAGATTTCTGCCATCTGAATTTGGAAATGATTTTGATAGAGTCCATGCAGTCGAGCCTATAAATACTGCATGGGGTTACAAGGTCAAAGTCCGTAGGGCCATTGAGGCAGAAGGATTTCCCTACACATATGTTTGCAGCAACTGTTTTGCCACGTATTTTGTGCCAAATTTGGGGCAACCAGGCCTTATTTCCCTACCAAGGGATACAGTTTCGATTTTAGGGGATGGAAATGCCAAAGTTGTGTTTGTGAAAGAGGAAGATATTGGCACTTTTACCATCAAGGCAGTGAGTGACCCAAGAACTCTGAACAAGAAATTGTATTTGAGGCTTCCTGCCAATACATATTATTTCAATGACCTGGTAGCTTTGTGTGAGAAGAAGATAGGCAAGACTCTGGAGAAAAAGGCAAGATATTTCTACACCTTTCTACTGCTATTATATTTACAATTATTGTGAAATCGAACCGGTTTTTCCTTGCATTGATTTGTCAGTTGGATGTCATGATGGGAGATTTCCCCTTTCTGCTTGTCTCTTCTTGTTTTTTCTTTTATCGTTGTCAGTATGTTGGTCGAAAGGATGTGTGTGCCCTCTCCTCTGAATGTTATGTTTCTCTTACTCGAATGATAGACCTTTGTCTGTTTGTTTATGTATTAATTCTTCTCTGCGATTGAGTTGCAAGTTATTATGTTGATCAACTAGTATTTTCGATATTATGGAAGTAAGTTACGATAACTATGAAGCTCCTCCCTAGCACCCAAGTTGTCTTTTGACATTTTTTGTTAGCCCCTTCGCAAGTCCCTTTGATAACCTTTTGGCATCGAGAAAGAAAGGTTGTAGGATTGTGTGAGCAATGCGTGGGCTAGCCAGCTTAGAGTTTTGGTATTAAAACTGGTAGAATGAAAAGGTTTGTGTGCAATGTGTTTTTCCGTCTCGCATGTTTAGACTCTTATACTATCTTTCATCTTGTTTCTATGCTTTTAAGGCCATCCTCAAGAAGTACCTTGACCATCCCTATCAACTTGAACCATAACTAGCTTTTCGGATCAACTAAGCTGGAGGTTTCATTGTGCGAATCCAGTACCTCGTTGACACTAGAATAGTTTGGTCTAATCCCCCTCTCAGAATTATTGCTGATGGCGCTCTTCTATTTTTCCTAACTGGCATTATTTACTCCCTTGTAATGTTAACGCTATTAATTAATATTGGTCAGTTTTTATGCACGTAATTACCGTAATAGTTTGTGATGGAAATTTCCTTAAATGTGATTAATCTTTAGGAAAAAATCAGCTTTCATTTGATAATCTTATGGATTCATAGCGGAAGGTTTTGTTTTGATAATGTCACTTAGAAATTATGTTTGTATCTATTTGTGTGATGGTTGACTGTGTTACCAAGGGTTGCCGTAAAATATGGTTGTTTTGGGATATGGGTAATTTATTTTAAATTAACCAAACATTAGTATTGTAGTGGAGGTTTGCAAATCTTTAGTGTTATAAATTTTTGTTGATGACATTATTGTATACTCTTGTTGGATGGAACCCCCTTCTTCTCTCACGTGTTTGCTACTAGCCTGTAAGACTTTGACCCTTCTTGGATGATTGGAAAATATTTGTTGTTAATGGTCAAAACTAATATACTTTTCTTTCACCTCGAAACTTATGTTGTGTGTATACTTTATTTGATTTCCGGTTTGAAACTCGATTATACATGGCTTTTTGTGTTAATTTTTTTGAAACCCGTGGTTCCCCTTTCTTGGGCCGATCAACTCTTGTTATTTTAGAAATATATTAATTTAGTCTATGCGCTTGGTACCTTTGATAAATTTCTAGATGGTTGGTGTATATATCAAATCTTAATCTTGTAATTATGGTTTAATTACTTACTTGATGGGAATTCTGTTTTTTTTGCTAGATTATTTGTTTTCTCCTTATAGGGCCAAGGGCCATTCTCTTACGATTGCTATAATTTCGTTGCTTTTACTCCTAACTGAAGTACAAGGTCTTCTCCTTCTTTGATTGGCATGATGAAGACTTTATTATAACTTGATGTGTTGATAGTGTTTAGAGGTTTGAACCAATTCTTGTAATAAAGTGCTTCCTTTTCATGGTATTGTTAGATAATAGTTATGGTGGTTTTTTGTAGCCTTATCTTGCTCAGTTCTCGTGAACTGACTCTTGTAGAAAATTTGCTGCAGATGGATTTTGCATGTAGATGAGGGATAGAATTGTAGACTTTTGTCATCAACCTCAGTTGAGAAGTTCCTTTGCTCGAAACCTTTTTATGTTGTTCAACTATTGTTAACGTCCAGTGGAAAGTTTAAAAGAGGATTAATGTCTTAGTATAAAGTATTGTGGACTTTGTCATCTGAACTTTGGAAACCTTGTATTGTTTGACCATCATTGAAATTATAAGAAAATTTGGTTATTGTTGTTGAGTGACTTTGTTGGAGTATTAGTATTTTAAGAATTGATGTAATCTTGTTTTGTTCTTGTAAATGAGTGTTGCTACAACCTTGCCTTGAGAATAAATTTTGAGTTAAACCTGGACATGACTTAGTAATAAAGTGTCATAAGTAAACGAACATGGGATTGTTTAATACTTCTGGAAGTTAAATTAAAAGTTGTATTCAAATAAAGTAACGTAGGGGTCACCAAATTGAGAGCAAGAAATTCTTTAAGTAATCAAGGGCAAGACTATCATTGCAGGTAAACTTTATAACATGATAACCCTAGCTCCTTTAGTGAACATTGTTCCTTTTATGGTGAAATTTGTAAAATGACCCTAAGGTGAAATGAACTGTTAGTTGTTTGAAGATGATAAAATTTAATAAGCCAAAGAAAACAAATTGGAGACCTCACCATCTTTCTCACCGCCATTTGGAGAGTAAATTTTTACTCCTTGTTAATACTTTTAGCGAAGCCTAAGTAATTTTGTTGATAATTCTAGTTAAGAGCCCTAGCTTGAATTAAATACTTGAAATAACTAATGAGGTCCTAAATATGTTTCATCTCGACCTTCTCCCTCTAACCCTTTTTCAAGGCACCTTGTATGTATTCTCTTAAGTGTGTTGAACTTAAAACCATGTTGTCTTGTCCTTCTGTAGGTAAACTAGTAACTTACCTTTGTGAGAAATGGTATTCAATCTTTACATTGATATGAGTATTGTAAAACTTTGATCTTGAGAATAAATTTTCAAGTTAAATCTTTCTAAGACTGAGTGGAAATATATTATAAGTAAAGTAAAATGGGTCGGTTAACCCTTAAAGAAGCTAAACAAAAATAATAATTTTATATTCAACAAATAAATGTCATAATAGAGAATATTTAAAGTAATTACTCAGTGAAAAAGGAATAAACTTAGCTTGGTAAATATGAATTGTATGAATCATATCTTGAGTCTCCTTGAAAACATAAGCTAAGAATTGCAAGATGTCTTATTAAAATAAATAACCCTCAAGAATATCTCATTGTGGTTGGACCTAACTGTAAGTGTGTTCTGTGATTGGACTTCTATGTTGTCTTGTCAAAAAGAAAAGTAAATTGTCCTTGATAGGTGTGAACGTTTCCGTGATGCCTTTATGGCCATCCTTGTATCAAGTTGTTCAAAGTGTTATTTGTATCCTTGGTGACGACATGTTGCGTCATGTTATGTGTCAAGCAAGTAAAAAAAAAAAGTTATCTTGTATTTCACTGTGTTGTTTGTGTGTGGATTTTTGGGTCATTACAAAGTGAGAAGAGACATAGCAATATACAAATAGTAACGATATTACAATCAATTTGTAACAAGGTAACTATTCTAGGTCATCATCATCATATCCTTAAATTCACATCAAGGTCCACAATACGACATAAAGTCAAGGTAATAATAATTTACCAAAACACAATAGAAATCCTGGTGTCCACACCTTTTTATTTGCATGCTAACTAGAACAAAACAATCATGTTTACGATTATAATTAATTTGGAAAATATACTCATGGTTCATTTAGTGTCGAAGGGAAGTGGGCATTACATTGGAAGTCTGATCTAAAAGCTTTAACCCTCATTAAAGAGATTAGTTTCTTTAGCATGCATAATACCCTATATTTGTAGTTTTTTTGTCTGAGAATGTGGCTAGACTGACATAAATTTTTAAAGTAAATCTATTTATTTTAGTTGGATTATTTTTAAGTAGTCGACAAGCCCTTAACACGACAAAACACGCTTTAGAGGAAAATATAAATTACCCCAAAACAATGAAAACCACATGTCTGTAAGATAGAAGATAGTCTAGAAAGAAACTTATGATGCACAAATGAGATTGGAAGATCATCTATATAAAACTGCAACTAAGAGAACAGTAATGAAAGAGATCCAAATGCAAAAAAACTAGCGTTTAGACAAGATGTAAAGAACATGGTTTTTTTTTTAAAGAATTAGTGAATGCTGATTCGGTCTCTCTAACCTTAATGGACCAAAAAATAAACATTGAATCCATGAAGAAAATTATCCATGCTAAAGGAAATTTTCTTGGATATAATTTGGGCTCAAGCATAGTTCAAGTATTTGTAAACCTCTTGTATTTCATTTATTTTTTTAGCATGAACACCAAGGTTCAGACTAGATAACATAGATAAATTATCAGTGAATATGATAGGGTATTCCTATGAGATACATATACACTCTGGAATCCCAAACACAAAATAAAATAATACATTTTTTAAGACTTTAACTCAAATAATACAAAATAATTACTTGTAAAATAAGTAACAACCTGAAGAATATGACATCACAGACATTGAATCAAACACAACAATAAAATTAGGACCAAGCAATATAAACCCCAATCTAAAATGCCTTCCTTCATGTCTTTACCAAGCTCTGGAAACTTGAAAGCGTGAAGAAGACTAGCTAAGAATTGTTCATGCATGCCTAAAATAAATTTCATGTGAAGCATTGACAATTAACAGTATATACATAAAAACATTTAAATTCTGAAACAGGAAGTCAGAACTACAAGATTTAACCCTCATTTCAATATTTGATAACTAAGAGGTTATTGAACAACTTGGTTTCTTTGTAGGCATACTAACCTATATTTGTTGCCCTGTTTTCTTAGAAGGTGGCTAAACTGAGACACATTTTTTCCACTAAATCTATGTAGTCTTATTGGTCTATCAACTACCTGAAGAACCAATATTCCATGTGATGGTGTTAACAATCCCTCCATAGCAACATATAACCATGCACATACTCCAAAATGTTTAGAAAAATAGATCTGTTACACATTTTCATTGGCTAAACTAAGTGATTGTACTATGTTGGTATTAGAAGATCAAAAAAATTAAATATAATGATAAAATAATTTACTCTTGTGGCTATATGGTATCCAGAGTTAAATGCATTATCAGAGAACATAATCAAAATCTGATAAATCTGACAACTAAATGCATAGATCCTCAAGGATCACAACAATTTTCAATATTTGTTAATAAATTTCCTTTTCTTACTTCTACAAACCTATGTTTTGAAATAATATTTCAAAACTATTACATATTTAGTTAGGGAAATGTTTTTGGGAAACCAAGCTAATAAGAATGGTGCTGGATATGGTTGGTGTTTACAATACAAATTATTTAGTGGGTATGCCATGCTATGGGATCTATTGAAGACATATATACTCGAAAATGACAGGGTTTAACTTTGAGGTATTTTTTTTGTCTTGTGGGTGTTTTACTTTCCACAAATGCCTTTGCATCTGCATTCAAAGAGGTGTTCAATCTCTATGATTGATGGTATTTTGAAAAAAAGTAGGATTATTTGGATTGTATATATAATGTGTATTCCAACTTTGGGTGTTTTAGATTTTGGTGTTGCTACTAGATAATCTAACAGCCAAAAGCTTCAAACTTGTCAATTCTCTAATTCTTACATTGCGGTGTGAGCACAAAACCCAGAAACATAATAATAATAAGGAATCATGCAACTACACAAATCAGGGCAATATAAAATATAAATTTCATGGATGTTCCTTTTTATTAGGCTTTGCATAGAATTTGGTAATTCTAATACTCATTCACCTCTTTTCATTATTTGCATATATTGCATATAGTTGAATCTTAAAAACTGATTTGCTAATCTTTTTTCTGACTCTTTTCCACAGTATTCATGTTGCATTTGTTCCAAATCTCATAAAGGATCCCAACGAAAACCAATGTTGTACCACTAAAAAACAAAACCCTATTTACCTACGTTCAACATTACAAGCAAAAAAAACTCAACCACGAGGAAATCATGATTGAGTTCTATCTTCCCGCCACATCAACAATTATAGACCCTGCAAATGCAACATTGTCGAGAAAAGGTATATCTCTCGAACCCCTGCAACAATGCATAGGAACTAAAAAAATAAAACTAGGACAAAGGAAGATAAAAACCGTAACTGAGCTATGGGCTTATGCACCCTGCATATGTCCTCCTCACAACACTTCTACTCCTCCAAGAAACTTGTGTGCAAACCATCACCAAGCACACCAGATCACCATTTTGACCCTACAGAATGCAAATCTACCCTCCAGAAATACAAAACAAAAGGTGGCCAAACTATAACAAAAGGAAACCAAAGAAAAAAAATAGAGTAAAGATAAATCTCATGTCTTTTATATGTTGCCTCAACAACTTATCTCGTTCTTTTATATGATCAAATGCTTTATTGTGACAGACAGGTGGGATTGGTTTGAGGTTGACAATACGGTCTCTCTTATGGATGGAGGAGATCGGCCTGTGTTGGTGAAGTTGTAAGACAACCTCTTGTTTCCTACCTGAGAATACGCCTTCAACATAAATATGATAATTTTACAGCAGTGGAGGTAGACGACACATGGGATTATTTGAGGAGATTGGTCGAAGTGATTTTACAGTCTTCATAAGGATTGTGTTTAATTTCATTCAACATTGCGGAGACGTCCTTCATGGGTCACTCCTCTAGATTGGAATTAGCGCAGAGGAAGGCCACACCGAGAGCTTTCAACATTTCTTGAATCTGTGCATTTGGGCGGCCTTGAAGCCACGGGTCGACCACTTCAACCAGGTCCTTCTTGTTGCCCCTGAGTTTGTCAAACATAGTCCACCAAACAAACGCCTTCCGGGATTATCGGTTCAATGGGAAAGAAGATTATTTGTCCTAAGCATTTACAAAATTTAATAAACTAAGGAGATCTTTGGCTTCTAGTAGCAGGTTTATAATTTTTAGGTGGACGTTCACATTTTCCATTAAAACCACAAACCAAAATTATGACTTTATACCTCAAAAATTAATTTGGATTTTTGGATGACATTCTGAGAGTACTAATCTTTTGACAAATTTTGGATGAGATGCATTTACATCTCATGAAATGAGAAAATAATGCATGCGGCTGCAAACCCGGCAGGAAAAGTATGAGTGCAAGTATTTGAACGCGTGACACAACAAAATAATTATGAAGGAATGTCATGAACAATAATCACATTGATCAAAGATGCAAACGAAGAGGAGGAAGCTATCGCCAATGAGATGACAGAAGTTATAATGAAGAAACAAAACCCACACTATCTGAAACAAATAGTTATATCGATTCATCTAAACACAACGACATGCACATCATAACACATACATCAAGATAGTTGAAAAACATGGATAACATGCAGATATATAGATGTGGCCTTGTAACTATAACTCTTTCTCTAACTCAAAATCACCACTCCATAGCTGTACACGTCGCTCTTCTCGACATCTTCATCGTTTAACAATATTATGTGCCAGACAAAACCCAAAATTTTAATAATGAAACTAAAAATTTTACAGTCAAAATATTAAATTTGTAATGAAATAGTGAGTAACCTGGAGCGATATAACCGTATGAACTGGCTTTCGAAGAGCAGACGAAATCAGAGTGTCAATAAGCTTGGCGAGGATAAAGTCTGTGAGATAAGGTTCATATTGGTTTCCCAGCAATATGTTGTTGGTTTTGACGTCGCGGTGAAGTATGGGCTGTCGACAGTCATGATGAAGATAAGCCAGCCCCTCCGCGGCTCCTAATACTATCTTGTACCTGATTTCCCAATCGACCATGTTTCTCTTCTTATGCAGTATCTCACCTAGGCTACCATTGGGCATGTAAATATACATCGAAAGCTTCGATCTCCTGTTGGTGCAGCATCCCAGAATCCGAACGATGTTTCTATGGCGGATGGAAATCAATGTCCTCACTTCATCAGAGAAAGAATCCCATTTTACACGTTGTTCTTTCTATTTGCATGTCTACAGTCTTCTAATGATGTTCGTATCGACCAGAGCATCCACGACGTCTTCGACCGAGAAGCTGAGCTTCTGAAACGACGTCAATGTTCCATGGCCACTCGGTTTCTGCATCATCGCGGTTTGTGATAATAGGCGTCAAATCCACGGTGGAATCCGCAATGGCCTCTGCATGGAAGGAATTCGACTGTGACGCCTGCTTAAAACACACAAATACACCACTGAAAAACTCAGGCAACTAGAAGGGGCGACAACCAACTCTCAATGAGCTTGACACAACATTGATCACATAGGTAACAAGGAAACATATACACCCAACATAAACAAATCAATTTTCTCTTTTTGACACGACATCACATACTAGTCCAACCAGAGAACAAACTTACGGTTAGGGGCATCCCATGGTGAAAGTACTTTTTAGGTTTCTTATTTACTAAAACGTCTTTTAACTCTTAACTCTCTTTCTCAAAGATTCATGTTATACGAATCAAGCAATCTTGTTTCCTCTTGCTAGGATTCCTCTAATCTGTTAAAGCATTCTTACGGTAAGACCCATTTAAAAGAATCATTGAAATTACATTTGTAATGCCCCGTTTGGCGGTTACCCAGTTTCTTGGCGTAGTGACCTTTCCCTTGTTGGGTGTCGAACAACTGTGCGTAATTCTGTTGTCTTAGACCCTGTTTCAGCGATGTTTTAACACCTTCCCTCTCCTTCTGGCGTCCTCGAGTCGTTATCGACACCTCCCTTTTTGTGGACTGTGTAATGTCCTGGGCGTTATCCTTTTTACAAGGGATCTTGTTGTCGCATTATTAAGCTCTCGGTTTTTTTTCATTTGGGCAGGAAAACAGAAGGATTTTTGTCACACGGCGCTAACATATTCCACAATCATTCATGTTCTTACCAAGGGTAAATTGATAAGTAAATTTGAAGCCTTGATGACGGAGTTCATTGCAATGGCTGAAAAACATGAAACCAGTCCTCATGTCCAAGTGTTTAATGCCCTTAACGGCGCTATAAAGAGCCTTGGACATGAATCTGCTTGCCAAGTATTTGATGTATTGGTCACTGCGTATGCTCAAATGGGTAATGTACGGGAGGCCTTACACATAATCTATAGGATGCAGCAGAGCAAAAGATTCAGGCACATGTCCATACCCATGGTTCGTGCCTGCAACATCCTTCTGAGCAAACTGGTGAAAATGGAGCGAATAGACACTGTGTGGATTGTGTATAATGAATTGACTTCTAGCGGTCTTCCTCGTCCCAATGTTTATATTTACAATACTCTTTTCAATGTCTACTGCAAGGAAGGTAAGCTGCAGAAAGCCTTTGAATTATTTGACGAAATGAAGAATAATAAAATTATTCGCATTGTTGTCACTTACACCATTCTTATATGTGTCTATGTATGGGAGACAAGATGCAAGAAGCCAATGACTTGTTTAACACAATGCAGGACCTTGGATTGGCTCCTAATCTTTATACATGTATAGCTATAAAATAAGATGAAATAAAACAAAATTCAAGTAAAAAAAAATAAACAACTAAGGGAATGGAGGGGGTTGCGTGGAAAGATGGGGGGGTGGTAGGTGTGTGGCGCAGGTTGGAGGGGACTGTTTTAAAATCAAATTTTATCTACTTGTGCATAGGCTCTACTGTCCCTCACCCCCCCTTCCTGCCATCTAGACCTGGTACGTGGCCATCTTCCACTGGGCTTACCTCCGCCAGCCACCCCACCTTCTTTAATTCCTGTGATTTGCAAATATCTTGCGTCATGTGCTACCTGCTCCCTTTGACCTGTTCTAGCCACGTGAGCATGGAGGAGTGTTTTGTTGGGATTTGAGATGAATTGCTTTAGCGCATTTTGGATAGTGGATTCATTGATGATGAAATGAAGGTCTATCGCCCTGATGTTGTGAGGATGGGTGTGGGTTCTCAAAATCATGTTGCACAGGCAATATCTATGGAGCGTAGAACTAAAATTCTCCTAGGAAAGTTCCGTGAGGAAGTATTTGGCTATATGCAGTAGCTACAGGGTAGAGAAGTAAACTTATCTCAGAAAATCAGTGGCCTCCAGAGAGAGTTAAGTCCGACAGCTGCCGCACGGCGATCCCAGGGAACCGTTGGTGTTGATCCTGGTGTTCTGGTTGCACGCGACCACAGTCGTGAGTTGAGTTGTCTTGCCTTTCCATTTTGGAAATTCGCTTCCGTCCAGGTGATGTATAAAGTGGAGGTTATATCTTGGAGAGAGAGGTGGGTGAGCGTAGAGGTGGTGATAGAGGCGGATGAACAGAGGTCTGTATCAGTTATTCAAGAAACCAGGTAAAAGTTGAGTCTATAACAACTTAAAGAAGATGCTAAAGCTCTGGAATCTTGCATAATGGCAACATTATCTTCATGAAGTTTGAATCACAGTTGGGTAGACACTAAAGACAAATATATCTCAATAATGGGAAGTAAATGTTGTTCACGCTTCTAAATTCAAACTTGGGTCAGTGTTAGAGAAGCTGATGAGTCTCTATTGAGCTCTAATTCCTCAAACATGCTCCTACCTTGATGAAGAAGTGCAAAAGACAGTTCTTGTCTTTGGAAATTCCTGTCTCTTGAACTTGCTAGGAAAGGTGAACTGATACAGTGAGGCGTGTTCTTGTCGAGGCTCCACAGTAGTGACCTGCCACAGTTTCCAGCTAGGCTGCAGGCACGTTACAGTATAGTAGAAGCCTTCGTGGGTGCCTCCAACAAGCAGGTCGCCCAACTATGATGTTATCTGTTCTGTATTGACTGCATCCTCAATTTGGGATTCTCCTTCAAGGTGACAGATCACACCCACGGGCACAGGAGATCTATGCAATGTTGGAGAAAATGTCTTGGGAGATGAAGGTAGCAGGATATATTTTTTCGGATCCAGAACATGTACAGAGTTTGTTTCTTCAAAATCGGTTGTGTGACAGTGAGGGTGTTACCAGCAGACCTGATGAAATTTATTTACAAAGATCCTACTTGTTTTTCGATGTAACCCATGGAAGAGAACCTCATAGAGGTCGATCTGTTTCATATCAGAATATTCATGAAGCACGTTTTGCTTTGCAATTTTATGAGCTTCTTCAACGAGTCACTAAGTTGGCAGGCATAAAGTTTTCTGTTGGAATTATCACCTTACAAGCTACAGCTGAAATGTTTGCACCGAGAGTTGATGCTGTCCTCAAACCTGATGGAGGAAAAGGTTATTTATTATTACGGTAGATGCCTTCCAGACCCAGGAGCTGTGATGTAACCATTATGTCTTGTGTCCGAGCTTCAAATCATGGGGTTGGATTACAGTTGTTTTTCACCGCGTGAATGTGGCGCTAGCACGAGCTCGCATAGCACTTTGGGTTAAGGGAAAGCAGCGGCATTGAAACAATCATATGCATATGGAGATGGCATTTTAAACCAGGCATGTTAAACCTACCCTTGCAATCTTCTGCTACCCTTTTATTATGTCATGAATTGAATGTCCTTCTTTTTGTTTTTTTTTATCTGTTATGGCATTTAGAATGGGCTCCTGCTTTTCCTTGTGAATCGACCCATATTGAAGGAAAGGAAGGACTGTTGGGAGTTGTTTGTTTTTCTTACCCTAGTAGCAACTGTGATAGCATGTATACACTCCTTTCTAGCCTCGGTTTTCTTTTCGAAATAAAAGAGTAACTGAACCATGTGATAGCAAAATAATGGTTAATGTTTTATACTGTGGGTGTTAGATCTTTAACCTGGGTGTTTCTGCTTAATTCTTCAATTCGGGGTGACGTTTAGAGACAAAAGTGATCTCAATGGCCGATTGAGTTCAATTCTAAACCAGCAGTAGCAGATTTAAACTTGAGCCATGAATAACATTAGTGGATATTTGTAGATTTGTCGATTCATGGCTAGTTTTAGGCTAATGTTTTTTTGTCTTGGTAAAAGCTTTTCTTGGGTTGAATGTATGTGTAGACCTCTCATAATGAGCATGAGTTTTTCTTAGGGGCCTACGTGAGTGAAATATTGACTACTCAATACATATCTTGTGATGTGAGTCACTGCATCATAAGATAAAAGAGTTCAATCGAACTCAGTAGTAGCAGATGTTTTCTTTGGAGCGACTATGAGGATAGGTCGAGTAGACTTTCGTGAAATAGATGGGTATGCCCAAGCTATTCATATGTTGTTTTAGAGACGGAAGAGAAGGCATAGTTCATAGGAAGAGTATTTTTCTTTGTATTCCTCCTTCGCTGACTGTTAACCTTGTGATTGGTGACTCGAGTTGGGTCACGGTAGAGGATCTTGTGTCGATCCACTTATATTTTCAACAGACTATCCCTTGCTTGTTTAAATCCATGTATCGAATGAAATGGGTTCCTATTAAATCCATTTTGTAGCTTAGCAAACCTTCAATAATTCAGGTAAGGACTTTCTGAGTAAGTGTTGACTGAGGCATGTATGAAAATAGAATGGTTACCTTTCTTCGAATTGGGTTAGACTTGTATGAAAATGGAAAAGATAGGAATCGACTCAGTTACATATTTTAGTGAGCTAAGTCCTTAACTCTTACAAGGATCATACGAGTGGTGGATTACGGGTTTATTACCATTTATGTGATGTAAGATAATAACAACCATTGGTGAAAAGACTTCTTCTTGATCCTTTCCTGTGTAATCCAACTATAGTTGTTGGATGTAATTTTAGTTGGATAGAATCTAATTTATTTAACTTCTTGAGATAGAAAAATAATTAGGTTCGGTGAGAATTACTTGGTACAATTGAATCTTCAGATGCAGTTAGTTATAATGTTGTGAGTATTATATGTATGTTGGTTTATTCAATCGAGTGAAGTTAACTTTAATCTTTGACTGATTTGTGTTCATATATGGATGGGGCCTATATTCTTCCTAAAAAGGATGGATGTGCGTTAATGCAGTCTTGTTAATACAAGCAATTTTGAATATGTTAAGTCATTTGACTGATCTTTATCTTTTTGGTTAATAATAATAGAATGATGTTTGGGTGTTATATTTCAATCACATAATCCATAGGATTACATGACTGAAATCTCAATACTCTCAGCCTAAAAGGTTGTCTTCACCAATAAGGTCTCACCTTGATTATCTTTGGAATATATCTCTCACTTGAATATTGGGATTCCTCCTTGTTGGCTGGTATAAATCTCGTCATCTTGTGAAACATGTTGATTAGTGGTTTGTGATTTGATCCATTCTTGAGTTTAGAATTTTACATTTCATGATATTATAAAATGTTAGCTTACTGTTGCAATGGGTAGTCTTAACATGCTCAGTTCTCGCGAACTGATTCCAGCTAGTATTTGTGCAGATGGATTGTGCGAGTAGATTAAAGGAAAGAGTTGTAAAGGTTTCATCAGTGCAATTTATGAAATTCCTTGTAAAAATGTCCAATGTGAGGTAAAATTTTGTAATAGTGATTGCAAAGGAATTTAGAAGACCTCTTGCCTTGGGTTGTTCAGAAATTGCAATGAAGATGTTATGTTGTCCTTCTGTAGGTAAACTAGTAACTTATCTTTGTGGGAAATGTTATTCAAAACTTTCACTGGCATAAGCATTGTAAAACTTGGATCTTGAGAATTAAGTGTTAATTTAAATCTTTCTGAGACTCTGTATTGATGTGTTATATGTAAGTTGAGTAATGGGGTGGTTTTCCTTACAGAAGTTACCTAAAAGTTTTATTCAAAGAAATATGTTGTGGTTTAGATCCCCTTGAAAACGAACATTGCCTTAAGTAATCAAGAGTTGAGACTATCCTTGCAAAGTGATTCTATATAACGTGTTATCCCTAACTGAACTATTAAACACTACTCTTTTGGTGAATGCTTAAAAACAAGCTTAAAGCGAAAACAATGGTTAGTTTCTAATAAGATTTAACAAGTAAGAGAAGAAAATTTTGAAACCACTGAATTTATCTCTAAGACTATTCTAAAAGTAAGTGGCTTCCTCTTGATAAGCTCTTTCGGTGAAGCCTAAGTAAGAGCGCTAATAATTACATATAAAACCTCAAGTTTCAATTAAACCTCAGTAAGAACTAATGACGTCTTAAGGGTGAACTCACGTGCCCTTCTTCCTTTAAATTGCACCCCAGGGTGTTTGGGAGAAATAAATAACCTCCAATCATTCTTTACTGTGGCTTCGGCAGTTATCCTTTTGTCCCACGTGTCATGTGGTTGAAAGGCTTCTATGTTCGTTCTAGGGTCCGGCCGGTTCGCATATTTTGTCCTCGCGCTGATCCAAGTAGAAGGACAAGTTCCTGTAAAAAATTGCATAATGGCCAAGCTTAGTATCAGATTTTTTCACAGAGTTAGTTGGCTAGTCCTTGGTCCGCATCCCGCGCGTCCCTTTGTCCCATGTTGGGACATGTGTCAAGCATGCTCAAAAAAAAAAAGACCGCCAGGCGGTTCTTTCGCCGGTTTGGCGACATTTTTGGGTCGTTACACTTGGTCCGCGAGCATATTGCGATGGACTCGAAACCTTGAAAATTTTGATTGGTGTTATATGATGACAGTTCTGGTGACGAGCCTGTTACAAAATGATGATTACCTTCACACCGGGATGAATCGGGAAAATTTCTCTCTCAACATGGTCCTTGGACAGTTGGGACGAGTAATGTACTTTAAACGTATGATGGATTAGCCTAGAAACATGAACTTTAGCATTGTGCCATCATGGGACAAAGGGACGCGTGGGACGCGTATAGCCCGAAGGAGCTTGAGTGCATGTTTATCACCATGTTGATATCTTGGGACATGAAGTATTCTCTCATCCTTCTTGTGGATTCTATGAAGGATTTGTCCCACACAATTACTGTTTTGGCGGTGAAAAGACTTCTAATGTGGATGATATAGCTTGTTGGAACATTGTGACTATAGTTGTTGAATGTAAGTGTATCGAAGTTGCATGACTAGAAGTCTAAAAGTTAATGAGTTCTGACCCGAAGAACTTCAAACGGCCATTAGGTTTTGAAGAATTACTTGTGTAGCTCCTTGCTATGTTTCACAAAATTGGACTGTTTGTGTTGTGAGTACTAACGTTCATCATATGTATGTTGGTATGTATTAAATAAGAGTGAAGTATATTCGGCTTCATCAGTTAATGACTGATTTGTGGTCATATATGAGTTGGGGCCTGAATTCTTCCTAAAACATGTTGATGCACGTTAATGTAGTGCTTGTTAAATTGGTAATTTTGAATATGTTACGAGCCATGAATGTAATGATTTTATCTTTGATCAGAAATTGATTAACCGTTATTTTAGAAAATGCCGGGTTGAACAGTGTTATGATTTGGTAACCTGGGACGTAATCCGACCCTGAGGATTACATGGTAGAATTCTCAATCTCTGCTGCAGCACATGAGGACAGTATGGTGAGCACCAATAAGGTCAATCACCTTGTTTGTCAATTTAATGCCTCTTCAGGTGGTTGAATAACAGATTTGGGATTCTATCCTTGTCCCTATGCTGGTTTCCATCTCGTCATCTTGTGCTAACATATTGATTAGTGTTGTAGCTCATTGTCGAGGGAGTGAGTGGGTAGCAATTTGACTCTTCATGATGGAGGTTATAAAATGTTGTGAAGCCAGTGTGTTGCATATGGGTAGTCTTTACATGCTGAGTTCTCGAACTGATCCTAGTGCTAGCAACTTGTGCAGTATGGATTGTGTGAGCTAAATAAAGGCCACACAGTTATCGTAATGTATCAGGTTTCATGAGTGCATTTTATTCGAAATTGACCTTAAAAACTTTATCCAATGTAAGTTAAAAACAGCTTTGTAATGTGATTGCCATGAATTTAGAATTTTGGGCACCTCCTTGGTTTGTGGCACTGTTCATGGGAATTTTGGTAAGATGTTATCTTGTGGCCATTAACATTGTGTAATGCTTGGAATCATTGTTGTGGGAATTTTCTTTTAAATTTGGAACTTTTCACCTCTTTCTAGTGTGCACTTGTACTTGGATCTTCACACATTTGGAGATTACTCTCACTGAGACTCTATTATCTGATGTGTTATCATGTAAGTGGAATAGGATTTCATTTTATCTATTCTCAGAATGGTTACCTTGGAAATTTAGATTAGAATAGTTAGATTACCCAAGGATTAATATAGATTGTGGCAGATAGATTTTGCAAGAACCAGCTGCTTCTCTACTGAGGTCTAATCTCAAGTGAGCACTAGTCCTTGCAAATTGGATTTTATAGTACCCGTGTTATCCCTCACACCTGAGTTAAACATCTACCCTTTTGCTGTGATTCGCTTATAACAAGCATAAAGGATTTGACAATGGTTAGTTTCTTTAAGTTTGTTAAGATTTAACTTGTAAGAGAAGATAATTTTTTGAAAGTGACTTTGGATTTATCTCTAAGACTGATTTCAGTAAAGTAAGTGGCTTCCTCTTGATTAAGCTACCATCTTGAAGCCAAATAATATAGAGCACAAATAATTATATATGAAAGACTTGGAAGCTTCAATTAAACTCTACAGTGTATAAGAGCATAACTGAGTTGGTAGGATGGGTGAATCATATATTGATCCTTCTGAAAACTTAAGTCATGAGCTAAAGGGTGTCTTATCAAGGATAAATAACCTCCAATCATTTCTTATTGTGGCTTGCCCTAGCTATGGAGTGTGTCATGTGGTTGGACTTCCATGTTGTTCTTGTCAAAAGAAGAGTATATTGTCCTTAATAGGTGTGAACGTTTCCGTGCTGCTTTTATGGCCATCCTTGTATCAAGTTGTTCACAGTGTTAGTTGTATCCTTGGTGACTATGTTAGGCCTCTATTTCTGCTGTCCATAGCAAGTCAAGTTGATGTGTGTCAGCTGTCTTCATTATGTGGACTGTGCCAACTTCCATTCCGTGTTTGCTGAACCTTTTGGGTTGTAGTACAATTGGTATATTCAGGAGTCGTAGGCTTCATGAATTCTGAAAGCTAGTGTCATTGTGAACGGATTGGTGTTGTATTATGCATGTTACATGGTGGTTGGTGCACTCCATGATACTAAAGCATGATGATGAAAATGTTGCATGATGATGGTACATCTTCCAAAAGATAATGTAAACTTTAAACGTGATGTGCTAATGAAAATTGCTCGTGATATGTGATATCATGAACAAGAACTGTGACTTTGGTATCTTCACTCATATGGGTAGACATGTTGAAGGTTTGAATTTGACCAAAATGTTGATATGGAGGATGTGGCTGTACTTCTACATCCTTCTGTGTGATTAAAAACTGCTGAAGAATTGAACTTTGTGAATTACCATCTTCTGAAATGATAGTCATGAACACAACTTCTTTTCCGCTGGATGAACATATGAAAGACATGGATGGACAGATGCTGATCTGTACAGGGTAGTGCAATGTGTTGTATGAATGAGTTTTCATGTTACCCAGAAATGGTTGTACCTTGATGTTTTTTGTTGGTGCCTCGAAGAAACTGTGCTGTAATCTTGTTAATGTAGAACACACTAGACCCTGTTAGCGCATGTGGAAGACCTAACTAAGGTTCACCCATCGTGCCAGTACTGATTTGTGCAAATCGTTATCGACACCTCCCTGGAAGTTGTCAGATTTCTGTAATGTCATTCTGGTGTTAGTGTGATTTACAAGGGATCGTATGTTGAAACGCACTATTAAGGTACTGGGTGGTAAAATGATGAGAGGCAAGAACTCAGTGAATGTATGATTGGTTCCTCACACTCGCTATGTACCATATTAAGACGTTATGGTGGTTATGTTGCCACCGTTATCGTTAGTGAGGTTGTAAATTGATAAGTGAACCTTACGCTGAAACCTTGATCCTAAGGGATCGGTAGAATAGAAATGCTGAAAAACATGAAACTAATCCTCATGTACCATGTGGTTAATACACTTAACGATGCTAAAAGAGGCGGTTTAGTAGATACACATGTGAGTTCTGCTCTGCCACAGTATTTGTATGTATTGGTCAACATTAATGCGTATGCTCCCGTTTAGGTCGAAGTGGTACGGGATGCCTTACAGATGGGGCGTATGATAGTTGCCTTGTTGATACAAAAGTATTTCGAAGGCACTCCATGCTCGATGGTTCTGAGTGCCTGCAACATTCGTTGAGACGCTTCCTGTGTGGCCTCGATAAGGAGCGAATAGTTACTTTGTGACATTATTATAATGAATTTGACTTTGTAAATTCGAAGCCTTCGTAGACAATTGCTTGTATATTTATCAGCATCTTAGTCAATGTTGATTGCAGGGTATGTTACAGCTTTTAAAAGGAGATTTTATATTTGTTTTGATGGCAAAGATGGGGATTAAAATTGATACTAACTAGTCGCTCTTTGTCATCTTTACTATTGCTTGATATGGGGTGTCTATTACATTATGGAGATTTTTATAGCCTTGAAGCCAATTACTTGTACTTGGTACAATGGCACTTTTCGACCTTGGATTGTTGGCTCCTAATAACTATTGTCCTGTGATAGCCATTAAAATAAGATGAAATAAAACAAAATTCAAGTATGTCGAGCCGTGAAACAACTAAGGACCCATGGACCATGGGTTGCGTGAGAAAGAGGGGTACGTGGTTAGTGTGTGGCAGATCACTGGAGGGGATTGTTTAAAACCATCGTTTTTTATGTCACTTGGGCCTAGAACCCATCTGTTCGAACTCACCCCCCTTCCTGCCATCTAGACCTGGTCAACGTGGCCTCCTTCCACCCAAGGCATAAGACTTGTTAGCTGAGGCACCTGTCTAAGAGATTTCTGGTGACTATGCATAAGATTTGAGGGAGGCATAAGAGTTTGAGGGCTACACTGCTATTTTGTGTATCTGTTGTTGCGGGATATCATGTTGACTCATCGAGGATGTTTTGGTAGTGGGATTTTTGATGAATGTGTTACAGCATGTTCAGATGGATATGGTTGTGATGAACGATGGATATGTCATTTGATACTCTTGTGGAAATCGTACTATGTAGTTTTTATGATTTGAGTCATGGAGAATCCTCAGTTCGTCATTGATGGAATTTGTGTGTGCACCATCGCAGTACACCTTGTCGGCATTGGTAGAAGTGATAATCCATCATGGTTGTGTGACCAGTACTATGTTATGTGGACGGAAGTATTTGACTACCGTATGTGAGTATACCTTTTTGTGGTGTAACAGGTCATGAAGTATATACTTGAAGTGCTTGTGAATCTTAGTGATCAGTGAAAATAGTGGTGTTGTGTTAGCGAGTTCATGTTGGGACTGTTTTACCGCAAATCCAAAGGAATAAACTAAAACTGGTGTTGATCCTGAGTGAAATTTCTAGAAATTTCACTCGACCCATAATCCTGCCATGGAAAGGACTAATGAACATAATAAATAATCTGGGAACTTGCCAATCTTCCATAACCTTGAAAGTTAAAATTTCTACCAAATCTTCCTAAGGCTCCTATGATGCTTTAATCGACTAAAATTTCTTAAACCATAGGGTGTACTAACCTGTTCTTGGTTGCGAACCATGTTCTGGCCGCTGTGAGCAGAGGCGGGTGAGCTTACTTAAGGGGAGGTGGTGATGCCCCATTTGGCGGCTATGAATTTCAGTGGTCGTGAGTGACCTTTCAGTTGTTGGGCGTCGAACGAATGGTAAATTTTGAGGTGTCTTAGGGAGCTTTCAGATGCTAGCACCTTCCCTCTCCTTGCATGGCCTCGAGTCATTATCGCACCTTCGTTATCTTGGACTATGTAATGTCCTTGCATTATCCTTTTTACAGCTCTCAGGTCGACATTATTAAGATCTGGGTATTTTTCAATAATGGGAAGTTAAAATGATTTGGTTGTCACGCCTGCCAACATATTCACAATCTCATGTTCTTCAGGGGTAAATTTAGAGCTGAAGCCTTGAGTGCGACAGCTGTTCGTATTGATCTCTAATTCCGTCAAACATGAAATCCTCCTATGTCCAAGTGTTGCAATGCCCTTAACGGCGCTATAAAGAGCCGTGGATCATGTCTGCTTGCAAAAGTCTTTGATGTATTGGTCAATGTGTAGCTCAAATGGGTGAACGAGATACGGGAGTGCCTTAGTTGAGCTGTTCTTGATGCAGCAGAGCAAAAGCTTTTCAGGCAGCAGTGACCATGCCCACAGTTTCCAGCCAGGCTGCAGGCAAACTGGTTTCAGTATAGTAGAAGCCTTCGTGTGCACCTCCAACAAGATTTCTAGGTCGTCCCAACTTTATATGTTATCTGTTCAGCATCGACTACATCCTCAGAAATTTGGGATTCTCCTTCAAGGTGATAGATCATTACCCACGGGCACAGGAGATCTATGTAATGTTGGAGAAAATGTCTTGGGAGATGAAGGTAGCAGGATATTTTTTTTCAGATCCAGGACCTCGCTCCTAACACAGAGTTTGTTTCTTCAAAATCGGTTGTGTGACAGTGAGGGTGTTACCAGCAGACCTGATGAAATTTATTTACAAAGATCCTACTTGTTTTTCGATGTAACCCATGGAAGAGAACCTCATAGAGGCCGATCTTTTTCATATCAGAATATTCATGAAGCATGTTTTGCTTTGCAATTTTATGAGCTTCTTTAACGAGTCACCAAGTTGGCAGGCATAAAGTTTTATGTTGGAATTATCACACCTTACAAGCTACAGCTGAAACGTTTGCACCGAGAGTTTGATGCTGTCCTCAAATCTGATGGAAGGAAAAGGTTTATTTTTTATTACGGTAGATGCCTTCCAGAGCCAGGAGCGTGATGTAATCATTATGTCTTGTGTCCGAGCTTCAAATCATGGGGTTGGATTGCAGCTATTTTTCACCGCGTGAATGTGGTGCTAGCACGAGCTCACATAGCACTTTGGGTTAAGGGGCAAGCAGCGGCATTGAAACAATCATATGCATATGGAGATGGCATTTTAAACCAGGCATGTTAAACCTGCCCTTGCAATCTTCTGCTACCCTTTTATTATGTCATGAATTGAATGTCCTTCTTTTTATTTTTTTTTATCTGTTATGGCATTTAGAATGGGCTTCTACTTTTTCCTTGTGAATCGACCCAGATTGAAGGAAAGGAAGGACTGTTGGGAGTTGTTTGTTTTTCTTACCCTGGTAGCAACTGTGATAGCATGTATACACTCCTTTCTGCCTCATTTTTTTCTCTTTTCGAAATAAAAGAGTAACTGCCATGTGATAGAAAAATAATGGTTGATGTTTTATACTGTGGGTGTTAGATCTTTAACCTGGGTGTTTCCTGCTTAATTCTTCAATTCGGGTGACGTTTAGAGACAATAGTGAACAATGGCCGTTGAGTTCGATTTTCTAAACCAGCAGTAGCAGATATAAACTTGAGCCATGAATAACATTAGTGGATATTTGTAGATTTGTCGACTCATGGCCAGTTTTAGGCTAAATGTTGTTTTTGTCTTGGTAAAAGCTTTTCTTGGGCTGAATCTGTGTGTAGACCTCGCATAGTGAGCATGATGTTTTCTTAGAGGCCTACGTGAGTGAAATATTGACTGCTCAATACAGATCCTGTGACGTGAGTCACTGTATCATAAGATAAAAGAGTTCAATCGAACTCAGTAGTAGCAGATGTTTTCTTTGGAGCGACTATGAGGATAGGTCGAGTAGACTGTCATGAAATAGATGGGTATGCCCAAGCTATTCATATGTTGTTTTAGAGACGGAAGAGAAGGCATAGTTCGTAGGAAGAGTATTTTGCTTTGTATTCCTCCTTCGCTGACTGTTAACCTTGTGATTGGTGACTTGAGTTGGGTCACGGTAGAGGATCTTGTGTCGATCCACTTATATTTTCAACAGACTATCCCTTGCTTGTTTAAATCCATGTATCGAATGAAATGGGTTCCTATTAAATCCATTTTGTAGCTTAGCAAACCTTCAATAATTTAGGTAAGGACTTTCTGAGTAAGTGTTGACTGAGGCATGTATGAAAATAGAATGGTTACCTTTCTTCGAATTGGGTTAGACTTGTATGAAAATGGAAAAGGATAGGAATCGACTCAGTTACATATTTTAGTGAGCTAAGTCCTTAACTCTTACAATGATCATACGAGTGGTGGATTACGGGTTTATTACCGTTTATGTGATGTAAGATAATAACAACCTTTGGTGAAAAGACTTCTTCTTGATCCTTGCTTGTGTAATCCAACTATAGTTGTTGAATGTAATTTAGTTGGATAGAATCTAATTTATTTAACTTCTTGAAGAAAAATAATTAGGTTCGGTGAGAATTACTTGGTATGTTGAATCTTCAGATTCAGTGTATTGTGTTGTGAGTATTATATGTATGTTGGTTTATTCAGTCGAGTGAAGTTAACTTTAATCTTTGACTGATTTGTGTTCATATATGGTTGGGGCCTATATTCTTCCTAAAACATGGATGTGTGTTAATGCAGTCTTGTTAACAAGCAATTTTGAATATGTTAAGTCATTTGACTGATCTTTATCTTTTGGTTAATAATATTAGAATGATGTTTGGGTGTTAGATTTCAATCACGTAATCCATAGGATTACATGACTGAAATCTCAATACTCTTAGCCTGGTTGTCTTCACCAATAAGGTCTCACCTTGTTTGTCTTTGGAATATCTCTCTCACTTGAATATTGGGATTCCTCCTTGTTGGCTGGTATAAATCTCGTCATCTTGTGAAACATATTGATTAGTGGTTTGTGATTTGATCCATTCTTGAGTTTAGAATTTTACTTTCATGATATTATAAAATGTTAGCTTACTGTTGCAATGGGTAGTCTTAACATGCTCAGTTCTAGCGAACTGATCTCCAGCTAGTATTTGTGCAGATGGATTGTGTGAGTAGATTAGAGGAAAAGAGTTGTAATGGTTTCATCAGTGCAATTTATGAAATTCCTTGTAAAAATGTCCAATGTGAGGTAAAATTTTGTAATAGTGATTGCTTGAAAGGAATTTAGAAGACCTCTTGCCTTGGGTTGTTCAGAAATTGCGTGAAGATAAAGTTATCTTGTCCTTCTGTAGGTAAACTGGTAACTCATCTTTGTGGGAAATGTTATTCAAACTTTTCACTTGGCATAAGCATTGTAAAACTTGGTGATCTTCAGAATTACAGTGTTAATTTAAATCTTTCTAGCATGACTCTGGCTTATTGATGTGTTACCTATGTAAGTTCTTGACCCAAGTGGGGTCCAATCTCTTGACTCCTTTACAGAAGTTACCTGTGCCATTTTATTCAATGAAATATGTTATAACCATGGTTTAGATCCCCTTGTTAAATAACAACAATTGCTTCTTCAAGTAATCAATGCTTAGTGAGTTTACTATCCTTGCAAAGTGATTTTAGTATCAACGTGTTATCCCTCAGGCATATTTTACTGGGTTGAAACACTACCCTTTTGGTGAACGCTTAAAGACAAGCTTAAAGATAAAACAATGGTTAGTTTCTACATAAGATTTAATAAAGTAAGAGAAGATAATTTTGAAACCACTCAAGTTGTATCTCTAAGACTATGATAAAAGTAAGTGGCTTCCTAATTGGATAAGCTCCTTCGGTGAAGTCTAACGATGTAAGAGCGCTAATAATTACCATATGCTAACCTCAAGCTATCAATTAAACATTGTCCTCTTGTTGGGAAACTTTAATTGACGTCTTAAGGGTGAATATCACTATTGACCTTTTGGGGATATCTTTAAATCTTATCCAGTACAGGTGTCTTGAATCAAAATACACATTAACCTCCAATCATTTCTTACATGTTGGGAACCCCTATGTATCCCTCAACGAACTTAATCAAGATAATGTCTAAATGAAGATTTGGGCAAAATTCTATGTTGAACTCTTAAGACTCATTAAAAGACCGGTTAATAACTAAATTGATCCTTGATAGGTGTGGACATTTATCTGTGCTGCTCTTTATGGCCATTACCATTGTACCTCGTAGTCCTTTTCTACAGCTATGATAAAGTTCTAATCCTTGGTGACGACATGTTGCGCCATGTTATGTGTTCAAGCAAGTCAAAAAAAAATACTCCTGTCCTTTTGATCTGTACACTTGCCTCACGTTATGTGAATGTGGGTTTGAAGCGTCGTTACATTAGTGGGGGTTGAGATAGATGGCCTTGTGGAATTGTAAATGCCTCCTGTTTCTTGATAAATGAATTAATTAAATAAAGGTCATATTACAGAAAAGATCCTAAAGATAATTACTCAAGTTATGTCAAAGGAAAATAAATTTAATCTTGGTAAGATGAATTGTATGAATCATATCACGAGGCTCCTTGAAAACGTAACCTAAGAATTATAAGATGTCCTTTAGTAAATAAATAATCATCTCAAGAATATTCTAATTGTGGGATGGCCCTCAACTGTAAGTGTGTTCTGTGATTGGACTTCTATGCCATGTCCTTGTCCCAAGAGAATAGTAAATTATCCTTTTGGGTGTGAATGTTTCCGTGTTGACCTTTTTGTCCTCCCCGTAACAAGTGGTTCCTAGTGTTGGTTGTAACTTTGTGACGACATGTTGTGTCGTGTTATGTGTCAAAGCAAGTCAATATATATATATATATATATATATATATATATATATATATATATATATATATCATGTCGTTTACTGTGTTGTTCGTGTGTGTGATTTTTGGGGTCGTTACACTTGGTATCAGAGCATAGGTTCATGCTCTCGAACCTATGGGCCGGATTGGTGTTATATGATGATGTTACATGGTGGTGGTGGTGTTACATGATGATACTGATGATGATGATGATGATGTTGCATGATGGTGGTAGATATTGGAAGAGTAATGTGCTTTAAACGTGATGTGATATTGTCGTAATTGTGATATTGTGAATGCACATGATGTGTATGTCACCTTGTGCATGTTTGTGATCATGTTTGATATGTTGGGGATGGGAGTATTCTCTCTCCTTCTTGTGGATTCTATGAAGAGTTTCACGGTGTGAATTACTACTTGTGATGTGTGAAAAGAATTATAATGTGGATGACATAGTGTTGGAGCATTGTATATTGTGATATGTGGGTGTATCAATGTGTTGTATGACTAGATTGATGTTAAAAGAAATGAGTTGTATCATGATTTTTTACCATGTTTTGAAGAAATGTGTGTACCACCTTGTTATGTAGCATGGATGTTATGTTGTGTTTTGATGTACTATGTTCATCGTATGTATTGACTATGCAAATATGTAATGCTTCATGTTGTGATTTTGGGTCATACGGTGAGTGTATGAACCCTATCGTATGGTGCTTGCACTTTGGGTGCAGAATGTGGTAAAGTGATGTGTATTACACTCAGTGAATGTATGATCCATGATCTCTACCCTGTATATGTACCATATGTGTACAGATGTTATGGTAGGTATGTGTGTGCCACCATTATGTTAGTGATGTTGTTGTATGTTATGTTGTGAACCTTACGCTAACCGATCCTGAGGGAATCGGTAGAAGTGTATGTTGAGTTTGAGTGAGAATGGTGTACCATGGGATCAATAACTCGAGTCAAAACTCGGTTTAGTAGATAACATGTGATTCTTTCCTCTCTCCCTATGTGTTGTATGTATGCAACCTTAGTGTATCTATGACTATGTTTAGCCTTGTCGAAGTGGTGGCGGGATGATTCAGATGAGGTGATGATGAAAATTGTATTATTGATATGTATTTATGAGCTGAGGCTCGATGTTCCGAGTGTGCTAGCAACTCGTTGAGTACCCTTTGGTGGCTAGATAAGGCCACACAGTTATCGTAATGTGACATATTATAAGTTGATTTTATTCGTAAATTGAGCTTTTTACTTTATTTTGTAAGGACCAGCAAGCTTTTCTTGATTGCATGCTTTACAATTTTGGGCATTTCCTTGGTTTGTGGCACTAACATGGGGATTTTGATACTAACTATGGCTATTTGGCCATTTATTTTTGCTTGAATTTGGGGTCTTCTTTTAAATTTGGAAGGTTTTTTTACCGCCTTGCCCAAGGCTTGTACTTTGCCACTTGGCACTTTGATTGGATTGTTGTGCTGGTTCTATTGTGTCGTGATGTGTGGAATAGGGTCATGGGATGCACCATGGAATGGTTGGACCTATGGACCCGCTTCGTTATTGAATATGGGGGTACGCCCCAAGGAGTACAGATAACTAGCGGGTTGTTGAACCACGCATTTTATGTTATGTCACTTGGGTTAGGAGTGTTCGAACTCTATGTGTCTTGGACCATAGGGTCAACCAGCCTCCTTGAGGGAGGCATAAAGAGAGTTTGAGGGAGGCATAAGAGACTTGAGGGAGGCATACCTCCATGACTTGAGGGAGGCATAGAGAATCTATGCAAGTTGGAGAACATGTCCTTGGGAATGAAGGTAGCATTATATATTTTGTCGGATCCAGAACATGTACAAGTTTGTTTCTTCAAAATCGGTTTGTGTGACAAGTGAGGGTGTTACCAGCAGACGCTGATGAAATTTATTTACAAAGATCCTACTTAGTTTTTCGATGTAACCCATGGAAGATGAACCTCATAGAGGTCGATGCTGTTTCATATCAGAATATTCATGAAGTACGTTTTGCTTTGCAATTTTATGAGCTGCTTCAACGAGTCACTAAGTTGGTAGGCATAAATTTTTCTGTTGGAATTATCACCTTACAAGCTACAGCTGAAATGTTTGCAGCACGAGAGTTGATGCTGTCCTCAAACCTGATGGAGAAAAAGGTTATTTATTATTACGGTAGATGCCTTCCAGACCCAGGAGCTTGATGTAACCATTATTTCTTGTGTCCGAGCTTCAAATCATGGGGTTGGATTACAGTTGTTTTTTCACCGCGGAATGTGGCGCTAGCACGAGCTCGCCTAGCACTTTGGGTTAAGGGAAATCAGCGGCATTGAAACAATCATATGCATATGGAGATGGCATTTTAAACCAGGCATTGTTATAAACCTGCCCGTTGCAATCTTCTGCTACCCTTTTATTATGTCATGAATTGAATGTATTTCTTTTGTTTTTTTTTTTATCTGTTATGGCATTTAGAATGGGCTCCTGCTTTCCTTGTGAATCGACCCAGATTGAAGGAAAGGAAGGACTGTTGGGAGTTGTTTGTTTTTTCTTACCCTGGTAGCAACTGTGATAGGCATGTATACACTCCTTTTTCCTCGTTTTTCTTTCGAAATAAAGAGTAACTGCCATGTGATAGCAAAATAATGGTTGAAGTTTTATACTGTGAGTGTTGGATCTTTAACCTGGGTGTTTCTACTTAATTCTTAAAATTCGGGTGACATTTAGAGACGATAGTGAACAATGGCCGTTGAGTTCGATTTCTAATCCAACAGTAGCATATATAAACTTGAGCATGAATAACGTTAGTGGATATTTGTAGATTTGTCGACTCATGGCCAGTTTTAGGCTAAATGTTTGTTTTTGACCTGGTAAAAGCTTTTCTTGGGCTGAATCTGTGTGTAGACCTCGTATAGTGAGCATGATGTTTTCTTAGAGGCCTACGTGAGTGGAACTTTTACTGCTCAATACAGATCCTGTGACGTGAGTCACTGTATCATAAGATAAAAGAGTTCAATTGAACTCTGTAGTAGCAAATGTTTTCTTTGGAGCGACTATGAGGATAGGTCGAGTAGACTGTCGTGAAATAGATGGGTATGCCCAAGCTATTCATATGTTGTTTTAGCGACGGAAGAGAAAGCATATGTTCGTAGGAAGAGTATTTTGCTTTGTATTCCTCCTTCGCTGACTGTTAACCTTGTGATTGGTGACTCGAGTTGGGTCACGGTAGAGGATCTTGTGTTGATCCACTTATATTTTCAACAGACTATCCCTTGTTTGTTTAAATCCATGTATCGAATGAAATGGGTTCCTATTAAATTCATTTTGTAGCTTAGCAAACCTTTAATAATTCAGGTAAGGACTTTCTGAGTAAGTGTTGACTGAGGCATGTATGAAAATAGAATGGTTACCTTTCTTCGAATTGGGTTAGATTTGTATGAAAATGGAAAAGATAGGAATCGACTCAGTTACATATTTTAGTGAGCTAAGTCCTTAACTCTTACAATGATCATACGAGTGGTGGATTACGGGTTTATTACCATTTATGTGATGTAAGATAATAACAACCTTTGGTGAAAAGAATTCTTCTTGATCCTTGCTTGTGTAATCCAACTATAGTTGTTGAATGTAATTTAGTTGGATAGAATCTAATTTATTTAACTTCTTGAAGAAAAATAATTAGGTTCGGTGAGAATTACTTGGTATTCTGAATCTTCAGATTCAGTGTTTGTGTTGTGAGTATTATATGTATGTTGGTTTATTCAGTCGAGTGAAGTTAACTTTAATCTTTGACTGATTTGCGTTCATATATGGTTGGGGCCTATATTCTTCCTAAAACATGGATGTGCATTAATGCAGTCTTGTTAACAAGCAATTTTGAATATTTTAAGCCATTTGACTGATCTTTATATTTTGGTTAATAATATTAGAATGATGTTTGGGTGTTATAGATTTCAATCACGTAATCCATAGGATTAAATGACTGAAATCTCAATACTCTCAGCCTGGTTGTCTTCACCAATAAGGTCTCACCTTGTTTGTCTTTGGAATATCTCTCTCACTTGAATATTGGGATTCCTCCTTGTTGGCTGGTATAAATCTCATCATCTTGTGAAACATATTGATTAGTGGTTTGTGATTTGATCCATTCTTGAGTTTAGAATTTTACTTTCATGATATTATAAAATGTTAGCTTACTGTTGCAATGGGTAGTCTTAACATGCTCAGTTCTCGCGAACTGATCCCAGCTAGTATTTGTGCAGATGGATTGTGCGAGTAAATTAAAGGAAAGAGTTGTAAAGGTTTCATCAGTGCAATTTATGAAATTCCTTGTAAAAAAAATGTCCAATGTGAGGTAAAATTTTGTAATAGTGATTGCAAAGGAATTTAGAAGACCTCTTGCCTTGGGTTGTTCAGAAATTGTGTGAAGATGTTATCTTGTCCTTCTGTAGGTAAACTGGTAACTTATCTTTGTGAGAAATGTTATTCAAACTTTTCACTGGCATAAGCATTGTAAAACTTGGATCTTGAGAATTAAGTGTTAATTTAAATCTTTCTGAGACTCTGTATTGATGTGTTATATGTAAGTTTTAATGGGGTGGTTTTTCTTTACAGAAGTTACCTAAAAGTTTTATTCAAAGAAATATGTTGTGGTTTAGATCCCCTTGAAAACAAAAATGCCTTAAGTAATCAAGAGTGAGACTATCCTTGCAAAGTGATTTTATATAACGTGTTATCCCTCACTGAACTAGTAAACACTACTCCTTTGGTGAACGCTTAAAACAAGCTTAAAGGAAAACAATGGTTAGTTTCTAATAAGATTTAACAAGTAAGAGAAGATAATTTTGAAACCACTCAATTTATCTCTAAGACTATTTAAAAGTAAGTGGCTTCCTCTTGATAAGCTCTTTCGGTGAAGCCTAAGTAAGAGCGCTAATAATTACATATAAAACCTCAAGCTTCAATTAAACCTCAGTAAGAACTAATGACGTCTTAAGGGTGAATTCATTTGACCTTCTTCCTTTAAATTTATCCAGGGTGTCTTATCAAAATAAATAACCTCCAATCATTTCTTACTGTGGCTTGCCCTAGCTATGAGTGTGTCATGTGGTTGGGCTTCTATGTTGTTCTGTCAAAAAAAAAATATTGTCCTTGATAGGTGTGGACGTTTCCGTGCTGCTTTTATGGCCATCCTTGTATCGAGTTGTTCACAGAGTTAGTTGTATCCTTGGTGACGACATGTTGCGCCATGTTATGTGTCAAGCAAGTCAAAAAAAAAATATCCTGTCTTTTACTGTGTTGTTCGTGTTGTGATTTTTGGGTCGTTACACTTGGTATCAGAGCATAGGTTCATGCTCTCGAACCTATGGGCCGGATTGGTGTTATATGATGATGTTACATGGTGGTGGTGGTGTTACATGATGATACTGCATGATGATGATGATGTTGCATGATGGTGGTAGATATTGGAAGAGTAATGTGCTTTAAACGTGATGTGATTATTGTCGTAATTGTGATATTGTGAACGCACGTGATGTGTATGTCACCTTGTGCGTGTTTGTGATCATGTTGATATGTTGGGGATGGGAGTATTCTCTCTCCTTCTTGTGGATTCTATGAAGAGTTCACGTGTGAATTACTGTTTGTGATGTGTGAAAAGAATTATAATGTGGATGACGTAGTGTTGGAGCATTGTGACATATTGTGATATGTGGGTGTATCAATGTGTTGTATGACTAGATTGATGTTAAAAGAAATGAGTTGTATCATGATGTTTTTTACCATGTTTTGAAGAAATGTGTGTACCACCTTGTTATGTAGCAATGGATGTTATGTTGTGATGTACTATGTTCATCGTATGTATGATTTGTGCAAATATGTAATGCTTCATGTTGTGAATTTGGGTCATACGGTGAGTGTATGAACCCTATCGTATGGTGCTTGCACTTTGGGTGCAGAATGTGGTAAAGTGATGTGTTACACTCAGTGAATGTATGATTGATCTACCCTGTATCTGTACCTATGTAAGACGTTATGGTAGTTACCACCGTTATGTTAGTGATGTTGTTGTATGTTATGTTGTGAACCTTACGCTAACCGACCCTGAGGGTAATCGGTAGAAGTGTATGTTGAGAGTGAGGAATGGTGTACCATGGGTCAATAACTCGAGTCAAAACTCGGTTTAGTAGATAACATGTGATTCTTTCCTCTCTCCCTATGTGGTTGCATGTATGCAACCTAAGTGCAACTATGACTATGTTTAGCCTTGTCGAAGTGGTGGCGGGATGATTCAGATGGAGGTTATGACAGTTGTATTATTGATATGTATTTTACGAGCTGAGGCTCGATGTTCCGAGTGCTAGCAACTCGTTGAGTACCCCTTTGGTGGCTAGATAAGGCCACACAGTTATCGTAATGTGACATTATTATAAGTTGATTTTATTCGTAAATTGAGCTTTTTACTTTATTTTGTAAGGACCAGCAGCTTTTCTTGATTGCCATGCTTTACAATTTTGGGCATTTCCTTGGTTTGTGGCACTAACATGGGGATTTTGATACTAACTATGGCTATTTGGCCATTTATTTTGCTTGATTTGGGGTCTTCTTTTAAATTTGGAATTTTTACCGCCTTGCCCAAGGCTTGTACTTTGCCACTTGGCACTTTGATTGGATTGTTGTGCTGGTT
The DNA here is from genome assembly GCA_019776745.2 of Taxus chinensis. Classification (NCBI taxonomy): domain Eukaryota; kingdom Viridiplantae; phylum Streptophyta; class Pinopsida; order Cupressales; family Taxaceae; genus Taxus; species Taxus chinensis. The sequence continues at coordinate 746,076,352 of CM034151.1, forward strand.
CTATTATCGTGATGTGTGGAATAGGGTCATGGGATGCACCATGAAATGGTTGGACCTATGGACCCGCTTTGTTGTATAGGGGTACGCCCCAAGGAGTACAGATAACTAGCGGGTTGTTGAACCACGCGTTATTATGTCACTTGGGTTAGGAGTGTTCGAACTCTATGTGTCTTGGGCCATAGGGTCAACCGGCCTCCTTGAGGGAGGCATAAGAGTTTGAGGGAGGCATAAGAGACTTGAGGGAGGCATAAGAGTTTGAGGGAGGAGATAAGAGACTTGAGGGAGGCATAAGAGACTTGAGGGAGGCATAAGAGTTTGAGGGAGGCATAAGAGCTTGAGGGAGGCATAAGAGTTTGAGGGAGGCATATGATATTTGTCTGTATGGTTGATGTTTCAGGATATATGTTGAGTTATTGTGATGTTTTGGTAGTGGTGATTTTGATGTACATGTTGAGTTATTGTGTGTTACTCATGTTCAGATGGATATGTGTTGTGATGTTGTGGATATGTCATTGATTCCCTTGTGGGCCCTATGTACATGTAGTTTTTATGAGTCATGGAAAATCCTCATACGTGGAATTGAGGAAATGTCTGGTGGATTGTAGTACTCTTTGTTTGAGTATTTTGTATGTCAGTCATTGATGTGTGACGAGTACTATGTTATGTGGAGTGTGCCTATTCTATTCCGTATTTGTGTAACCTTTTGTGGTGTAATACAATCTTGAAGTATATACTTGTGTGCTTGTAAATCTGTAGTGTCTTTTGAACCTGAAAGGGTGTTGTATTAGCAGTTCATGTTGGGCACCCACAATAAGGAATAAACCAAAACTCTTCAATGATGGAATTTTAAAAAGAAATTAAACTAGTAATAATGCTAATGGAAAGGAACTAATGAAATAATAAACAAGAGGGAACTGCCAATCTTCACAGAACCTTGAAAGTTAAAATTTCTACCAAATGATCCTAAGGCTACCTTGTGACCCTGCTTTAATTAACTAAAATTTTAAACCATAAAGTGTACTTTCTCCTTTACCACGTTGTTGGTTACGTGAACCATTTTCTTTCCTCTGTGTTATGTCGCATCGAGGACGATGCTTTCTTAAGGGGAGGAGAGTGTAATGCCCCGTTTGGTGGTTACCCAGTTTCTTGGCGTAGTGACCTTTCCCTTGTTGGGCGTCGAACAACTGTGCATAATTCTGTTGTCTTAGACCCTATTTCAGCGATGTTTTAACACCTTCCCTCTCCTTCTGGCGTCCTCGAGTCATTATCGACACCTCCCTTTTTGTGGACTGTGTAATGTCCTGGCGTTATCCTTTTTACAAGGGATCTTGTTGTCGCATTATTAAGCTCTGGGTTTTTTTTTTTTCATTTGGGCAGGAAAACAGAAGGATTTTTGTCACACAGCGCTAACATATTCCACAATCATTCATGTTCTTACCAGGGGTAAATTGATAAGTAAAGCTGAAGCCTTGATGACGGAGTTCATTGCAATGGCTGAAAAACATGAAGCCAGTCCTCATGTCCAAGTGTTTAATGCCCTTAATGGCGCTATAAAGAGCCTTGGACATGAATCTGCTTGCCAAGTATTTGATGTATTGGTAACTGCGTATGCTCAAATGGGTAATGTACGGGAGGCCTTACACATAATCTATAGGATGCAGCAGAGCAAAAGATTCAGGCACATGTCCATGCCCATGGTTTGTGCCTGCAACATCCTTCTGAGAAAACTGGTGAAAATGGAGCGAATAGACACTGTGTGGATTGTGTATAATGAATTGGCTTCTAGCGGTCTTCTTCGTCCCAATTTTTATATTTACAATACTCTTGTCAATGTCTACTGCAAGGAAGGTAAGCTGCAGAAAGCCTTTGAATTATTTGACGAAATGAAGAATAATAAAATTATTTCCACTGTTGTCACTTACACCATTCTTATATGTGTCTATGTAAGGGAGACAAGATGCAAGAAGCCAATGACTTGTTTAACACAATGTAGGACCTTGGGTTGGCTCCTAATCTTTATACATGTATAGCTATAAAATAAGATGAAATAAAACAAAATTCAAGTAAAAAAATAAACAACTAAGGGAATGGAGGGGGTTGCGTGGAAAGATGGGGGGGGGGTAGGTGTGTGGCGCATGGTTGGAGGGGACTGTTTAAAATCAAATTTTATCTACTTGTGCCTAGGCTCTACTGTCCCTCACCCCCCCTTCCTGCCATCTAGACTGGTACGTGGCCATCTCCCACTGGCCTTACCTCTGCCAGCCGCCCCACTTTCTTTAATTCCTTTGATTTGCAAAATCTAAGGCGTCTTCTGCTACCTGCTCTCTCTGACCTATTCTGGCCGCGTGAGCAGAGAGGAGTGTCTTGTTGGGATTTGAGATGAATGGCTACAACGTGTTCTGGACAGTGGATTCATTGATGGTGAAATGAAGGTCTATCGCCCTGATGTTGCGTGGGTGGGTGTGGGTCTCAAAATCGTGCTGTACAGGCAGTTTTCAGTGGAGCGTAGAACCGAAATTCTCCTAGGAGAGTGCCGTGAGGAAGTGATTGGCTATATGCAGCAGCTACTGAGTAGAGAAGTAAACTTATCCCAGAAAATCAGTGGCCTCCAGAGAGAGTTAAGTGCGACAGCTACTGCAGGGCGAGCCCAAGGAACCATTGGTGTTGATCCTGATGTTCTGGTTGCAAGCGACCACAGTCGTGAGTTGAGTTGTCTTGCCTTTCCATTTTGGAAAGTCGCTTCCATCCAGGTGATGTATAAAGTGGAGGTTATATCTTGGTGAGAGAGGCGGGTGAGCACAGAGGTGGTGATAGAGGCGGATGAACAGAGGTCTGTATCAGTTATTCAAGAAACCAGGTAAAAGTTGAGTCTATAACAACTTAAAGAAGATGCTAAAGCTCTGGAATCTTGCATAATGGCAACATTATCTTCATGAAGTTCGAATCACAGTCGGGTAGACACTAAAGACAGGTATATCTCAATAATGGGAAGTAAATGTTGTTCACGCTTCTAAATTCAAACTTGGGTCAGTGTTAGAGAAGCTGATGAGTCTCTATTGAGCTCTAATTCCTCAAACATGCTCCTAGCTCGATGAAGAAGTGCAAAAGATAGTTCTTGTCTTTGGACATTCCTATCTCTTGAACTTGCTAGGAAAGGTGAACTGATACAGTGAGGCGTGTTCTTGTCGGGGCTCCACAGCAGTGACCTGCCACAGTTTCCAGCTAGGCTGCAGGCACATTACAGTATAGTAGAAGCCTTCGTGGGTGCCTCCAACAAGCAGGTCGCCCAACTATGATGTTATCTGTTCTGTATCGACTGCATCCTCAATTCGGGATTCTCCTTCAAGGTGACAGATCACACCCACGGGCACAGGAGATCTATGCAATGTTGGAGAAAATGTCTTGGGAGATGAAGGTAGCAGGATATTTTTCAGATCCAGAACATGTACAGAGTTTGTTTCTTCAAAATCGGTTGTGTGACAGTGAGGGTGTTACCAGCAGACCTGATGAAATTTATTTACAAAGATCCTACTTGTTTTTCGATGTAACCCATGGAAGAGAACCTCATAGAGGCCGATCTATTTCATATCAGAATATTCATGAAGCACGTTTTGCTTTGCAATTTTATGAGCTGCTTCAACGAGTCACTAAGTTGGCAGGCATAAAGTTTTCTGTTGGAATTATCACCTTACAAGCTACAGCTGAAATGTTTTGCACCGAGAGTTTGATGCTGTCCTCAAACCTGATGGAGGAAAAGGTTATTTATTATTACGGTAGATGCCTTCCAGAGCCAGGAGCGTGATGTAATCATTATGTCTTGTGTCTGAGCTTCAAATCATGGGGTTGGTTTGCAGCTGTTTTTCACCGCGTGAATGTGGCGCTAGCACGAGCTCGCAGAGCACTTTGGGTTAAGGGCAAGCAGCGGCATTGAAACAATCATATGCATATGGAGATGGCGTTTTAAACCAGGCATGTTAAACCTGCCCTTGCAATCTTCTGCTACCCTTTTATTATGTCATGAATTGAATGTCCTTCTTTTTATTTTTTTTTATCTGTTATGGCATTTAGAATGGGCTTCTGCTTTTTCCTTGTGAATCGACCCAGATTGAAGGAAAGGAAGGACTGTTGGGAGTTGTTTGTTTTTTCATACCCTGGTAGCAACTGTGATAGCATGTATACACTCCTTTCTGCCTCGTTTTTCTTTTCGAAATAAAAGAGTAACTGCCATGTGATAGAAAAATAATGGTTGAAGTTTTATACTGTGGGTGTTAGATCTTTAACCTGGGTGTTTCCTGCTTAATTCTTAAAATTCGGGTGACATTTAGAGACAATAGTGAACAATGGCCGTTGAGTTCGATTTTCTAAACCAGCAGTAGCAGATATAAACTTGAGCCATGAATAACATTAGTGGATATTTGTAGATTTGTCGACTCATGGCCAGTTTTAGGCTAAATGTTTGTTTTTGTCTTGGTAAAAGCTTTTCTTGGGCTGAATCTGTGTGTAGACCTCGCATAGTGAGCATGATGTTTTCTTAGAGGCCTACGTGAGTGAAATATTGACTACTCAATACAGATCCTGTGACGTGAGTCACTGTATCATAAGATAAAAGAGTTCAATCGAACTCTGTAGTAGCAGATGTTTTCTTTGGAGCGACTATGAGGATAGGTCGAGTAGACTGTCGTGAAATAGATGGGTATGCCCAAGCTATTCATATGTTGTTTTAGAGACGGAAGAGAAGGCATAGTTCGTAGGAAGAGTATTTTGCTTTGTATTCCTCCTTCGCTGACTGTTAACCTTGTGATTGGTGACTCGAGTTGGGTCACGGTAGAGGATCTTGTGTCGATCCACTTATATTTTCAACAGACTATCCCTTGCTTGTTTAAATCCATGTATCGAATGAAATGGGTTCCTATTAAATCCATTTTGTAGCTTAGCAAACCTTCAATAATTCAGGTAAGGACTTTCTGAGTAAGTGTTGACTGAGGCATGTATGAAAATAGAATGGTTACCTTTCTTCGAATTGGGTTAGACTTGTATGAAAATGGAAAAGATAGGAATCGACTCAGTTACATATTTTAGTGAGCTAAGTCCTTAACTCTTACAACGATCATACGAGTGGTGGATTACGGGTTTATTACCGTTTATGTGATGTAAGATAATAACAACCTTTGGTGAAAAGACTTCTTCTTGATCCTTGCTTGTGTAATCCAACTATAGTTGTTGAATGTAATTTAGTTGGATAGAATCTAATTTATTTAACTTCTTGAAGAAAAATAATTAGGTTCGGTGAGAATTACTTGGTATTTTGAATCTTCAGATTCAGTGTTTGTGTTGTGAGTATTATATGTATGTTGGTTTATTCAGTCGAGTGAAGTTAACTTTAATCTTTGACTGATTTGTGTTCATATATGGTTGGGGCCTATATTCTTCCTAAAACATGGATGTGCGTTAATGCAGTCTTGTTAACAAGCAATTTTGAATATGTTAAGTCATTTGACTGATCTTTATCTTTTGGTTAATAATATTAGAATGATGTTTGGGTGTTAGATTTCAATCACGTAATCCATAGGATTACATGACTGAAATCTCAATACTCTCAGCCTGGTTGTCTTCACCAATAAGGTCTCACCTTGTTTGTCTTTGGAATATCTCTCTCACTTGAATATTGGGATTCCTCCTTGTTGGCTGGTATAAATCTCGTCATCTTGTGAAACATATTGATTAGTGGTTTGTGATTTGATCCATTCTTGAGTTTAGAATTTTACTTTCATGATATTATAAAATGTTAGCTTACTGTTGCAATGGGTAGTCTTAACATGCTCAGTTCTCGCGAACTGATCCCAGCTAGTATTTGTGCAGATGGATTGTGCGAGTAGATTAAAGGAAAGAGTTGTAAAGGTTTCATCAGTGCAATTTATGAAATTCCTTGTAAAAATGTCCAATGTGAGGTAAAATTTTGTAATAGTGATTGCAAAGGAATTTAGAAGACCTCTTGCCTTGGGTTGTTCAGAAATTGCGTGAAGATGTTATCTTGTCCTTCTGTAGGTAAACTGGTAACTTATCTTTGTGAGAAATGTTATTCAAACTTTTCACTGGCATAAGCATTGTAAAACTTGGATCTTGAGAATTAAGTGTTAATTTAAATCTTTCTGAGACTCTGTATTGATGTGTTATATGTAAGTTTTAATGGGGTGGTTTTTCTTTACAGAAGTTACCTAAAAGTTTTATTCAAAGAAATATGTTGTGGTTTAGATCCCCTTGAAAACAACAATGCCTTAAGTAATCAAGAGTGAGACTATCCTTGCAAAGTGATTTTATATAACGTGTTATCCCTCACTGAACTAGTAAACACTACTCTTTTGGTGAACGCTTAAAACAAGCTTAAAGGAAAACAATGGTTAGTTTCTAATAAGATTTAACAAGTAAGAGAAGATAATTTTGAAACCACTCAATTTATCTCTAAGACTATTTAAAAGTAAGTGGCTTCCTCTTGATAAGCTCTTTCGGTGAAGCCTAAGTAAGAGCGCTAATAATTACATATAAAACCTCAAGCTTCAATTAAACCTCAGTAAGAACTAATGACGTCTTAAGGGTGAATTCATTTGACCTTCTTCCTTTAAATTTATCCAGGGTGTCTTATCAAAATAAATAACCTCCAATCATTTCTTACTGTGGCTTGCCCTAGCTGTGAGAGTGTCATGTGGTTGGGCTTCTATGTTGTTCTGTCAAAAAAAAAATATTGTCCTTGATAGGTGTGGACGTTTCCGTGCTGCTTTTATGGCCATCCTTGTATCGAGTTGTTCACAGAGTTAGTTGTATCCTTGGTGACGACATGTTGCGCCATGTTATGTGTCAAGCAAGTAAAAAAAAAAAATATCCTGTCTTTTACTATGTTGTTCGTGTTTGTGAATTTTTGGGTCGTTACAACATTATTTACTTGTTTGGTTTGTTAAATGTTTATTAAGTGTGAACGTTATTACGTGCACAAGGTGGTTAACCCGTAACAATAAGTTCTTACAGTTGGTTGTACTTTGTGACGACATGTTTGTCACGAGGACTGTCGAAGCGTAAGATCAAAAAAGGTTAAATGCCTTTTACTGTGGTTCAGAACTAAAACCTCCTGGGTTGTTAGCAAGGAACCAACGTTAACAACACTTAAGACAAGATTTGTCCGATTGGAACCTTGAAAATAATTAATGAAAGAAGGTAAATTTGAATTTCCCCTCTCAAGATCTTAATAGTTATTAACCAGGATTTTATTTAGACTTGAGAATTTATTCAGAATGGTTCAAAAAAAAATTCACTTAGGCTGCACTTGATAAGTTTGAAAAAATTAAACATATTACGTTTTCAAAACGGGGTGAGGGCTTTAAGGAAATTTCTTAATAAATTTCCCCTACTACAAGACCTACGATTCTCCCAAAAGTTAACCATTGATTTCACTTGATATCATTTATCCCCTTTTAACATAACCTTGTTAACCTCATATATTTATTACTAAACAATGGTTTACATTTAAATACCATTTTACATCGTATCAACAATATGAACGTGTAATTTACTCGCATAGGTGTAAGAGAAATGTAAGGTATTTCCATTTTTAAAGTTGTATGACAAGAAGATAGCTTCCCTTTATTTTTTTCATTTAAAGACTCTTCACTTTGTCTATAAGTTAACAATATCATACCCTAATTTATTTTTAGTATAACCTTTGTATGGATTATCCAACCACTCGGTGATACTTAGTATTACGTTCTTGTTAAATATCAGAAGGGTTGGCTAATTCAAGCCATTACAACTCAGTTAGCTGACCATTATCCTTTTGATAACTAGATATAGAAACATTTTTAGGATTATCTCTAGACGACATACAAACCAAATTTGATGGCTAACAAGTAATTGTAGTTTGACTCGGGATTAAATAAGTAGAACAAGGATTGGTCATATCAAGAGATATTCTGAAAGGATTGTTTTAAGGATGACAAATTGTAAACCACCATATAACAAGTACATCAAATCACGGTAAGTCGGAAACAAAGTGTCAAGCATTTATTTGGATTTCTATCATATAATCAGATAACATTAAATGATTGAAATCCAATACTCACAAATTTATCATTAATTTCCTAATAATACACCAAGATCCAAATAATTAAAGGTTTCTCAATACAACATCATTGCTAACCACTTATTTAGCCCTTCTGAAAAGAAAAAATCTACATTTTATATCAATCTATCCCATAATTGCTTGCCAAGGACACCATGGAGTAAGTTCAAAAGGAAAGTTCAACCTCTGAAATCATCTTGTCATGCTATGAACAACAATTTAATAGTACGATAAAGGAAATAATCCAATATTTATGAAATCTAACAGTTAGCTCTTAATCTAATGCCACTGCCTTACAAGGATTTAAATTACTGATCCAATCACATTCAATTACCCCTAAAATTATATTGCAATAGGAATTTAAGTAAACCATCCCAAAGGGATAGAGTCATATAGTATTTCGATCAATTTAATTTCACTCAAGTAAAACAAGTGTTATAAACAATATTAATCAGTAGGTTATTTCATAAGCCAACACCGATGATAATTGGTTCTTGCCAAACTCTATACTGGTAGCACTAATACTCAATTAGATGTCGTATAAAAAGATGCTGATATTTAATCCTTACATTCTCCTCAATGATATATTATCCTACCCATTTATAGCATATATGGGTAACTTTAATACTCGGGTAAAATCATAGGTATACCCTAATTCGTACTAGAGGTGTGGAATTCTCCCCACATTTCAATAGGATTCAATCCCATAACCTTTCCTAAGCTAAGGTTTTGTTAATTCCCAATGGCAAAAACATAATACTTGTCAATACATATAAAGACAATAAAAAATTTATTTTGCATACTTTGAAAATTTATGAAAATATAATAAGCATACAAAGTGATCAAATTGAGGCCATAACTCAAACCAAATCACTGATTTTCCAAGGTATGGCTTATCTATTAAACCAGGAAGGTTTCAAATAAAATCACCATAGTACAGTTTGGTTACAAAACTCACTGAATTCTACCATAACAACAATCTGTAATTATATTTCATACCCATTTCATAATGAAAATCCATCTTAATGGTATGAATTCACAAAACCGAAACTGATCAAATGAGCCTTTAATGAATAGAACTGACAAATCATATACCATATTCTAAGGTAGTTCCAGGTAAATACAAAAAATGATGCAGTTTTTAAAGATTAAACTAACCCACATACACCCAAAAAATAGAACCTCAATATAGTGCATATGTTGGCCGAGTTCAAATGCATCAACAAAAATTAGTACCATTACTAACTCCACAATGTAGTGCCCACTTCCCTTCGAAACCATTTTTGTTTTGTTGTTTATCGAGACTGGTTACTTCACTTATGGATTTATTATGGCTTCTTGATTTAGCATGCTAGTAGATATCATAGAAACTGGACTGTTATTGATTTGATCTTTATATGATGCATATGGTCTACTGGTGACATTTGATGATGATATTTGTATACTTTTGACATGGTTATTTATCTTTAATTATGACATGTGATATATTTAATCATATTGAGTAGAACTTGATAATTGGATTAATGTGATGATATTTTTGACATAAATGAAATGTGGAATAGAAATGTGCTAGAAAGTGTAAGTGATATCGTATTTGCATAGATGATAGTAAAACATGTGTCGTTTATTTTAGATTATATTGTATATTTGGCATGAATGTTTTAATGCGGCCAACAGGCCGAAGGAGGTATTCCCTGTTCTGCAGGTATATTATATTCACAACAATATTGGGGAGTGGAGACCAACCACATCGGAATTCGAGAAGAATCCAACTAGGGTCACCATGGCAACATGTAATTGTGTGTGTGTTAGAATTATTTGGTTAGGAGAAAATTGTGACCTAGGGGTCATGTGTTGTTTTGTTTTAATTTTCCCTTTCTATTATGTTAGTATGTGTTTCTCTTAGTAAGTGAAATTTTACTTGTGTTATTATTCATAGATTTTTTGGATTGGTGTTTACCCCTTTATTAGTCATGGGTTGTAGTGTCTTAATTAAGCTAATTTGAATTTGTCCTAAACTAATTAAAAGATATGACCAAAAGGAGTTCATTTATTAGGCTTGATTTACTTTGGATTTTGTGTGGAATGATGTGTGTTTGAGTTTTGAGTGTAGCACACTCTACCCCACATGGGAAACTCGAATTTGGCCTTAGAGGCCAAATTTGAAAGCTTGTGGGACAAGTCAAACTTGTCCCACACCTCTTAAAAGCCCATGCCAACCCTACCTATGGGTTGGGAGGTCAAATTTAGGCTCTTTTAGGTGTTTTGGGGGGATAAAAAGGTAAAATATTAATTGCACTTTCTTTCAAAAATTTAATTTTGTCCTTTGGGGGAGTGGGCTTAGATGGAGTGTGTAAGGTGCTTTGCCTTTCTTTCAACCACTTATTAATGGTGCATTGGAATATGAGGTTGACCAAGTGATGTGGAGTGGAGGGAAAAGGAGGTGGCATCCTACTTGGAGCCACATCATCCCTCCCTCTCTTTTCTCTATTTATTTGATCCTTTTGTTTGTTTTGGGGTTGGTTTCATTTTTAGTCTCTTGTATTTTGGAGAGGAGAGGATTTTGAAGGAGTTTGTGGATTTTTGGAGCTTGTTGATACTTGTGGGAATTTTTTGGAGCTTGTGGATGCTTGCTTGATCTTTGGAGGGATTTGAGACTTCATACTTGGAACAAGCTCTACCATGGAAAGGTAGGAGCTTCACCTTTGTTTGTATTATGTTTTTTTTTTGTTATATGTATGTGTATATATGTTGTGTTGAATGTTGTTGTTCTTTTTTTGAAATGCTTGTTGGGAATGGGTAGAATGCCTAAGTTGGGAGTGGGAGGAGACTATGGGGAGTTTACTTGAGGGAGGCATAAGAGATCATTTTCTTGAGGAGGGAGTTTGGGTTGGGTGCCCACCTAGTATGAGAAATGCTTGCATTTTCTTCTTGTTCTTACTTTGAGGGAGCATAAGAGTTGAGGGAGGCATAAGAGTGGATGGAGGGATAAGGGGTACTTGAGGGAGGCATAAGAGTTGTTAGGGGTATTGTGTTTTGCATTGGAGGCTTTTAGGTGGCACCCATTCCCATTGGGAGGCATAAGTGGCCTCCCCATAGGTCTTACTCTTATGGCTTTCTTGATAAGCCTTGTGACTTGTTGTTTTGATGTTTTCCCTCTTGTTGAGTTGTTGATTTTTGTTTTGAAGGATTATGGAATGAATGTGAAATTTCATGTTAAGTTATGTGGAAGCTAGTAGTTGCCATGAGTTGGATTTTCTCCCATTGTAATGTGGTTGGGGCTCGGGGGCCAATGGAGAGGATGGCTTCTCTTCTCCATTGGGTATCTTGGTTGGGAGGAGAGCGTTGCCTCTCCCCTTATTTTGTTGTGAATCAAGAAAACTATTGGAGGAGCTACCTTGTTGATGTTTGGAGCATTGGAGCCTTGTTGATGACAATGTGAAACTACCTTGTATTTTTTTACCCACCTAGAGTGGAAGAAAGTGTAATATTGCTTTGTATTTTAGCTTACATTTTGTATTGTTCCCACATTAAGTGAGAAAATGTTGCATTAATATTTTGAAGGAGAGTTTATTGATCTTCATTATTAAGGTTGTAATGTGGATGGAATTGAAAAGTTGAAGGAAAGACAATTTATTCTCCTTAAACTTGGCTTGGAACCTCAAATGAAGTGTGTTGATCTTGTTGAATGTTAGTAGTTCTTACTCTAAAACTTATTGGAAATATTGTTGAAACTCCCTTGTGGAATGTTGGGAAATTTATTGTGAAAAAAATACAATATTAAATTTCATTTTGTTACTTAAAAGAGATGTATTGGAAAAGTTGGAATATTAGTGCATTTTCTCTTCTTGTATTGTTGATGGAAAGACTTAAGTTTTAAATAGTTTTCAATATGCCAATGAAGTAATTTAAGCTCTAGCTCTATTATGTTTTTCCTCATTTAAGAATTTATTGTAAATCTATTTGCAAATTATTAAGGGAAATGAAATCAAATCTATTTGAAATCCCGTACAATGCCTATTAATTGTGTAGAAAGAAATTTTAATGTAAAAGCTCTAAACTTATTAAGTTCATTACCCATATGTCCTTAATGCTTAAGAAGGAAACTAATATTTTAAATATTATTCATATTAAAGTAATATTAAAACTAATGGATTTATTATTATTAAATTATATTAATATTAATATACTATTAATACTTTTTTTTATATTAACAAAAGTATACTAATATAACTATAGCCAAGGAAATAATATTAACTTGGATATATATAAAAACACCTACGAATATATTTAATAGGCCTCCTAAGATGAACACGCTGAAACAATGAAGAAACTTTAAGTTCATATTATTGCAAAACAAATCTGTGCTTCATGAATATTCTTGATTTGAAATAGATCCACTGCTCTATGAGATTCTCTTCCACGAGTAACCGCTAAAATAGGTAAGGTCTCAATAGAGAATGACGGTCTTGTAATAAATTTCATCAGGTCTCCTGGTAACACTCTCACTATCCCTTAATCGATTTTGATAAAAATATCTTGAAGGGAATCCCGGTTTGAGGATGCATTCGATCTGAACTTTAACAACATGGTTGGACAACCTGCTTGTTGGAAGCACTCAAAAAAAGGCTTCTGCCTATGCTGCACCTGCCTGCTGCCTGGAGATTTTTCTGTTTACAGGCCGTTCCTAAGTGGATCCCCGACAAGAACACACCTCGCAGCACCCAATGAAAGTGGAGGTAACACGCCTGTTTCACTAGCTTTTGTAGCTTCATCTATAACCACCTTTTCAAACCCACGTGGCCAGGGCCGAGGAAACCATTATTTTATTCAAAACATAAATGGGGCATAAGGTTTGCGGACCATTTTTTAAACCCAATAAATGATAATATTGGCCCAATTAAGGAGTTGATTGCACGCAAAGGGAATGGGGTCCCTTAATGGAATGATAGGTAGGTTATTAAAGCCACCCACCCCCAACCATAAATTCAAACTAAATTTGAATGTTATACCACTGTTAGAACTCATCCATGGCTTGTTCCCTTTCTCCCGTGGCTAATCCACATCTAAAGAAATAAATTTGAATGTTTACCAATATTAAATAGATATTTTAAATTAGTACACTTAATAGAATGAGAAAAGAAATTGTTTTAATATGTCTACGTTTTCATAAGGATTAATTTAGGGCTATGTTGCAGAACCCTAGGATCTAGTGGCTAATATGCATTTCATCCAATGCTTGAGATTTGACCCTATTCCTTAACATTAAGATGATTTATATGATTAAATGTTAAACTCTAAATTTTTTGGTATGTGTACATGTGAGTTCTTAGTTTTAAAATTGTAATGTCCTAAAAAAAGAATCCACAAATTATGTGTGTAGGATTAATTTTAAGAAAGAATCTATTATACTTCTAAGTATAATCTAATTTAATAATTTAGTTCAAGGTTAACCATGTAATAGGACTAAGCTTAATGGAAAGAATAGAAAACATTAATTAAATTAAATTAAACCTTGTTATCTTCCTTAGAACGGTATCGATTTAATGCACCCATGAGAGTAGTGATGTTAACATGTACTTCTTACCTAGAACCTAAGTTTATCAATCATAAACCTAAGCTAAGTAGCATGCAAGTAAGTTAATGAAACCTAAATGTTGGAAAACCCTTGCAACATCCTTGTATCGTAACCTTCTCTTTTAACCAAAATAAATAAATAATTAGTTGTATTTTTGGGTTATGTGTTTAGTTGGAAGCAATTTCCTAGAACGTCGTTTTTGTGGGCATTACATCAAGAATTGAATAACAAAATCTATATATGAATCTTTGACCAAATTATTATCTAAAAGAGAACTACCAAAACATAGAACAGTAGGATTTTCAGCCTAATGGGCCAATATTTATAAGAGGTATACAAAGGGTTTGGCTTAGTAAAATCATTAAAACACGTCTCTTCACTGCGTGGCACATTTTGAAGCTTTGGTTGTGATAGATGCTTCAAATACCCTAAAATTGAATATATTGATAAATTTGGCGCGAAATACAATAATTCATGATTAGGAACAGAAATGAGGCATGTCGAACTCTTTTAATTGAATTATTTCAAATTTAATAAGTTACAATTTTTCCAATTCATCATGTTCAATGGTTATGTAGAGGAAAAATTATGGAAAAAGGCTTCTTAGTCATACCTGCATTACTACAAGGTCATTTGAAATTGACACAACACTATATGAAATGAGAACACATATTTCAAGTTTAATTTCATATGCATTTGCATAAGTTCATTTTCTTCATGAATTGAATAAGCTAATTCAACAGCATTCAGATAAAAGAGAATATCGATATCACTCTTAGAAGTTCTTATTGGGCTTTGGAAAATTCTAAAATTTGTTTTTGGTAGCAAATTCTGACTGGATATCTTTGAGAAGCATATTTTTACGAAAGACTTGGCATGGATGTTTGTCATTTGTTGATTTCCAACCTCATGTTTGAATCTATTCCTGAAACCCTTTGATATAAGACATTTGGAGGAATAGATTAATTTAGGTAAAGCATTTGTTCAAGAGGTAATTCATAACCTTAATATAGGTCTATCAACTTAAACAAGTGTTTAGTGTTGCAAAAGATGTTTAGTCCTTGTTATTTTCATGACGAGGATTGGAGGTATGAGTGGGGGGGTTAGGGGGGATTTGGAATACAAGGGTGATTGGAAAAGTTATGTCAAAAATTTGATGTCATAGATGCTACCAATAATCGGGGATAGTTTTGTTGTAAATCTGCATAAGACATATCCAATTTTCTAGAAGGCCAGGTGTTCAAGAAATGGGAGCAAAGTGGAAATATTATTTTCAACTAGGTTGATGCAAGTATGGAAAATAGCTCTCACTTCTTGATCAAGTATCATCAGCCAATTTTGGGAGAGATTTTTTAAGTTAAATAGCAACAAAAATATATTGGAAGGTCTACTTTTTGTCTTAAAACAATTAGTAAGATTAATGTTTTATCTCATTTTTTCACCTTAAACTTTGCATATAATAGATTGGAATAGAATTTATGATAAGGGAAATAAGCCTCATGGACATCATTCCACTGTGTCAGCCAAAAAGTTTAAGATATAATGCCTTGGCATTTGAATTTGTTGTGATTTATTTTAAATATATATTTAACATAATTCTTGTAGATTGTGTGTGTGGGTGTGTGTGTGTGTATTGAAGGAAAGGACCCTCACCATTCAAAGTCTAGGAAACAATTATACAATGGAGCTTACTTCGGAAAGAGGGATCCAGTCACAATACTTGAAGCTAAAATAACAAGTAACAGAAGGAAAGTATACAAAAATCCCTTGTAGCAGCAAAGGGAAACAAGTTATACCATGGTTACACAAATCCCTGCAATAGTAACGGGGAGCTAATAACTACCATACAACAAAAACATATGTCATAGAAATGCATAGTAGTCAATAAGCAAGGCCATTATCCATGCCATTCTTAAGCCCGACCAACTTTAATAAAGTCATTGAGTACCATATTGCATGGCAAGTTATCAACAAGAAGACCATGTATATTTGTCAACCCCATTTCCGCAACGTCGTTGCCATGAATAGGCATCAAGACCAAAGAAGTTGTTGTAGCCAGATGAAACTTTACTATTAAAACCTCATCAAGAACCTGTTAGCTTAACTAATACATCCTACACTCCACGCATACGGTTACTCTTAACCATCCCTGTGTAACTGTTCCTGCAGGATTTATATTATTGTCTGTGAGTGCAGTTGTTCTATACATGCATTGAATAAAACATTTTGTCTCCTTCCATCATTGGATCTAGAGCTTGCATTCTTTCCTTGGCCCACGTGCAAATTTGGAGAAGCAAGAGGAAGCGGCCTATGTGGAGACTAGCTACAAGCCCTAGCAAGTGATCTACCATGAAGTGATAGCGGCGATTGAGAAGCAAGAGGAAGCGGCCTGTGTGGAGAGACTTTCCTTAGCAGTTGAAACTTGATTGAAGACCCGTGTCTTTCTTTCATCAGGACATGTGGACCTTGTGCATGGGAGCCTCTAGAATTTTTGCTTTGGCATTTTGGAATAGCAGTGTAGAACTATTCTGGAAATTGGCGCAGAAAATGTGAAGATCTTCGCAACATTCGGTATTTGCTGTCTTTCTTCGGTAGAGTGTGGTAGCATCGAAGTTTCCTTGATTTCTTTCCTAAAAGGATAAGTTGCAGTGACCAGTTTTGGTAGAAGACCAGAAACCAATAAACCAGTGTTGGAAAAAGACCAGCCAACAGTGCCTAGGAGCCAAGTAAAGCCAACACCTGCAGTTAACTCCAACAAAGCCTGCAAATTGTAAAATTGTGTGGAAAAATTTTTCACCGCCTTTTTTTTTCTTGAGGTTCACATGCGATCTCGAAACGAGGCCAGCCCACATATGTCACAAATTTCAGATGCAGAAAGCACCGTGAGGAATGTACCAAATGTTTGGGCATTGAGCGACAATGAAGAAACCATTGGACTATTCTTTGCTTTGGTCACCGCAACAGTGGGAATCTTCTATTTGACGAGATTGTGCACCGAGGACAATCGGAGTATTTTTGGTTCGACGTTCGATGTCAAGCACGGAGGATTCATACAGAACTTGAACGTGGTTATGATGCAGATGACGAATGCGAAATAGAATGCCCACAGGAGCGTCGGTGTCTCACTGCAAGATCCTATAGAGCCCAGAAGAAAATCCAGACAAATTCCTTGTTGCAAGAAGAAAATAGGACATGTCGCGACATAACAAGATGATGAATCTGGGGTAGATTTGTAAAAGCAATATATTAAGGGGGGGAATGTTGGCATATTTAATACATTGTTTATTAGTTAGTTTGGATACAGGCGGTTACATCTCCTAACCTCATTCACTATGTATTTATTCACCCCTCATGCATTCAATATATCATTCAAACATTATTTTACATTGCTCTTGTGCTAACAAAATCCACCCTTAAATTTAGCAATTAAAACAATCCCAA
Source organism: Taxus chinensis (assembly GCA_019776745.2). Lineage (NCBI taxonomy): Eukaryota > Viridiplantae > Streptophyta > Pinopsida > Cupressales > Taxaceae > Taxus > Taxus chinensis. Next base: position 746,093,478 of record CM034151.1, read on the forward strand.
GCATGAAGGATTAGTCACACAAGGTGGGATGCAGTGGTAGAAGTATTTAATAAATAAATTAAATGTGAACACCACTCCCAAACCGTGGCACTACCAACAAAACAAGCTCCTCGTCTTTTGCGCAAACGAGGCTCAGTCAACAAAAGTGACCAAAAAAATAATAGAATATTTTAACGATAATAAAATATGATATTGATAAAAATCGATATTAAAATAATAATAATAATAATAGTATTATAATTATTTTATAGCAAAGAAGAATAATTCTTAATTATATTCATAATGTTCGGTAGTCAAGATCGATAATTTTTTTTTAAAATATTATTATTATTATGGATGTTCCTTTTTAACCGGACATGCCCTAACAACACCAAAACTCCATTTCATCTACCTATTAGGATTTGAGAACACGATCTTCCTTAACAGTGTAATCGTAAAATGGTGTTGCAAAGTCCCTCCACTAGAAGCATTGACAAGGACACCGAGATACTAGACAGGGAGGAAGGATGCTAATCCTTCTCTATGAAAAGGTTGAGGTCGACTAACGGTCAATGGGAGAATACACACACAACCTTCCCACGCTTATCAATAGGGTCGTTAGATAAATAACTGGGGTAACGTCAAATGGGGCTTTACATTATCCTCCTCTTAAGAAATCATTATCCTTGATGTGACATAACACTAAAGGAAGGAAAGGTGGTAAGCAAATAAGCACCATTAAAGATGAAAGTACACCCTATGGTTAAAATTTTAGTCATTAAAACACAACCACGGGGTATCCTTAGAAAAATTTCGGCAAAATTTTTAACTTTCAAAGTTATGTGAAGATTGTCAGTTCCATCTTCTTCATTATTTAATTAGAATCTTTCCATTTACATTATTCTGAATTCAGGTTGTTTGAACTGCAATCACAAAACCCTACCAAGGTCATAGACAACACGAATGATTCACAAGCATAGTTTTACATACTTTCATGATGGTACCACACCACAAGAGGTTAACTAAATTATGAAAGGGAAATAGGCACGGTACACATATAACAATATTTGTCACACATCTATGACTGGCATATAATACTTGAACAAAAGTGTACTACAACAACCTGAAATTTCTATAATTCCACAGATGAAGATTTCACATAGCTCAGAACAATAACTATAGGTACATAGTGTCAACAAGTGCATCAATGCCATATCCACAACATCAAACAACATATCCAACTAACATGAGTAACACATACATCATAACACCACAACCAAAACATCATAATAACTCTGCATACCTATCGAAGCATCAATCAAACACACACACAAACACACACAAATCTCTTCTACCTACCTCAATCTCTTATGCCTCACTCAAGTCTCTTATGCCTCCCTCAAGTCTCTTATGCCTCCCTCAAGTCTCTTATTCCTCCCTAAAGCTCTTATGCGTTCCTCAAGTCTCTTATGCCTCCCTCAATCTCTTATGCCTCCCTCAAGAAATAGTAATAAAATATAAATTTCCTTTTCACTCCCTAAAGAGGCCGGTTTTGTTATGGCCCTAGGCACATAGTGTCTAGGAACCCCTAACCCAAGTGAAATAATAACTCATAGCTCAATAACCCACTAGTTATCTGTAACTCCTAGGGGCGTACTCCCATACAACAAAGCGGGTCCATAGGTCCAACCATTCCATGGTGTATCCCATGACCCTATTCCACACTGCATGATAATAGAACCAACATAGCAATTTGATTTAAATGCCAAGTGGCAAAGTAAAAGCCTTGGTCAAGGTGGTAAAATTTTAAAATTTTAAAGAAGATCAAAATCCAAGGAAAAAAAATGGCCAAATAGCCATAGTTAGTGCAAAAATATGCATGTTAGTACCACAAACCAAGGAAATGACCAAAAATATAAAACATGGCAATCAAGAATAATGCTGATCCTTGCAAACAAATAAAATAAAAAGTTCAATTTACAAATAAAATACATATATAAGAATAGCACATTACGATGACTATGTGGCCTTATCTTACCACCAAGGGGGTACTCAACAAGTTTTTGGCACTTAGAACATCGAGCCTCATCTTGTAAAATAACATATCAATAGTACAACTATCATCATCTCTATCTGAATCATCCCACCACCACTTCGACAAGGCTAAACACCATCATGGTTACACTCAGGTGACGTCCATATAAAAACCACATCGGGAGAGAGAGGAATGAAGCACAGGTTGTCATCTATGAAACCAAAGGTTAGATCGAGTTACTGGCCCATGGTAAACAATTCCTCACTCCAAACATACACTTTTACTAATTTCCCTTAGGGTCGGTTAGTATAAGGTTCACGACATAACACGTATACACATTAATAACAAAATGGAGGTTCATGCATATTAAATATATTATCTTACACATAGCACCAATACATGGTATATCACATACATTACATTCAGGGTTTGTAACACACCACATCACCGTATGATGCACCCAAGGTGTAATCACTGTATGATAGGGATCATATATTCACCATATGCCCCTAAATCATGACACGAATCATTAAATATTATGTGAATTTTACTTATGATGAGCACAATTACAACATACAGTCAAAAACCATATATTATGGGGACAAACACATTTCTATACCAATGATAATGACATCATTATGAAGTCCAGTTCAGTACAAATCAACCTTTTCATAAAACACACCAGTACAAGCACACATCACAAATGCCTAAAGGATCCAACAATCTGAAATAAACAATCAAATTCCTTTAACACACACACACACACAACAAGACAATGTTTTAAACTCGAATTCTCATAGAATTCCTGAAAAGGAGGAAGAATACTCTCATCTCCAACACATCAACATGCTAACAGTTACCCACTAAGTGACATACACAACATGTGCACTCACAATATCACAATTACGACATATTTCACATCACGCTTAAGTCACATTACTCTTCTAATCACTATCAGCACCACCATGCAATGTCATCATCACTCCAATCTATCCCAGAGGTTTGAGAGCATGAACCTCTGCTCTAATACAAAGTGTGACGCTCACTTAAAACACACAAAAATACACCATTGAAACACTCGGATATTTTTTTTTCACTTAGAATTTACATGACAACACATGTGAATAGAAGAGGCTACAACCAAGTCTCAATGATTTTGACACAACGTTGATCACATAAGAAACAAGGAAACATATAAACCCAACATGAATAAATCAATTTTCCCTTTTCGACACGACATCACATGCTAGTACAACAATAGAACAAAATCACAGTTAGGGGCATCCCATGGTGAAAGTATTTTTAAGGTTTCTTATTTACTAAAACACCTTTTAACTCGTAACTTACTTTCTCAAAGATTCATGTTATACGAATGAAGCAATAATTTTTCCTCTTGCTAGGATTCCTCTAATCTATTAAAGCATTCTTATAGTAAGTCCCATTTGAAATATTCATTGAATTTACATTATTTACTTTTTTGGTTTGTTCATTTATTAATAAAAACATGATTACGCAAAAGTTTGTTAACCCACGCACCAGCTACATGATCTTAAATCATACATTCATTGCACAAGGAGGTGAGCATAAGATAAAACTAAGGGGAAATACCAATTAGGTTCGGAACTAAAACCTCCTTTGAGCAAGGAACAATGTTAACAACACTTAAGAAAGAATTGCAAAGAACTTTGACAATAATTAATGAAAGAAGGTAAATTTGAATTGCCCCTTCAAGATCTTAATAGTTACTAACTAGGATATTATTTATACTTGAGAATTTATTCTGAATGGTTAAAACAAATTCACTTAGCCTTCACTTGATAAATTTAAAAAATTAAACATATTACCTTTTCAAAAAGGGAGAGATAGATTTAAGGGTTTCTTAATAAATTTTCCTTACTACAAGACCTACGATTCTCCCAAAAGTTAACCATTGATTTCACTTGATATCATTTATCCCCATCTAACATAACCTTGTTAACCTGATATATATATATATTACTAAACATTAGTTTATATTTAAATTCCATTTTACATCCTATCAACACTATGAATAATTTACTAGCATAGGTTAAGATAAATAAGGTATGTCCTTTTAAACACAAGAAGATAGATTCCCTTTTTTTTCATTTAAAGACTCTTTACTATCAAGGATAAACTATCTTTCAACATTGGTCATATCGAGGATAAACTATCTTTCAACATTGCAATCATACAATAAGACACTTGTAAGGAATCAATGATCATTTTATTTCATCCACAAAAATGTTTCATAAGTTTTAGGGTAAGTGCAGTAAGTTGATGGACAAAAATGGGGTCATCCATGGACGTCATATTGCAAAAAATAGTGAAATCTCAACTTGTAGGGATTATTAGCAATATGTGCATTCAAAATTAGAAAAATATATATAAATATGAATCGTAGCATCCGGAAACTAGTTTCTAAAATACTATTTTTTTTAAAAATGGACAAGTTTAGCTATATTAAACAATTAAAATTTTATGACTTGGTTTTTTTTCAAAAAAAAACTTATAAGATTGTAGTCCGTTTGCCCGTGATTTGGATGAACAAATTTTATTTTATTTTATTTGGTGAAAACTTATATCTAGTTGTCTATCTTGGGATGGATTTTATTTTTTATTTTTTCTAGCAATTTTTTGTTAATTTCCGTGAAAGTGGTCTGAAAATATTTAGAAAACGGAGCACTTTCCGTTTTCCCACCATAACTGTATCAAAAAATATCGAAATATATATGTTTTTTTAACGTGTATAGAATTTGTCCACGCTTGGAATGGTATAAGTTTTATTACATTTTTATAAGTGAAACAAAAGTTATAGTCTTAAACATAGACATGAACATTCACAAGAAAACATGTTTTAAAAAGCTTATTGTTAGTAAAAAAATTATTAAATTATATTTATCTTATTCTATTCACTTTAAAATCAATATTTCTACAAAGCTAATAGTCTCCCCTACGTGATGGCACCATTTTTGTGAAAAATTTTCAGTTTTTTTAGCTTGGCTCAAGTCTTTGGAAGAGAAAATTTGAGGTTTTTGACCTTTTTCACTTCATAATGACCTTCCATAGCTTTGGTTAGGGGAAAAACAAAGATTTTGCGAGGCTTAGGGTTAGCAAATAGATCCACAATCATAGTATCTAAAGCATGATCACAGTTTTTGTAATGCAAACCGCGAGCGCGCTTTGTGGACCGTGATCATAGTTTATAAAGCACGCTCACGTGCTTCTTAAATCATATTTACACACATCCCAATGTATGAATTACCATGTGATTTTTACTCTCTGACCTTACTGTATGAATTACTGTGAAATTTTGTCTTTTACTGCACGTTTTTCTTATCACCGAAAGTCGAAACATCATGGGAGACAAGAAGCGAAGTCAAAAAAGGAAGTCATTAAGTAAAAAAACACCAAACGAGATTAGAGGCCAACAAAATTCAAAATGTTGAGTGAATGCGGAATCTTTGTGAATCAAGAAGAGGTTCATCTTCAACCCAAACTATTGTAAGCAATGAAGAACCAGGTAATATTTCTACTATCAATGTTGAAGTTGAATTAAATACTCGTGATGAAGATGTTTTTACTGTCAATGTTGAAGAAGAATTAAATACTCATGATGTAGCAAATGTTGAAATTGAAGGAGACAATGAAAATGTGAATAAGGAAATTCATGCTGAAAACTTTATACAAGAAAAATTTGACAAAAACACCTCCTAGGATTTTACATAATAAACCTAATTTTTTAATTGAAATTTATGGAAAAAAATTCAAACCAATGTCTGACAAAATTTTTGAATGAAAAATCAGAAGAAAAGGCACTGAAATTTGGGATAATCATTTTGAAATTTTAAATGATTCCCAAATATGGTCAGTTGTTCGTTAGTTTGACGAAATTGATTGAAATGAGACCTACATTAAACACCTTAGGATTGACAACACCTAATATATGTGGTCAAACCTCTACAATTGTTAAAAACCTTCATGATGCATATCACACTGTTGGTGTCAGGGGACAGCACAAGGGATAGTAATATTGTGCATCGTGTACTTGCTACTAGTGTTGTAAGTGAATCAATACACAACATCTAATATATGTGGTCATGCTTGCTACGAGTGTTGCTACTTGGCTACCCAGATGTGTTGGCATCAGTCGAGTTCGGCGGCATGACCGACCATTTGTAAAATATAGTATTTTACAACCTTACATTGGCTCAAACTGCACTATTTCACGCGTTTACAAATAGTATGGCAGTGAGAGCACCGATATGAGAAGGAAAAGAACTGAGAGAGGCTATTGTAGAGGGTCCCTACACTGAGGTTTCAGATCTAAATGAGATGTCTCTAGGTGCCATGAAGTTTGAGTAGTCACCCATCAAAATTGAATGATATTTTTGTCTCAGGGCTCTTAAGGGACTACGCCCGAATGAAGTAGACCAGAAGCAATGACCTTGTCACGCACCAAAACAACACCTCCTCTAGTATTCAGCATAGCCACCTGGATGTGTCCAGTGTAGTTGGTTTGGTGGCACGACCTCACTGTTTGCAAAATATAGCGTTTGACAGCCCTTACACTAGCTCAAACTGCACTATTTTACTTGTTTGCAAACAATAGGGTAGTAAGAGAACCTATTATGAGAAGGGAAAAAACTTAGAGAGGTTATTGTATAAGGTCCCTACATCGAGGTGAGGGATTATGACGAGACATCTCTAAGTGGCACGGAGTTTGAGTAGTCACCCATCGATGTTGAATGATATTTTGGTCTCAGGGCTATTAAGGGACTACGCCCAAACGAAATAGCCCGGAAGCAATGGCCTTGTCACGCACCAAAAAAAATGCCTCCTCTAGTATTCATGTAGCCACTTAGATGTGTCAACATAGTCAGTTTGGTGATACGACCCACCATTTGCAAAATATAGCATTTGACAACCTTACATTGGCTCAAACTGCATTATTTCACACATTTGTAAACAATATTGCAGCAAGAGCACTGATATGAGAAGGAAATAACTAAGAGCGGATATTGTGAGAGGGTCCCCACACCAAGGTGTTGGCTCAGAAATGACATATTTTGGTGCCACGAATGTCTAAGTAGTCACCCGTCAAAGTTGAATGATATTTTGGTCTCAGGGATCTTAAGGGACTATGCCCAAACGAAGTAGCCTGGAAGCAACGAACTTTTCACGCACCAAAATAATTCCTCCTGTAATGTTCACCTAGCCACCTGAAGCGTGTCGAGCATAGTCGGTTTGGTGACATCGACCCACCAGTTGTACAAAATATAGCGTTTGACAGCCTTACACTGGCTCGAATTACACTATTTCACACGTTTACAAACAATAGGGCAGTGAGAGCACCGATATGAGAAGGAAAAAAATGAGATATCCTATTGTAGAGGGTCCCTACATCTGTGGTGTTGGATCAGATGAGACATCTCTAGGTGCCACGGAGTCTGAGTAGTCACCCGTCGAAGTTGAACGATATTTTGGTCTCAGGGCTCTTAAGGGACTACGCCCAAACGAAGTAGCCCGGAAGCAAGGAATTTATCACACAACTAAAAAAATGCCTCCTCTAGTGTTCACCTAGCCACCTGGATGTGTCGAGCACAGTCAGTTCGGTGCCCACGACATTCTGAGGCATGACTTATCACTCCTCGCCTTCGTTCATTTCCTAGGACTCAAAACATTCAATGTCACTTGTTTACCTTCCACCTCTCTTGTTCTCTTTGGACTTTCCTCTTTCCTCTTAGGTGCTTCATCACTATCCCTTGCTTTCCCTCTCTTGAGCTATGTTGTTGTGGTGATCTCTCTCCATCCTCTTCTACCCCAGCTATGTGCTTACATGTTCATTATGTTTGCATTGTAATATGGTCATACTCTTGGCTACCTTGAAACTTTTTACATACTTTTCATCCCTTAATGGGTATCTAATACCCTAATTATCATGCTTTGAAGATTCACAAGAATAAATAATTCCCTTGTTATTCTAATAGTGCATTAAGTATTTGAATATAGGTCAAGAATACTAAATGGAGTTGAAAAAAAATGAGCCATAATTGCTAGTGAAGCAAGAACTAGTGAAAAATGGTGAGTAAAGGTAATTCATGTCTAAAGGAATGAAATGCATTTATTCTTTTTTTCTAATAGTATGGTGATGAATGTGAACATATGAATAAGATTATCAATAAAATTCTAAGGAAAGTAGCTTCAAGTTTGCATATTTGGATGGAATTTTAGAAGGAGAGTGAAGTGGCCAATCAAGTCACTTATGAAGCATGCTAAAAGAAGTGAAGGAAACAAATAAGTGAGAGCTTATGAAGGAATAAGAGGAAAATATTTTCCATGCACGAGAAACATGAAGAAGAGAAAAGAATTCTCATAATGGAGAACATAGCACTGAAAGAAGAATAATGGAGGAGAAAGGAAGTTCAAAATGAAATGCTTAGAGAATAAATAGGTACTCATTCAATATCAAAATGGGAAACAAGAGGAAAGTGGTGAGAAAATGTCAAATTTTAGTTTGAGGAAAGCATGTAATGGCTGTGATCAATAAATGAAGAAAGTGAAGGAGAGAGTGAATGCTTGTTGTACATGAGGAAATACAAAGGCTTGAGGAGATATTTATGACAGGATATTCAAAGCAACAAGAGATGAGTCAAGAGAAAAAAGAGTGAACAATGGCAGAATAAGAAGGAGAAAGAAAGAAGTCTTGAATGTACAAGCAAATAAAAGGAAAGAGATGATGGTAAGTCCAAGAAGAAAGAGACAAACAATGAAAATGAAAGAGAGAAGTGAATCTACTTTAAACGATAATCAAATTGAATGTTTAACTTCTTATTTGATTGGCATATAACACCAAATTATAAAGAGGATAAGGTGTGTACATCTATTGATTCCCTTAATTTCTCTAAAACAATGTAAATGCTTCCCTTAATTTCTTAACAATTATACCATGCAATGTTGCACCATAAGTAACGTTATATTCATATAGTTCAAGATGAACTCTACCTCACTTATTTGTATCAATTTTTGCATTAGTTGATATGTAATAGATTAGTGTTAGCTTTAAAAGAAAAAAAAGTAATTATGTATTGCCCTTTTGTAGTTCACCTAGCATGGTTTTGCTTAATGGAATAGGTTTTCTTAACAATTGTAACATGTAGTGCTCTAGGACATGGTTTTATAATTTTAAATCAAACATACATATCTAGAAGTAATAAATGGTTATGAAAAACATACATAGAAGGATATCATACATGCAATGAAATTGAATCAAACATATAGAAGTAATATCATTATGAAAACCAACACACATGGATATATAAGAATCAAACAAAGTGTGCTCTAGACGCACGTCTCTAAAAATATGTAAGTTCATAACATGTGTACGTGTGTCATACATATAAGACCACATGCGGTCGCAAAAGGCAATATATATACAATGGACTATATGAAGAAACATGTTCACTAGGACCAAATGGCCCATATATATATCTATGTACAACTAGGTGGACTATGAATCTAATCATGAAACATCTTCCCTCTCTTCGCCCTACTAGAAGTAGCACATCCACGACTTGGAGATGTAGTGGAGGGAGATGCCACTACGGATTTCATCCATGTGTAGTCCTAAGCATCTTTAAGTAGGTTTGCAACCTAAACTGCATATTCATAAACAACAAGTTTTTAACACCCAAAATTTTAAAATACATTCAAAATTTAGAAACTTGTACAATTTAGTTAAAATGCATGTGAAATCTTACCACAATGTCATGATCCCTATCAATTTTTTATCGACCGCATCATAGGGACAACAGTAGACTCACGAGGGGTAAGCTACATACAAATAATTAATTTTCAAATTAAATGTTTCACATACATACAAAATTTGATATTGTAGATTTAAGTAATAAGAAATAATAAACCTCCAAAATTTAACAAATTTGAAAAATTGTATCTCAGTTAGTGGATCTGTAGATGTTATGGTAGTATCTACAGTAGCCTCCACAGTCTGCATATATGTAGGAGTCTCTCTGGCAATCATAAGCTATATAAAAAATATGTACAAATCAATATTAATCTACATGACTGCATGACATAATAGAGGTCCAAAGCATGTAATCCACATGAACTTCCACAATTAGAAACAAAGTGTAAAGAGAAAATAACCTGTGTAAAACTCATGTGAGGTGTGCCAGTAGCCTTAGTTCCCAGAGCAGATGATGACCCGCCAGGCTTCTTGTGTATAACAGACAGACATATTAATATGTACAACATACATGTGAAACATTATAATAATAAGAGTGTAATTAGATGAAATTAAAAATGTAAGTTTTGTACAACTTGAAACTTACGTTTGAAACATGCCTAACCTATAGTAGCTAGCATGTCGACACTGGATGTTTCCTTCACCAACTCTTGCTATTTACAATAAAATAAAAAATTAGTTTTTAAATGTATGTACATGACGTATAATCAAATACATATATATTAAAATCTTAAACATGAATTAAACTATTGTATATATATATATTATTTATATTTATTTGAAATTTACCTGTGAAAGACCAATATCAGTGGCACCAGTTCCAAAAACATCCCCCAAAATCTCATCTATATAAAAGAAATCATGTGAACCAATAAATGATGTCTCACCCAACAGTGCATACGGCACCACATGATCCACAGTGGTGTGGTGCGGTAGAACTATGCACCTCCACCAACATCACCAAATGTAATCTAGTCACTATGTTAGGTCAGAGTGTCAGTGAGCTCCCTCAATACATGCAATGTGTCAATCTCCACAACCTCCTTCACTGTAGGAGGGATAAATGAAGGCAAGTGGGTGTTTTGGGGCATAGGGGATCCTTGGTTGACATACGCGTGCACCAGGTCTACTCTATGTAGAGCCACCTCCTCGCCCAAAAAATTTAAGAAAGTCAAAATAATTCAGAGACCTCATTAAGCACTAACTCGTCAATATAATTTCTTCGAAAAATAGAGAGGAACGTCATTGTTATTGCATGGTGGATAATAAAAAACCATCTACCATCGGTCCCAAAAATTGTTTTTGATTCGGTCATCGTGGCACCAATGGATTGGGTACCGTTTGCAAGTAGTTGCGGGGGGGGGCGGGGGGGGCATTGGTTCTCGGGTCAGTAAATAATGCACAAATGAGGTATTTTCTAGTTTTTTTTTCTTTTACGGCCACATGGGATAATTTATCCGCATACCACTTCCTAAAATTGCCTCTAAAGGTATTCCATCTATATATTTGGTTGGTTGCGGAGTCGACTTCACCAATCAATGTTTGCAATGTGTTGGCTAAAGTCATGTGGGACGGATTTGTGGCATGATTTTTTCTTATAGTCTGAATAAGGTTCTCAATGACAATTTTAGTTTCTCATATTTTTCCAGACGATATTATCTTGTATTTCCTACTAGTTCAGTGGGGACAGAAGGAGCCAAAGGAGGCGGATCTATGTTTGGAGGAGGGTTTTAAGGAATGTTCAGAGGGTTTTGAGGAATGTTTTGATGGTTTTCATGATTTTCAAGCTTGCCGACCAACTGAGAAAACAAGAAAATTGTATACATAAAACAAAAATTTTAAAAAACCCATGAAATTGCAAAAAAATAACCTAAAATGCAAAAAAAAAATGATTAAAATCGGGGGCTTACCTCCTCGTCTTGGTGGCATGGTTGAATCTATCACGATCTAGAAGTCTAGATGAGCAATTTTGAGATGGTATTCAAAGCTCCAGTGAAAAAGGTCTAGGAGAAATCGTGGTTTGAAATGAAAATGGGGAAAATGAGGACTCGCGGGACTACTTTTTTTTTTGTCTCAGAGTTCCACGATCATGGTTTTAGGTTCAATTATTGCTGAACCCGCTAAAAAACAGCTCCGTGATCATGGTTTAAAACTATGATTGCATGGTATAATAAACCATGATCGTGGTTCCTGAATTTTAGGATTTTATGTCCACAAAATTGTCCACCAACTTTGCGCACTTACCCTTTAGCTTGAGCCCATAATGGAAAACCCTACTCCATAATTACAAATAAACTAAGGCATTGACCTTCTAAAATTTTCCTCACAATTACCATTCAACAAGTCATACTACACATTAAGCATTCATACAATAGCACTTTATAGACAAAAACTGAAGCAAATTCTACTAATCGTTTATGTATATTTTTTTTTTCTACACTGCAAAAAGCCATTTGCACAAGTATTAACTTGAGTTATTTCACAAGAACTGAGCATGATAAACACTACACATAGGAATAGAATGCTACCATTAACACTATAATTAAAAGAACCTTTTATTTAATGATGGGGTATCAAGTTCTAAAAACCAACAACACCATTGCACATGCTAGGAAATATAACATGTCAAAATTAATAAGGGAGCCATAAAAATCTGAAATGAACATTGTTTTAAGGACAAAAAATGATAAACCAATATATAACAAGTAGGGTATCAAAGACACTGGTAAGTCTGAAACAAAGTGTCGAGCGTATTGGGATTTCAATCATATATTCGCATAGATTATAAGATTGAAATGAAATACTCCAACATTATCAACATTTTCCCAAAATATCGTAGGATCCAAAAGATTAAAGGTTTTAAATAGAACATCATGTGCTAACCAATATTTACCCCTTCGAAAGAAAAAATCTACCGCACAACAATCCTAACCCTTGATTGTTTGCCAAGGAAACATGGATTAAGTTCAAAAGGAAAGTTCAAAATCTGATCATCTTGCCATGCTATGAACAACAGTCAAAAATTATGATAAAGGAAATAATCCATATTTAGGAAATCAAAAAATTAAAATAATATAATGCCAACTGCCTTACAAGGATTTAAATTACCATCCAATCAATTTAATTACCCCTAAAAATATATCAATATAATTTAAAGTAAACCATCCTAAAGGGACCAAATTCATATAGGAGTTGATCAATTTAACTTCACTCAATTAAAACAAGTGTCGAACAATATTAATCCTTAATTCATAAGGTAACACTGATGATAGTTGGTCCTGCCAAACTCTACACTTGTAGGACTAGTACCTATTAGATGTTAGTATAAAATGATGATGATCATTAATTCTTACATTCTCCTCAATGATATATTATCCTACCCATTTATAGATATATTCGTAACTTTAATACTCTATATCATAGGTATACTCTTGTTCACACTAGAAGTATGGAATTGCACATTTTAGAAGGATTCCAATCCAAACCCTCTAAGCTAAGGTTTTGTTAACCATAGGGAGAGACACAAGACTTGTCATACGTATAATGAAAATAAAAAAATTATTCCCTTCCACACTGTGAACATTTATGAAAATAAAATAAGCATACAAAATTCAAATTGTGACTATAACTCAAACCAAATAACTGAATCTCCAAGGTGTGGATTTCTATTAAACCACATGTTTCAAATAAAATCACCAGAGTACAATTTGGGTAGAATATTGACTGAATTCTACCATAACAAAAATTTGTAATTATATTTTATACCCATTGCATAATGACAACAATTATTAACAGTATGCATCCACAAAACCGAAACTAATAACGAGCCTTTAATGAATAGAACTGATAAATATATCCCATATTCTACGGACCTAGGTAAATAAAAATAATGACCTAGATTTAAAGATTGAAGTAACCCACATACAAACAAAAAAACCATAACCTTAGGTAGTGCATATGTTGTTCGAGTTCAAAGACATCATCAAAAATTTAGTAGGTTACTATGTCCACAACATCCCATGTCAAATAATATCCATACAGGTTTAGATACAAATAGAAAAGAAATAGATAGTGAAATATGCAGACCAACAAGCATACATAACCACCTACTTCATAACTGTTTCAACTAAACCCAACATGATTCAAAACCATTTTCACAAATTGGAGAACATATTTATTAAAACCACAACATGACCATCAATCATACATATTTTATCCTATCATTTTGCAATGAAAAGAGAAGACAAGGAGAGATATAATTCTACACAACCATTGGCATATAAGAAACAACGATAACAAGTGAAAAATCAACTACCAAGACCATTTGTAGAATCAAATCTAACAAGGAATCATCCGAAGAAGTAGTTAACATAGGAAGGAAACTAACTCATAGCCTGGAGGATGAGAAACGATTGGAAAAACTACCATATAACCCCAAGAAACAACCACTCTAGTAATTAAAAGAAAATTCCTTTCATGTTATGGTTAAATTTAGCATAGTAGTCAAATGGGTAGAAATTATCATGCCTGCAAAATATTTTCACATGTTCAATGCATCTGATAGGGCCCTTGAAATATCTTGGCGAATCTTCCACGTTTTACTTGTTGGACGCCTATTGTTGCTCCAATTTTCCATTCTGATGCAGTTAAGAGGATGAAGGCAAGGTAGTTGGAAGACTTAATCCAACAACATTGGCTTGCAACAATGGTGCACAATCTACAGACCCCAAACATGAATCCCTCCACGACACTTACGCCTATAGATAATGCGCATTCAACCACCAAACTTTCTCACATATCCCTCCAAAAATGGCATGAGAAGGTTACAAAAACAACCATGCATAAATTTTAATTAAAAAACCTTGTAATAAAATAGGTTCCCAACAATCATCTGAAGTTTCAAAGTCTTTTAAACAACCCCCAATTGAAAATCCTTCACCATAGAAGCTCATGCGGCTAGGGAAGATTGGGTAAAGGAAGACAACAAAGGTCATGGTAGATTTGTAAATAAAAACACTAAATTAAAGAAGGTACGGCCACCCACAAGGAAAGAGTCCAACACATCTAGCATTTAGGAGGTTTAAAGGAATGGCAAGTGGCCATCAAATGCACCCACCTCCAGCCAAACAAGGAACAAAAACTGTAGTTAATATTTACATCTCCCTTCACGCTAAACATGGTACAAAAATATCAAAAGAGAGAGGCATGGTCAGTGGGGGGGGGCACAATAAATCCATCCTAAAATTTATCAATTAAAACAATACCAAGCGTGAAGGATTGGTCAGCCAAGGTGGGATGTGGTGGATGAAGTATTTAATAAAAAAATTAAACTTAAACACCACTCCCAAACTCATGCACCACCAACAAAACAAGCTCCTCCTCTTTCGCACAAACAAGGCTTGGTCAGTGGAAGCAACCAACAAAATAATAGAATATTTTAATGATAATAAAAGATGATATTGATAACAATCAATATTAAAATAATAATAAAATATAATAGTCGATTGACAATTAAAATAATAATATTATTATTATTATTATTTTACAGCAAAGAAAAATAGTTATTAATTATATTCACAATAGTCGGCAGTCAAGATCAAAAATTTGAAAAAAAATTACTATTATGCATGTTCCTTTTTAATTGGACACACGCTAACAACAAAAAAATGTCATTCCATCTGCCCACTAGGATTCGAGAACAAGATCTATCTTAACAGGGTAATCGTAAAAGGGCGCTGCGGAGGCCCTCCACTAGAACCATCGATAAGGACATGGGGAGACCATACGGGGAGGATGGATGCTAATTCTTCTCAGTCACAAGGTCAAGGTCGACTAACGGTCAATGGGAGCACACACACAACCTTCCCATGCTAATCAATAGCATCGTTAGAGCAAGAAATGGGGTAATGTCGAATGAGGCACTACATCAAACTTTGAAAACAAGGTTGTGCTACATAACATGTCAGTATCAACAAAAGGAAGATGTTACAGATGGACATTGACATGCAATGAAACCCGGATTTCCAATCTGGTAACTCATTTAAGAAACCCTAGGTTTTTACTGTTGTAAGAAACACCTTCATCGTAATAATTGGTGCATTTATATCAAATGTCCTCTATTTATATTCTTTATCATTTCTTATTTTTCTTCCTTCTTTTTATGTTTTTTTGGTTTCTAGGTTTTATCCTTAGAATTATATGATCAAAATTCTTTTACTTTTTCTTATAGATCATTCTAAGTCATTTTTGGACTGTCTAAAGTTTTTGGTCATTTTTTTCATGTAGGGGTTGTTCGGTAAAATATGTCTCAAACATGTGCAGTCGTTGGTTTCTTAATACTACCCATATTTTAAATATTTACCACTAAAAACTCTAATTATTTTGGCCCTTTTTACACTAGCCTTATTTATACTTAAATATCATGACCCCTATGTATGATCATACATTTTATATAACACCTTACCAAATTCATCCCAACACGCCACAACCTCTATGTTTTTTATGTTATCACACACCCGATTGGAATTTTTCTTACAGGTTAATAAGGTGTTAATTTAAATTTCATCAATATATAAATATAGTACATTTAAGACATTGCAAACCATCATAAAAAAAAATTGAAAAGTGTCTCATTATGAATTTTTAAAACTATCTAATTAAGAAAAAGTATGAAGCAATTTCAAAAATTATACTTGCTATATTCATAATAAAAACCGAAAGACAACACAAATCCTAACATATACTCTAATTTTAGTAGACACAATGTTTTGCTACAACATTATGGTTTAAAGGAAGGAAAATAGCATCTAATAAATCCATGAAGAGTAAAGGAAATGAAGGAAAATAGCGTCTAATAAATCCATGTAGAGAAAAGGAAAAACAAGCCATGAGATTGATGAATGTGATATGTGATATTTTTCCTATTTGCAATTTGTTAGAACCATGATCTAATGATCTTCAGATAGTACAATAACTGGTCTACTAGAAATTCTTTTATTCATGCCATAATTTTTATGTCTTGTTTACCTTGTTTCAGGAGGTGCACTAATTAGTTTTTCTAACAACCATCTCCATATTTTTAAAAAATATATATTCCTAAAATATCTCCTCCTCTCATTCATTACTACTTCATGAATACTTTTATATGCAATCTAGTAATATTTAACTAAATTAAATCTAGTTAGATATGAATGTAATGTTTATATGTAGATGCAATACACAACAAATATAAACCAACTTTTCCACTATGTATTATGGTGAATCCACATATTTCTGTTGATGCATAATCACAACACCCATGAATGTCTGCAACTCGATGGGTTGAAACTCTCAGTGTGATTGCATAACATAGAGCTTTTACTAGAGTGTGGGACTTTGTGATTGGAAAATATCTCTTGATGAAGTCCGGTTCCCATTCGTCTGTTCAGATGCACACATCCAAATTATAGAGGATATGCTCTATAACATACTCTAACTTTCCAAGGAGACAGGGTTGAGAAGATACAAGAAAATAAACCTAAACTAAAAAAGGTGATACACTAAAGGAATGCTAAACAGTTTCTTTGCCATTAAACACAAACCATTGAAATGTAATACAACCACCATACACAGATAACCAAGATTACAATGAGAGATCAGAGAGGTGCAATAAACACAAGATAGGGTTGAAGATCATCCACGGAGATGTATTATTGCTCCACAAGTTCGATACAATACACTACAATGGCCAAGAGGCACAAATTTACATTCTAGTTTGAATGGGTGGTTTGAAACTCCAAAAATTCACTTGCAGACTAGAGAAGAAGGGAGGGTGCGAAGACAAATTGTACAACCTCTAGAAAATTTCCACTCCTTTCAATATATAGGAATAATGAGAGAAGGGGGAGAGAAGAATTCAAATTCTTTCTCCAACCACCCTAAAATGCATTGAATTCATCTATAACAATGATGGGTTCTCCTGCAAAACCCATGCCTCCATATGATGTTCCTTATTGGGAAAGAAAGGAAGCCCATACTTCATTAATTTGGTAGGTGAGAAGTCTAAAACCCTAAAAAATGGCAAACACCGATAGCTTTCCAAATATTCATTTCTTGTGCAAATCTGAGCTCTAGTCAAAAGTTATGGCCATCTGAAGGTCAAGATGTCATTCTGTAAAAAATGGTAGGCGGTTGGCTTTGTCCTACTTCGGAGTCTGAAAAGCATGCAATCCCCGAAATCCTGATATTCAAACTATCAGACATTTCCATTTAAGAGATTGGGCTATTATTTATCCGCCTACCTTTCGTGAGAGTTCTGAAATCCTGAAACCCGAAAGTCTAAAAGTCTAAATTTTTAGATTTTAGGACTTCATTATTTTGGACATTGAGTTGTTATTTTTATGTTTTGGGGCTTTAAAGTTCCGAAAGTTTGAAACCCAAAAGTCCGAAAGTTTGAAATTTTGGATTTTTCAGACTTTAGGATTTCAGACATTGAGTCTTTGGACATTTTGTCACTGTTCACTGCTCAAAACCCACAGAGACCTCTGAACCCCCGAAACATAAAATTCTGAAATTTAAGACTTTTGGACTTTGATATTTCAAAAAAATTCGATCCCTGTTCCATTTCCTCTCACCGACATTCCCGAAACCCAAAATTCCCAAATTTCATATTTTCAAACTTCGGGATTTCAAACTTTTTGGGGCTGTTTTTCCATCTTCGCACCTAAGAACTCTGAAACCCTGAAACCTGAAAGTATGAAATTTCAGAATTTCAGAGTTTCAGGTTTCCGAAACTTTTATTCTTACTGAGTCCCCAAAATCCATCTTAGCCTACCTTCGAAGTCCAAAACCCAAATTTTAAACTTCTTCCTTTCTCGAAATCTCTACAACTTGCTCGAGCTTGCTTTAAACTATTGGACCAACTCTAAAATGCAAGCTCTCTTGATGGATTAACTCATCCAGTTTTGTTACGTGCAAGTTCCTTTTTGTCTAATTTTGCCAAGGGTAAAAATTGGATAGCAATTTCGAAGTATGCTTCTAGGGCTATATATTTAGCCCGTTGTGATAAATTTAATTTAAATTGGGGCTTGTTTCATTTTAATTATTTAAAACTTATCATTCCTAATTATTGTGTATTAAACTTTGGGTGTGTTATTCAATCTATAAGTTTTATGTCATGTCTAAAATTTATATAAATAAAATATCAATTAGTATAAGTACTACAATAAAGTGTAATCATGTTTTTTTTTTTTAAATTTTACTATTAGGTATGCCAAAACATTTATCCCCTAGTTGGTTGTGGACAGGATCAGATCGACATATGTTAGGGAATGACTAGCCAAAAACGTAGGAGGTCATGTGTTAAAAATCAGATGTCCCCGGGCACCTGACTGGAGGGGTTACAGATCCCAAAGCAGCATTAGGAGGACCAATCGGAGGAAAGAGCACAAATTGTGTTTGTTAAGTTCCTAAATCAACCATTGATATATGTGGATGTTCACAGTAGGTGATCAAGGAAGGGATAGGAAGGATGTGAAACCCCATGAAAGCAATTACGTGTTACAGAAGGTGGAGAAGAAGATGCCGCGGAGGAGGAATTTGTGTGGCATTTGGTTCACAAGAGCAGAGCTAGAAGATCATGAAAATTTGATAGCAAATATTTCTGCCCGCAAATATCATAAATTATGTTTAAACCCTGTTTTTGAGGAGATAACCCCTAGTTTTCATATGGATTTAGCAGATAATGAGGGGTGAAATTGTAGATATCTACAAAATATACAGTTGGCATTCATTACATTGGTGACAACCATCATTATTCCACCAAATGAAGTTTACAAAGCAGTAGATGAGGAGACAAAACAGACTAGAAATTTCTCCTGTGGCTATCTAGGCAACAAAATCTTTAGGCCCCATAGCATGCCCCCATACAGGCCCCATCCCATACATGCATAGGAGGGCCTCACCAGATTGTGGTATACACACATTTCGGGAAACATCAAAATAAATACAAATGAAATCAAGTGGTAGTATGTGGTAGGTGCTAGATGGGTTGTTAGTCTTGTGCATTTCTATGTGAGAAGTCATGTGTTCAAATCACATTTTTTTTTATGGTATAAACACTATGTGTTTATAAAAAAAAATTTCTACCTATTGGGTTTTGTGTATATCACAGTGGGTCTCACCTACGCATGGATGCAATGGGGCATACATGGGGGCATGCGGTGGGGCCAAATTATTTTGTCACCAGGTAAGCTGGCTCAAGAAACTTTGCATGTTTTTAATATACAAAATGTTAATTTTTTTGCTTCTTTCATATATCAACCTCTATAAACGGTAATCGTATATTTTCTTTTCATGTTCTTAAATTTTTGCAGAATGCGTGACTGACGAAGTTTTCAGTATGCATAGATTAATTTTTTTTTCCAGTTAGTGGAGTACGACTTCAATTGTGAAGGGGGTTTTACGTGGTTGGATGTCCATTTTTGTGTGTTTGTGCATAGCTAGCTCATATAAAATGTCTACTTTTTGGATTCATTTCGTTATCTGTTCGTGTTTGTTTGATAGAATTGGGTTTGTTGTCGGGGCATGTCCGTGTCTTTGTCTTTGGTAAGATTTTGATTTTTTTAGCTGATGGAAGTACCATACTGATTTTGTAAGGTTTCTTCGAGACGGATCTGATAGGTTGTATCGAGAGACAATAATGTATAATATTTCATTTAAAAAACTAAAAATACATACTTCAGGGGTTCAGTCGGCTGAACCTGAAAAGGCTAATATGCATAAACAAAATTGTGGTGTATTATTGTGAAGGTGTAGATTTATTCATTAAAAGAAACAACCCTTCTCAATATCAAATATAATAGAAAAAGGGGGGGCATTATTGATTTGTTGAGTAATGTTTTTCCACGAGACACCTTGTTTGGATATGTTTAATAGATCATAAAATGGTAGTAAATTTTTTTTTTAATGTATGGATAATTTCTTCAAAAATACTATCACAGGATAGAAGTATCTGTGTGTGGGTTTTCACAAGCGAGTTTTAATAAAAATAGAATAAATTGTGTTGCCTATATTACAAGTTTTCCCAAGAAAGAGAGGAAGATATTGTTGCAAGCAATTTTTCTATGCGGGGTTGTATCAGTTTGCTGGATTTTCCACCTGGTGGTCTCACTGAGGTATAAATAAATTGTCCCTTTTAGGCTTAAAACTTGTATGAGAATTCGTAAAATATTTGACAGATACATAGAAATAACTGATTGTACACTCTTGTTATAGTTGAAGCTTTGGTCCATCGCTCATTCAGAGAGGTTTTGTAAAATAAGACAAAGATCAAAACCATGAGGACTGCTGCGAGCAACCAAAGTGTAACCTTTGACGATGAAGTCCATGAAACATAGTAATTTTACCAATATCATGCATTGATCTGTAAATTTGTTGGTCTGTGGCCTAGCCTCCCTCTCCTCCATATTGGATCTCCAAGCATTGGATCCCGCTTCTGACAGGCAGGTTAGATTTGTACTCATGTGCCAAGGTAATTTTTATTGTTGGTTTTACGTCTATATGTGATAAAGACATCATTTCTAAACAACTTTGGGTCTTCCAGAAAAGGTACATTATCTTAAAACCATGGTTCCCATCTTTCAACCCACTCACTAAATATTTTTCCCGCAAACCAATTTGGATCATATTACCCCACTTACCCCTACAAGTTTTTGATCATATTTGTTTGATCTCAATAGGAAATGCTTTGGGAAACATCATTAACATTGAATCCCAAACCTCTGATATAACACATACAACCTATGCAGGAATCCTATTTGAGCTTAATACATCATTGAATCCTCCAACCCACGTTGAGCTTAAAGTGCAAAATCAATCATGGACTTAGCCTCTCGACTACTAGGGCATGCCTTTAAGATGAACGATATATTTTTATTTGGGTCATTCTATTCTTGATTTAGAGTTATCAAAACGTAAAAATGAGAATGCTAATTGGTGGAGAAACGCCCTCCCTGAACATTCGGTATTTAAATCTAAGGATATCCTTGATTCAGACACTGAGGAGGATGACATGGTCAAATCGGTCCCATAAAGCCCTTTGAGAGAGATCACATATCATTTAAATAAGGGGTTACCCTTTGGTGAAACTCAGAGGGCAGGAAATAATGAACCAAAAGGGAAGGTAGCGGAAAAGGAGAATTTTCATCCTCATTCTCCTTGTTCAAACAACACATATCACCCGATTACAAATCTTAAAATTTTTATTCCTTTACAAGAATATTCTAATGAGTGGAAAATGGTTCATTGAAAGAATAAATAAGTTCACAAAAATGCCACTTCCACCACGTAGAGACACTGTCTCCTTTGTTACTCCATGGTTGTTCCTCTCCTGCCATTTTTGTTGCCATACAACAGTCACGTAGTTGTTCTTCTTCTATCTAGTAGCTTTTCGGTTGCTGATGTTTGTTGTTTTTTGGATTCTTGCTAGAATATTGTCCTCTTCCTTTATTCTTCATTGTGTTTTATAGATTTTTTCCTTATTTTTTGGGGCATGGCCCCCATGTGTCAAAAACCAACTATGGTTGTATTCCTTTATCTAGATTTTGAGCCCTTAATTGTTCATCAAGGTATTGTCCCCTTCAAAACCATTTACCGGTAATATAAATAAATAAATTTATGTATACTTAAAAATAATATGTTTCATTTTTGAACCATATATGTTTTTTTGGAATTATTAAAGGGTATATATATTTGTAGTGGTTAATATTAAGAGTAGCTTTTTTCTTTATGTTTTTTTTTTCATTGGGTAAATGCCAATTTGTTTTTCATGGTAGGTGTTACAACTCCTTTAACCTAAACTGACTTGTGGGGGCATGTGCCTTGCCAAGGTCAGGAATAATAGGGTTATGAGAGAATCTAATCCTCTATGATGCCACTTAAATACGCCAAAAATTGTGCATTAGACAGTGCTTTGACAAGGTTGTTTAATCTATCTTTCATCACAATTTTTAAACTCTTTTTCCTTCTTTTATGATAGTTCATGTTTGTTGTGATATTTAGATTTTACCAATGAAAACACAAAGCAACATTTGCATCCCCCTTGTGGGTGTTACTCCGACAAAACCACACATGCACAAAGAAGAAGAATTCAGAAGAAGTTAGTTTGTCATTAATGTTCTACATTCTAGACAACCATGACCAGAATAACCTCATATTGTGGAAATGGTCAAGGAATGCCTTCACTTACAGGACAAATTTTTCATTTATCTTTCCAAATTTTGCACAATCGGTTCATTATATAGAGGATTCAGTCTTGTTTATGACACAACTTATGATGCATAGAGGTGTGAGCCTCCTCAAAAATTGAATATGATGGTTGTCTTTGTTGAGAAGGGAAATAATGGGTATAAAAAATACCACCACTTCAAGAAAATCCCTAATGCATGCAAATTTTATTTGTGATAAATAAATGATATTTAAAATTGTATATGTTATTCTTTGGCTTCTTGAATACCTTTTCTAAGTGACATACTACAATTACCTTCATCTGCTATTTTTTTACAAAGGCAGTTTATGTAAATACAATTTTTTTTTTCACCTTAAATATTGCACATGCTGTCTTAATCCTTCTTTAGATAATATAAAATTATCCTTCATAAGTGGTAATTTTGTAATTTATGCACATCAGATATAGAGTTATTCCAATCCTAATGGTTTTATATCTCATAGTATCATCATCCTTATGTTGTTGCATTTGTCGATCAAATCGCTACTTTAAGAGTTTCTTGTCTTGGCATGTGTTACATCTATTATAAATTTTTATACACAATACAATATTTAAAATTTTTAAATATAATCAACAGTTCCTGATGCGCACAATTAAAATCTTAACTCATGAGTTTATTTTTTAGCGCTTTATCAGCTATACTACATGCAAGCAACTCATAGAAAACAATGTACATGATATTTATTTTAGTTTCATTGTTCATTTGACATTTCGATAGAGCCCTCTTTTTTTTTAATAAAGAATCATCTATAAAAGCATACGTGTAAGTGGTTTCATTGTGATTTCATAATAGGTTTTTCCCCTAATGTGGACCTGAATTGGATGCAATAAATATCCAAAACTTTTAAATAATTATCTGCTAAATGTTTCAATATATGTTGGCATGCTTACAAATAAAATGAATAACACAGTAGCCAGCACAAGTGTTAAACGAGAATGTACTTTCAGCATTAAATTAAACTTGGTAAAATAAATTTTCCAACATGGGTTACACTGTAAGGGAAACATCACATTAAGGTGGCCTATCAAGACCAAAGTAAATAGGGTCTTCCCAAGTAATTCTTTGTCTCTCCCATATGTTCACAAAATTGTGAAAATCATTCCAATGTGTTAATCCCCCATTAACATTGTTACACTTATATATCTGATTATCGCTACCCATTTTGAAAGGAAGGTGATTACATCGAAGGCATTTCCAGGTGAATGTTTCCTTGCTTAGTAGGACACATATCACTAAAGGAGGGATGTGGTTGCTCCTGCCATGTACGTTGAAATCCAACGATGGAGTTCGTATAATGTTATTACCTCAATGTCCTACAAATTATTGGCGGAGTTAATAGTTATAACTACTAGCAATCGTATGTGAAATGTACGATGTGAACACTGAAGGTGAAGTCTAAGTGGAGATTTATTTTGAGGGACCAAAATAGAAAGGGAGGGAGAGGGTTGTAGAAGAGGGGGTTAGAGGGAGGAGAAGAAATCAGGAGAGGATAATGTTGAGGGGGACCAATTTACAGGAGATATCTTTCTTACAAAGAAGAAAAAATGTATTATGTGTATTTTATGTGAATTTCTCAAAAGAGAAAGGAGATAAGGTGTGCAGGGAATCATGGAAATATAGTCTAGAGGTATCTCGGAAAGCAAGGGGTAGTCAATGAATACTTGAAAGGAAAAGTTCCATAATTTGGTTCAATCTCGAAGCCTACATAGATGAAAAAAATAGAACTTTTTGGAAGGGAAAATGGAAAAGGAGGCTTTTCTTTTAATTAACTTTTTGGTTGGACAACGTTTAGTATGCTAGCTATGCTGAAAAACATGAAAGGGAAGTTGGAAATAAAAACTACGAGAATTAATTTCTTGTGTGGCTCACACCTATTCCATAACTAATATTTTTTAATGTGTTCCACTATATCAGCTCATTTTAGGTTGAATTATTCGGCGAATGTTTATTTTCTTAAAGGGGAAAAAATACAAAAGAGGAAAAATGTAATAGCTGACAAGGTTAAAAGCATTGCATATTGGGTTTCTTATGTCATCAATTCCATTCACATTTATGTTTAGGTTTTCTTTATAGATAATAAGATAGAAAATAGGCTTTCCCCTCATCAACAATCATATTGATTTATTAAACAAGTGTGGGGCATGATGAAACAAATATATAAAAAATAGGAGTGAGCTTAAGAATAACATTGTATTGCGTCCATGTTAAGACATATGCAGGGATCATTTAGTCATTACAATAAATTTGTACATAAGTTACAGGGCACTAACAACTGACAAGAACACAAAAAAAATTATAAAAATATGGGGTAAATGGGCTTTCCTATTATTTTGTTCTGTTTTTTATCCAAGCGTAAGGTTTGAAATTGTGCAAACATGTTCACCAAAGCATTCGCGACAACATCCATTAAAATTCATCTATCCTTTATGCTTTGATGTAGGGTTTCTTATAAGATAATAAGATACTAATTATGGTCTCCCCTCATCAACATGCAATTCGATATATGGAAGAAAGGGGGGACATAATGAATTCAATATTTCTAAATACGAGACGACCATATCAAAAAATTAGTGACCTTAATAATAACATTATAATGTGTCTATGTTAAGCAATATTGAGGGTTCACTTTGTCAATGTAATTAAATATTTCGCCAGTTTAAGGGCATTAACAATTGGTCAGAACACTATAAAAAAGAAGAAAACAAAATGAAAAAATATGGGGAAAATGGACTTTGTTAATATTTTATTTTATTTGTTATTGTTTCAAAGTTTTGTTTTTGATGTTTACTTTGTTACGTAAGATGAAGTCATGAAAGAAATGTTGGAGAAAAAAATATGGGAATTAAATACACGCATGTCCTACATCTATTCCACATCTCAAATTGTTCCCAACCAAAAAATATTTTCTATATGTGCTATAATTCATCATCTTAATTTCACTTGAAGTATTTATGTGAACATAATTAATCCTTAAAAAAGATAAAATAAAATATAGGGAAAATATACCGCAATGATAACTTCTTGCAACATTGACACTTTACGGTCAATCATATTAATGTTTTTCGCAATGGTTCTTAGGTTATTCTATATAAGAACATGGTCTTATGAGTACTCACTGTGTTATGAACACCAAGGGAAAACAAACACAGCGAATGCCCATAGAGTTTAAATATATAAAACATTAGTGTGAAAATCAAGATATTTAAAAAAAAATCATACTTCTATAATAGGTGATTTAACCGGAAATATCTCCAATGAGAGGGTCAATTCAGATGACTGTTGACTAGGTTGGAGATCTGTTCGTTCGATGTATGGTAAAACGGTATATGTTTCGAGACAACTTACATGTCTTTTGTACGCTGCCATAATTGTTTCCATGACAACTTTTCTTGTTCTTTCATTTGGTGAAATGATTTACTGTAAAACCTATTAACACAGAACATGTGGAAAAACCAAGAAATAAATAGAGCGTGGAAAGACTTCCGAGTTTCATTTTTTGTTTATAAAATGTGTTTTCCAAAAAGTAATGTTTAATATATCTTACACAACACTTTATAATATAAATGATGATGTTCTCACTAAAACTAAAACAATTATTACCAGGATATAATATATTTTATATTTTAATGAAATTTAAGTAATTTACCATGAGGTCCTTGATCCATGTTTGACTTGAATGCAATTTTTAAAACCTCTATGGACACTTTTAGGTACGTATACTAAACTTCAGTGTTGATGTTGAGGCGCTTCCATTTTAATGTACAATATGAACATCAAAAGGGATATAGTGAAGAAGTGAAAGTAGATGAAGAGAAACAAGGGAGAGGAAGAGGGGTGCAAAAAAATGCATTTAAGGGTGGAGAAGTGTAGGGTAAAGGAAATAGGAATGGAAGAGGAAACATGAGAATATATTGTCTAAGAATTGGACGACATGTTTGTCATCCGGAAGGAGAAAACCCATGTTTTGGAAGACGTAGATGAAACTGTTGAGGGATATATCTTGCAATGTAGAATGCAATCACTACTTGTTGTAGAACTTATAATGACCCGTTTTCAGTTGTGAGGTCAACTAATTATAGGAATTAGATGTATGGACATATTTCGCTAATTGACACCTTCCATTGATTGGTCATACAAGTCAAAGGTAGATCAATGATTTGGGTTGCATTCCCTACATGTTTTCCAAGGATCATATTGTCCCACACCAAATATTATTTGTTAAGCATATTCCACATAAGCATTTATATCTCATAAAGACGACACAAGAAAAACTGTGGAAACATGTATAGTTTTATGGTTTGAAACATGTGGTAAAAAGATGCATTTTGTAGTAATTTGTAGCTTGCCTTTTAAATAGTAATCTCAAGTAAGTGTAGGAAAAGAGATGGTGTGAAAATAAACATCGCTAATTGAGTCACATAGAAAAAATTAGAAAAATTAGTAAAATATGTTTTTTATCTGTTAAGCAAGTTTGTTTTTTTATTTTATGGCATCAAGGTTTTCGAATGGACAAAAATTAATTGGATAGGTAATATGTAGACATGAATTTATTGTTGTAAATAAAATATTAAAAGGTTAGAAAAGTAAATATCTACATGCCTCACAACTATTCCATGAAGTGGGTTGTTCCTTCCCGAATAATATCTACTATATGTGTTCCATTAAATCGTCATAATCTCATGTGGTCTATTCACATGAGTGCAAAGTGAGTTTAAAGGGGCCAAAAATAACATTTAAAAAAATTCACAAGGGCCACAATGTGAAACCTAAACACGCTACTTCTTTCCTGTAGCAGCACTTTGTAGACATGTTTTTTACAGGTTCACGCTAGAAAAATTATAGTGAAGTGGGTGATGTAGGAGAAATAATAGATAATTGAGCCATTATAGGGAATGAATGTTAAGATAATAATCTCGTACTGACTCCACATATTTCAAAGTGTCAACTATGTTGTGTTTCTCAATCAATAACAAACCTTTCTCTTGGGAAACATTATCAATTTCAACATGCAGCACACCCAAATGTTTCATTGCATGTTCATATTTTTGTTGTAGTTTCTATTCTTTAAAGGTAGGATTGCAGGAAGAATAATTATCTTATAAGCTATAACCAACTCCAAACTCCTATCCATAGCCTTCTATATCATAATTTTGTAAACAATTTATTTCCTTTTTTTTCTTTTTAGATTTGATTGATTGTTTTCTGCTACTCCTTGGTTGTTTCTTTTTAATTTTTACTATTTACCCTTCTCAAATGGTAACCCACCATCATAGAATTGCTAAGATAATTAATTTTTTGGCTCTTTAATTCCACCCTCTCGATATCCTTTGTTTTTCTGCCTTGTGGCCTTAAGCTATAGAAGTCCATGACCTCATTATAGTAAGATGCATGTAGAACAAATCCCAATACTAACAATGGGAAAATGTAAGGGGAGCGACAAAATAGTAAGATGTGTATTTGACGTAGATAAAATATTTTGTAGTGATTTTTTGCTCATGAGTGCTAAGTTTACACATTTAAGTGCATTATGTCAGAAAACAACATGGCGGATAGATTGTTACAAGGAATCTCACACTCTTCACTTCCCAATGGTTTTTCCAGTTGTCTATATATTCATAAACCATCCATTACTTCCCTTCCAAACATTATGCTGGGTGTGGATGAAATTCTTCTCAACTCTAATTTTTCCATAATCAGTGTCTTCCTATCCCACTTCATCTCATCTTCAAGTCTCTCTTCCATGTGTCTGAGCCCCCCGCCTCAACCCATATGTGAAACATCTTTGGTGTAAAAAATTAAGAATATATATATATATATATATATATATATATATATATATATATATATATATATATATATATATATATATAATGTTTAAGCACAACTATTATATGTGATGTTTAAGCTGGCTCTTAAACATTCAAACATATTCCTTAATATATGAATGAAAAGATCAAAATAAAATGGCTATAACACAAAGGGAAACAAAATCCAAAGGACACCATACTAAAGTCATAACGTGGTCGTAAGGAAACATGTTTTATGTTACAAATGTTTAAAGGAGCTACATTCTCAAAATTCACCACAATTATCAACAATGTCTACAATTTAGGGAATTTTGGTGATTTGGTGCTTAACATTGTGGACATTGATAGTCAATACACTATTTTTCAAACTAAATTCGATGTTGTCACTTTTCCATGTCTACACTACATGCCAAACTGAATTTCCACTATAATTTACTTGTAAAATTATCCACTATATGCCACTTCTTTCCCTCTTTCTCCTCTTCTTCCACCCATTTCCCACTGATAGTTAAAGCCCTACTTTCTTCCACTACAATCTGTATCTCGTCTTTTAATATCCTTATAAACATATCAGTGCCTGCATTATAAACCATTAATAAAATCAAATAACAAAAGAAGGAAAGGAAGGAGAAATTACTCGACACATTGACAATAAACACATTAGATTTAGGGGATTCCTTCTAGTTAGCTGGGGCTTCCACATATTGGAAAACAAAATAAGCGATTTGGTTCAAAATTTTAAAGGAAACCAACATGTTGTCATGTAGATCACCGAAAGGCCCCGTATATGGAAAAAGTGTTGACGCATAACTCAACAAGCACGATGTACATACAAGTAGGAGACCTAAAATTACATTTTTTTCACCATTTATAAATAAAACCTATAAACCCTTGATTGATGGAAATAAACTTATTGAAATCCATCTAAATTGTATTCTTTGTTTATGTTTCTATTTCTTGCTCTATTTCACATTGGGCTTGTAAAAACATCGATGCTCCCCTCCTGCTTGGGATGCAACTAAAT
The DNA here is from genome assembly GCA_019776745.2 of Taxus chinensis. Taxonomy (NCBI): domain Eukaryota; kingdom Viridiplantae; phylum Streptophyta; class Pinopsida; order Cupressales; family Taxaceae; genus Taxus; species Taxus chinensis. The sequence goes on from CM034151.1 coordinate 746,123,371, forward strand.
AGGAATCCACATCATTTTTTCATTGACTTGAGTCATGAAAGGAAGAGAAGTTAATGCAAGATCCAAATCCAAGCCCCCTACCTCACGATTACACTAGCTAAATTTGATGGCCGTTTAGACGTTTTTCATGATTTTAGAGTAAAATACTTACAAATATTTGAAAAAACCAGTCACATGCGACTTTCAATTAAAATATGAGCGTTATTTTTTATTATGATTTATTGGTAAACTATAAAAATATATTTTAAGTATAATTAAATATATAGAAAATAATTTTTTATAATTCTTATTACCAGTATACAAATAACATTATTTTAAATTCTTGAATAGAAAAATTTGAAAGTTATAGTCACCTAAAAATTATTTGATAGGCACAGGTGGCTATCAAATTTAACCCCTATAGTGACGAGACGGACATCGTCATCCAAAACTTGGAGTGCATCGCTATAAAGAGATTGAAACAATCACAACAAATGAACGAGTGAGTAAGCCACTATGATTAAGTACACAACCATTTCATTTTATATTGTTATATTTTCTGTGTTGTCAATGGCTTCTTTATGTGGATGTTGGAAGGAAAGTGCTTCATAATCCTAAGTGAGAAGAATTTGAAGGTGGTGAACCCGCACCTGGACTCTCACATTATCCTCTTACCAACATCTGCAAGCATCACAAGCCCTTCTAGTGCACTAAAATCATGTCTCACCTAAATGGGAAAAACCAAACTCTCACACAACACAATACCTAGGTAACACCAAACTAAAAATGGCCACATGTTTATACTAACTAGGCATGCTCTGAAGGTAGTTTGTATCTAGATAGCTGCCCAACCATCTACGTAGGGATATATGGAATAGTAATAAGCCTTCTTGACACCAAAAAATTCTATTGTTGCAGCATTAATGGCATGCTTTTCACTGCCATCGTTCCTCTTTTCCTTTTCCTATTCTAGCTCAACTTCCCCCATCAATGTCAGCGCTACCTTTTCTCCATGATCATGAAAATGTGAGACTTTCCAAACACCCATTTTTACTTCTCCTTAGAGATTTTCTCCTACACATAATTAATTAATACCCTTTAAAAACCTAAATGAAAAATTCCTAAGAAAAAATAAGGGTTGTAGGCACCTATTATTCCTTGCATGCACTTCGGTAATGTTCACCTTTAGCTTCAGAGGAAGAATGGCACCTTTCATAGTTTTTACATTTAGAATCTTTGGAAGGATATCTTAATACCCTTTTCACGGCTCCAAATCATGAGGAGCTCCTCTTCTTTCCCATGCTGCCACATTAATGATTCCTCGATGCCCTGTAACATTCATATTTAAAAGATATAAATAGGTGTATGCAACCAAAAAAAAGAAGAAGAAACAAAAGCTTTTATTCTAGGGATGGGACATAACAAAACAAACACGCACAACATTATTTTCTCGAAGGTTGGGCTTCCTTCCTACTACCTGCTACTTAATGTGGAAAGCACATTCCAGACTATAGGTGCATAATTATTTGTGCATAAAATATTTAGAAACCAAATAGTCAAGAAACGAAATAGTCAAACCTGTAGGCTTTGTTGCAGTAGTGAGCAGTGTACATGTACCCTTATTCCAGAGGTTTTAATTATATTTATGAGAAAAATGGAAAAAATTATGAACGAAACAGATTTTTCCATATACAATGTCCTCTTGTCCTACTGCATCTACTCCGTCAGTCTCTCTAACATGTGTCATAGCTTCCTATCCCCAACCCAATTGTGAAGAATGCCTTCAGTGTAAATATTCCATATTTTTATTTATTTCTTTTAACCTCCCTAAATTCTCAGACCCTCCACCTGATTGTGGTTGCGTAAAAATTTGTATAAATACATATCATTTTGTAATGCAAATTACTTCAAGTATTTTCTTCTCTATATTATCTCTTATGGTTTCTCCCTCAAATCTGGCATCAGAGCTATTATTTTATCTTTGAGCCTATGTGAAAGTGCAATGAATCTATGTGCAAGGAAATTAGAAGTGATTAACTTATTTCATTTGCTATATGAATTCACACCTATATGTATGCTTGAAATACAAAAGGCGACCTATCAGCCAACATCTCAGTTAGCCTCTTGCGTGGTCTGTAGAAGAGGCTCGTCGTGTCTAGAAATCTTGTAGCTGAGGCACTTAAAGGATTTCTATTTTGCCAAAATGTGGAGTGCATATCTGCTAACCTGCGTGGATTTTTTTTTTTGAAAACTCTGCCAATCAAATCATCTAGATCTGCAGAGCTATTTTCCAACATAGAATTATTTTTCTGTGAAGCAAAACCAGCCGTCCTTTTCAATGTTCATATGTGGCATTTAAAGAAAATTGATCTGAATTATTTCTGAGGCATTTCAAAGCAAGCTGGACATCAAGGAAAACAGAACACTGACCTGGCAATTTGTTTTACTTTCCAGCTAGGATGATTGGACTGCATCATTTTTTTAATATTATTTTTTTGCTAGATGCTTGAATTTAAATCCTGCTACAACCAAGATGTGGCTACTGTTCAGTCAGCTCCTTATTCTTTTTGGATGATTTGAAGTGGAAAAATATCATTACAACTATCACTGCAAACAGTTATCTCTCACACAAAAGCGTTATTCATCCTCTAATCGACCTGCTGAAGTAAAACGTGGCTAATTCATACACGTGAAGTGCAACACCAAATTGCTGAGTATTCACATGACCAAGCCAGTAAATAAGCACCAACATCACCAGTGTGAAAGTTAAAGAAGCCTCGAACGAGCTGAAGTTGTGTCCCACGAATCTCCGATGTATGTCAAGCATAAGAGAAAGTGAAGGGACTGCTAAAAGCCAACACGAAGACTCGAAAGCAAAGCTCCGGGTTCTATTTTGCTTTGCTTAATGAGCTTCGCTATATAGAAAATCTTGTATTTGATAAATTGGTTCAAAAAGGACTCCTAGAATATTTTCTATTTGACGTCAACTGTCAAGTGAAGAGAGTTAGAGAAGAGTTTGAAGTCAGCTACGAAATAGACTGCGAAGACGAAGGAGAATGCCCTAAGAAGCATCACCGTCTCTCAGTACGTGAGTATCCAGCACATCTCAGAGGCCGATTCTCTCAAAAATGAGTGAAGACTTGTAATAATTCATTGAAATTAATTAATGTTTTTTATTTTATTTTTATTACAAAGTCTTCTTCGAAGTTGCTTCTATATGATGCACAATTAATCAAAGGGCCAAATAATGCGACCTAGAAAACAAATATGCGCACCATCCTTCAGTATGAGGGATTATGGAGCATCGTCAAGAGTGATTTTCTTAATGGTGATTTGAAAGAAGTAGTGTATATAACCCAACCCGAAGGATTTGGTTATGAAAAGCATCCTCATAAGGTATGTCATCTCATCAAATCACTGTATGGACTGAAACAAGGATCTTCGAGTCAAACAAGCACATTAAAGCACGAAAATTTTCAAAAATAAAAAAGACGTTCCTATAGAAGAAAGTAGAAGGTACATCTCGTAGCTCAACATGATGATGACTCTGATGAGGAGACACCAGAAGGAGCTAATTGTAGCAATAATCTTGTGCTAGTCACCCAGACCTTGCACCCCATGCTAAAATTCTAGTTGATAGACTCAGGTACCCGTAAGCATATGTCAGGTGACAAGAAGTTGTTTGATACACTGATAGAACAACCCAGTAGAGATCTAGTCAGAATAGAAGATGACAAAGAGTACATTGCAGAATGAATAGGCCATGTCACTATTCCTCTTGGAACACAAAAATATACATTTACAAAGGTACCGTATATTCCTAGATTGACTACCAACCTCTTGTCAGTCACTCAGCTCTTGAAACATCATCTAAAGGTAGAAATTTTTGTTCAAAATGGAATAAAATCATGTTTGATCTTGAGACAAGGTAAAATAATTGCTAGATATTTTCTAAAAGATAAGTTATTTCCTTTGGACACTGTTTCATCTTCTGTAGTAGATTTATTTTCCTCAATAGTAGAATCTACTACCCTCTGACATTACCGATATGGTCACTTATTTTTTGGATCTTTGCACAAGTTCAGTTCAAATGCAATAGTACGTGGACTTCCCAAGTTGTTTAGTTCCTTGCCTATATGCTATGGTTGTCTTACAGGAAAACAACATAGGGATCTTTTTAAGACAAGCACCTTCTAAGCCAAGAAGAGTCTGGAGGTAGTTCAAACCAATCTGAACGGACCATTTCCTGCTTCCTTTTAGGGATAGCAGTACTTCTAATTGTTCGTGGATGTCTACTCTTGAAAGATGTGGGTGTTTTTCTTGAAAAAGATGAGTGAATCCCTTCATAATTTCCAGATATTCTATCGGCATGTCATAAAGGAGAACAGACAACCTCTTCTTCTACTCTACTCAAATCGAGGGGGGATTTCTTATAAAATAAGTTCTTGGCATTCTTGAACAAACAAGGCGTTAAGAAGAACCTCACTACTCCCTACACACCCCAACAGAATGGAATTGTTGAGTGACAAAATCACTTAGTGATGGAAATGGCTCACTATATGGTATCAACAATAAAACTAGAGGATCGATATAGGGCTGAAGAAGTACAGACAATTGTTTATATTCTCAACAAGGCACCAACAAAGATTCTATAGGATAAAATAGTAGAAGAGGTATGGAGTGGTAAAAAACCATCAATTTCTCATTTACGAGTGTTTGGTTGCACAACATATATGAATGTCCCATCTCAGAAGAGAAATAACATCAAGAAAAAGACATTCTTGTGCATCCTATTGGGCAATAATAGTACCTTACAGGCTTACCATCTCATGGATCCTAAGACGAAGAAAATATACGAGAGTCAAGACACGGTTTTTGATGAGTCATCCTTTCACTCAGTAAAGCAGAAAGAATAACTATCTCCAACCACCTCTCACTGACTAGTCTCCAAGTAAAAATTTGAATAAGAGGATACTACTTAGAGAAAAGATGAGTTGCAAGGGGAGCTATATGTTGACCTTGGAGAGATGGAGAATGTTACTACACATCCACCCTTGCATCAATAGAAAAGTTCTGTACAATAGTAGCCAAGTTCTCGTCCGAAGTGGGTACTAAGCACCATCAAAGACTCTCATATGCAATCACTCCCAAATACTTCATCAGGAGTCAGATAAGAAATGAGGTAAATTTTGCACTCATGACTATACTAATTAATAGCTCCGAGCCTAATAATTTTTTGAAGCACTTAGTCAACCTCATTGGAAAGAAACCATGGATGCAGAATATGAGTCACTCATGCAAAATTGGATGTGGTAACTTGTTGATCTTCCTGCAGGAAAGAAACCCATAAGCTGCAAATGGGTTTTCAAGACAAAATATAAGGAATATGGATCCATCGACAAACATAAAGCACGACTTATAGTAAATGGATATGCTCAAAAAGAGAGCATTGACTATGAATAAACATTTGTACCCACTATGAAGATCAAGACCATAAGAGTAGTTTGTGCACTAGCAACACAGAAGGGATGAAAACTTCAGCAGATGGACACCAAGATTGCTTTCCTTAATGGCGATCTGAAAGAAGAAGTGGACCTGACCCAACCTGAAGGATTTGTTAATGAAAAGCATCTTCATAAGGTATGTCATCTCATCAAATCATTGTATGGACTGAAACAAGCTCCAAGGGCATGGTACATCAAGATAGATTATCACCTTTTGTAGCATGGTTTCAATCGTAGTCCCTTGGATTCCAATTTGTACATAAAGAAGGTAGGAAAACAAATTTTCATTCTTGTTTTGTCTGTGGATGATCTTGTTATTAGTGGTAGTTCAGAAGATCAGGTTGATATTGTGAATAATGATCTCAAAAGAACCTTTGACATGACTGATTTGGGGCTACTACATTACTGTCTTCGCTTGGAGATATGGAAAAAGAAGCATCAAAATTTTGTCTCCCAGATAAAGTATGCCAAGAATATCCTAGAAAAGTACACGATATCCAACTGTAAACCTATGTCCACTCCCATGGGAAAAGTTTTGAAACTTTCACGATTCTAGGATTCACCTCAAGGAAATGCTACTCTCTACAGGAAGCTTGTTGGAGGGCTCATCTACTTTAAATATACTAGACCAGACTTATGCTATGTTGTAAGCTATCTTTCCAATTTCATGCAGGAGCCAAAGATATGTCACCAGACTTCAACAATGAATGTTTTGAGGTGTGTCCGAGGTAAATTTGATTATGGTCTAGAATATAAGAAGAATTATCAATTATTCTAACAGGGATATGTGGAATCAGAACACATCAGATCTGTTGATGACATGAAGTCAACTACAAGATATATTTTTCATCTCGGATCTGGACCTATTTCATGGATAAGAAAGAAGCTGAATGTTGTTTATATTTCATCAACAGAGGAAGAATATCACACCGCACGATAAGCTGTGTGTGAAGCAATATGGCTACGTCACATTTTGGATGGCATGGGAATTTTTGAAGAGCAGTCACATATTCTCTATTGCGACAATTAGAGTGTATTGAAGCTCATGTAGAATCTGGTTTTTCATGAAAGAACAAAGCACATTGAAATCAATTGTCACTTCATTTGAGAGCATGTCTTGAACCACCACATTCAGCTCCAGTACTACCCTACAGAAACACAAGTAGCTGATATACTCACCAAGTCTCTTAGAAGGGTGAAATTTGAGTTGTTTAGGGGGTACATTTGCAAAAATAATGTAATAACGGGAGGAATGTTGGCGTAGTTAATAGTTATAACTAATATTCAATATTTTTGCTTTATTTTTTAATGTCCCTAAATTCTTCGATCTTCCACCTAATTGTGGTTGTGTCCAACTTTGTATAAATACATATCATTTTGTAATGCAAATTACTTCAAAGCTTTTCTTCTCTATATTATTGCCTACGGTTTCTCCCTCAGAGATATGCCCTGTTTTATTAAAGTTTTAATTACCTCTTACCATTTTCCCTGTGTTCTCTTGGAGGTTTTTTTTGTCTTCCTGTTCTTGCTGCATATTGGACAATGGTGGCTTGCTGCATGCAATAGAGAGAGGTTGTAATGTTTTAAATATATTTGTCTTCTGAATGGTTGTAAATTAGGAAACCTGATTTTAATGGCATGTATTTATTGCAGTATAAATTTCTGTATTTCTTCGTATTCCCCGCCATATATGATAAAGAGCTATTTATACTGCGAATGGTTTTCAGATTGCATTTTAAGTTACTGCACAATAATTTCATTGTTGAATATATGTGATGAAAAACAAATGTGCATGTCGTATAGTCTGTCTATTGTCAAAATTTAGGCGACATGCATCTCATTGATAACTCAACCTATGCCTTTTAAAAAAAATTCTATTGATGAAGCGGATCAATTCATAGAAAGAAATTACAAATTGTAGCATCAGAAGTAACTGAAATCATAATCCAGTTTCCCATACCCATCTCGAGGATGACTTCGTCATCCTAATCATCTTGTATCTATGATTCGGAATTTTTATTGTTTGTGTGTATGTGGGTGATTTTTATTTCATTGAGCCAAATGACTAAGGGGAAGAAAGCAGTGAGGATATTATGGCTGCCATGTGTCCGTGTTTGGAGTAATGGTGTGTACCATATACATTTGGGGAAAACATTTTATAGGATTTTATGTATGGATTCGCTAAAATTATTATTGAAAAGTCATATGCATAAGAGACAATGAATTATGGTGGGAAAAAAACGAACTCCTCCCAATAATTCAAATTCTAGAAAGTTTTGTTTCCCACTCTAAACAATAAAAATTATACAGTGGATCTATATGAATGTTATAATTCTTATAGCTAAGTGAGAGCTGATATTTGTAATTATAGCCTAAATGTGTTTAAGGCCCTGAATGCATTCATGATAAAGTTGAACATAGATAGTAGATATAATTTTTTGGATTTCCTCAAAAATAGTCCCTGTTATTTTTGGATTATACTATCTTTACTTTTGTCTAAAAATAACGATGTTAGAGTTGAGTAGAATGAATGTTGCATCTCTCTTGGATTGAATAACTTTAAATATTCATATGAATAGGTGATAATGTCTATATATTTATTTAAGAGATAAACACACCTTCTTTGTTCTTCAAGTTAGCAACATTTGCCAATATTTACCGTGTGAGGGTTGTTTAGGAGTTCCAATGTTGGCTTTTTCATAATCTGTAGAATTCGAGGCTCCTTATTTTGATTTATCTTTGATGAATCTATTATGTTTATCAAAAATTTCCTCATGAGATAGAAGTCCTTTGAGAATCTTATTCCCTTTCAATTGAATAATCTAATCTAGTCACCTTGATCCCCAAATTCTATTCCTTCTTTATTGGATGAAGAAGTGAATTTTCTGTATGATGAATCACTCCCTTCAAAGAAGAGATTGCTAAAATTATCAGCCTTATCTAAAAATGATATGATCAGTTTATCATCATTGAACATTTTCCATTTCTCCAAGTTGTCATGTACGCTTGGCCAAAATATCATTTTAATAGTAAAATTTTCTTCCCTAAAATCAGGATGAGAGATCATTAATGAAGATGATACTACCTTTTAATCTACTTTATCGTTCTCACTTCGTGGAATGGATTCAATTGAAAAGGTTTTAAAATATTCAATGGAGTCCCAAAAATTTATTTATATAATGTTTAAAAGGGTAAATCATCATTTACTTGAAACTAACCTTTCGGACTTGTTTTAAAATAAAAAATAATCACCTCGTGCTCTCAACTTGGTAAATTGAATCTATCTATAGCAACTCATATGACCATCCGTTAACTGAGGATCATATTTCGAATCACCTCGTGCTCTCAACTTTTTAAATCAATAGCAATTATTGAGCCTCATATTCTACAATATTATTTTGAGAAGTGAAGTATTTATGAGAACAAAATATTTTCTCCTTTTAGTGAGATAAGAACTACTCTTACTCTGGATCCAGTTAGGCAATAACTACCATCGAATTATAGAGTCTAGATGTCATTAGGATTTCATTTTATTAATTTGGAAGATTCATCTTCACATGAAGATGTCATGAAATAATTTATGATACCTACATATTCATATAAAATTTCAGTGTGAGGATCATTTGATTTAACAACTGTATATTTATTTTTAGATTTGGGCTCTAAGTTTTTCATTTCTCCTAAAAGGAACGATAACCAGATCATACCAAGCCAAGAACACAGATACTAATCAAACACCATGATCAATAAGATGAAAGCAATTTGCCAGAATATATTTACATAAAACCTTTGCAAACAAATGAGAAAAAATATCATAATGAGCCAGCAATGGTATAATGGAACTCAATGCAATACATTGAGAATGGGCCTTGCTTAAATAGACAGGAATAAAAATCTAAGAACCAGTAAACATTATAGATCAAGCCATAAATCAAGGAAATAGCTAGTCATCAAAGATCTAGTCAAGACCATATATTTAGGAGAGAACTAGAAATCAAGGATCTAGTCAATACCATAGATCAAGGAAAGAACTAGTCAATACCATAGATCAAGGAAAGAACTAGTCAATACCATAGATCAAGGAAATAACTATACCTAACAACTAGATAATATCTCCTAATATCTAAATAAGATAAAAAAAATATCCACACACATAAGTGGGTGAGGATAAATACAATAAAGGTAAATAAAGTACCTAGGTGAACATGAGCTAAAGGTAAATACCTACTCTAACATCTCCCATGACCTGGATCATTGCATATGACCAATCCATCTGAATCTCGCCTCCACACTATCAAGATCTCCACCAAGATCTCCACACTATGCCGGGATGTCAGCTACCAAGATAATCAATTTAACTATGGGTAGGCATCTAAAGCAACTTGAGCATCTTTAATTTTCCCAATTAAAGAAAATTATTTTGTTTCTATTGAATAATAGGTTCCAAATGACCTTATACAAGTAATTATAAGGGAATGCGTAACCTTAGCTGACATAACATTATTAGGTGCTCTAGAATCAATAATACAATTTCTTAGTTTCCTCCTATTGATAAATAGAGAGACATAAAAAGGTTTGACCTTATTTGATTTTGAAGTATTAGTAGTCATGAGATTTCTGATCCTTTAAATTGGTAGTATTTTGTAAAATTCCATTTGAACTTCTTTGAAAACCTTTAATGAACTTGACTAACCTATCAAGTTGATTGGTATTAGATTTGTGGTATTCAACCTGAGACATGAATCTTTATTTTATCGATATGATTGATAATATCAAACTTGGGAATAACAGTCAAAGTTTGAACTCTAGTAGTTTGTTTTTTGAATCGAGGAAGGGTTGATTTTGGAAATTGTAGTAACATTTGGAACAATAGTAATAGAAGAAGAGGAAGCATATGTTGTGCTGGTCTTTTTTGAAGTCAATTTTTCTTGGGAAAGGATTGGATGTGAGATTCTCTTTGTTCAAAATTTATTTTATAACAGTAACTTTCGTAGTGTCTTTATTCTTAATCTCTTTTGAAGTTTCTTTACTTTTCACTCTCCCTTCTAGTTTTATGGAAATTCTATATTCTGCCTTAATATGTTATCCTTGTTTTGTAATATTTTGATAACTACATAGGATATGACTATTCATGTCTTCAACTGCTTCATCATAGTCATCATCAGATACCTATTCAAATAAACCTATGGTATTATCACCTTCATGTTCTTCATCTTCACCTTTTGAAATAGCTGAATTTTCTTCCTCATTTGCTTCAACTTCTTAATCCTTTTCATCATCACTTTCTTCTACAACCTCACATTTAGAGTTGGTTGTAGGTACTAGTCCGATTGCCAATATTTTCTGATTGCCAATATTTTCTGAGGGGCTGGAAGACGGTTTCGATTTGGAATTTTTTTCTCCTTGGCACATATTTGTACAAGAGTATCAATTTTTTTTTACACAACATGATTCTTTAATGCTACTACATCATTTACCAATTTTTGAATGAGAGATTCAGAAGTGTTTTGACTAGAATCTTAACTTTTTATTTTACTTGAGATATTTTTAAATTTCCCTATCATGATAAGACCATCTTCTATTTCAATGGATTGAGTTTGTGTAAGGTCCAAGTTTTCAAATCTAGCCCTTCTTAAGAGAAAACCAACATCTAGTAGTTGTGCATTGATGAAGAAGTAATTTTGATTCTCTGTCATAGGTTGAGCTGCTTGAGGTATTTTATGTAGAGGTTTGTTGAATTTAGAAACAAATTTCTGCACAGGTTTGTATGGTTCTTTCTTCAATTGAGAGAGTTGTTCCAAGAGCACATGTTCATCCTCTGTGTTTAAATCTAATATCCTCAGTAACTTTCATTTCATAACATCCCAATTTTTCAAACTTTCATTTCATAACATCCCAATTAAATCACGCCCGCTTCTAAATGGTAAAAGCAATCACTAACACCCTTTTGTAGAGTTTCAAAAACAAATGAAAAACAACATATTCATGCTCAATTTTAAGGACTCCTCATGCGGTGAAAAATGATGCAATTTTGTCATTAGGGGATTTTTTACCATCACCATTAAATTTAAAGAAGTTCTTTAGGGAGCCTTTAGGAGGGTTATGAAGTTTTCTGAGTGCGAATGGAACAACAACACATCCCTATGGTACAATAACCATCCTAGGAAAGTTAGTTTCTATGGGAAGAACATTTTTAGGGAGAAGAAGAGATTGAATAGTTGAGAAACCTACTTTGGGATTCTTTTCTAGACTTGAAGTAAGACTTAATAATTTTCTTGAACCTTTCTTCTGGTGGGAGTGAGCTTGAAATCAATTTTTTTTTGAAAATAAAATATGGGATCACTAATTAATTATGATTTATCCCCTCTTGTGAATCTTTTCTTAGCAAGTTTGAAAGAAGCGATCTAATTAAAATTTGAGGAGGTTGCGGAGTAGCACTTCTAACAACTTGTGTAGACACCTAAAATCCGCTTACGTAGGCTTTAATGCTAAGATTGTACTAATTATCCTCTTTCTTGTCATTTCCGTAATAATTATCACTTTTCTGCTAATTAGCTAACATTCCTCTTCATATTCATTAATTAATGACATTTCGTTAATTAATTAACCTTCCTATCATTAAGGATGTCAATTAACGACCTTTTGTTAATTAATATCCACTTCTACTTGGATTAATTAATTATTATTAATTAATTACACTCACAACTCTAAATCAATATATTACCATTTATTGGATCAAATTTCTCTCTTACATCCCGCAAATCATATTGATTTTCCTCTAATTAGCTTCTATAAGCATACCTCTACATATTAATTAATCACCTTTGATTAATTAAAACACCCCCAACTCCCATGACTTACTAATGACAAATTAAACTCTTCTGAATCAAGATTACCTTTTATAAAGCAACCTTATCCATTCCTAATCTTATTTTACCTTTATCCCGCATTCATCAATTTGCTAGCCTTTCCTCTTAGGAAAGCTATATAAAGAACCCTCCTTCTTACCTTTATTCTTACACCATGATTTGAATAGTGAAAGACTATAAGCATTTTGATCTTGAGCTATTCTCCATTGTTGGAAATAGCTTCTCCATCTTGCATCCTTTCACTCAAAATTGAGTAATATGGGAAGATCCAAAATGGCCTTGTAGCCATTCTTGGTGAGATTCCATTTTCAATCCTTGAGATCAAGCAATAATCCACTTTGATTGCTTATGTTCTTCATAGGTTCATAGTTTAAGTTAGCAACCATAGAGAGTAGGAAATAACTTAGCATGTAGTTTCATTTATGCATTGAAGAAACATTTCCTTTAAGCTCTTATCTTGATGGTTCATTGTTTAATTAACATTTGCTTTTGAATCTATGTAGATATTAGTTTCAATTTATAGCTAAGTTAATAAAACATGAGCACATTTGACACACCTAGTGGAACTTACTCTATTGTCCTTTGCACTTAATTTTTTTTTGTAGTTAAGTTTGAATTTTGGTTACTAACCCTCTTCTTGCATATATTGACATAACTTGTTTTTCTTTACTTTTTTGTTGATTTCGCATGTGTTGAGTCTTATTTGTAGGTATAACAGAGGTGAAGTGCTGTAAAAATTGGAATTGATGAGAAAATTTCAAGACTTCTCCATATTTTCATTTTTAGAGCTTACTATTTCAACATTCTGCATACTAGTTTTGTCAATGTCTTGAAAATGTTAAATTCTTGAGCATATAGGTTAGTGTTTGATAGTGATGAGTCGTATATTTACATATTAATGTGGTGGGTTAGTGTAAAAATTGAATCTTGGTGAGAAAATTTCAATATTTCATCATTTATTTTTAGAGCTTACTTTTTCAACATTCTACATGTTAGTTTTGTCAATTTCTTGAAAATGTTAAGCTTTTGGTCATGAATGTTAATGTTTGATAGCGTTGAGTCTTCTATTAATATATTAATGTGATGGGTTGTTGTGAAAATTGATTCTTTTTTGGAAAAGTGTGAATATTTTGTAGATTAAGTGACATTTTTTTTGACATTTTTTGTACATGTTAAGTGCATACCCGTGAACATAAGAGCATATGTGTAACCCATCTTCCGGAGGCCATAAATTTTTCTCCAGAATTTGAAATCACTTCATTTTTTTTAAGTTGGAAATTTATTAAAGTGAAAGATGCAATGAAAACATAAACTTTGGATTTATACTTACAGAATCTACATGTTTTGATGAATGTTGTATTTCCATGCTTTACTTGATTTAGAACAAAGCTTGTGTATGCTCTTATCTTGCACCTTTTGGTTATATTGATAATCAATTTTTTTTTTGTTTATATCTTTTTAAAATTTGGATTAACTTGGAAATTTGATTATTAATTTTTCTTAAGGGAATGAACCGTTTACAAAGCATTTTTTATGGTCATTTGATTTGAAGTTTTCCATTTCTATCTAGTTGCGCTAATATTTTTGTATGCTCTTCTCTTGCACCTTAGGGTGATATTGGGAATCAAAAGTAAATTTATTGTTCATTTTCTAACATTTGGTTAATTGGAAACTTCATCTTTCATTTTTGGTTTAAGGGAATGAACATTTATCAAGATTTTTGTATGGTTCATTAATTGCAAAGCTTTCCTTTAATTTTTAGTTGGATTTTTTTTTTGTATGCTCACCTCTTACATTTTTGAATTATTTTGAGAATCAAAATTGAATCTTAATACTCTTTTAAATAATGTGATTTTCTTGGAGAACTACGAACACTTGAGTGCAAGACCTAAAAACGCTTGTCAAAGAAAGGAGTTCGAAACAAAATTTTCAAACTACACTTGTGTTTTAGATTTCCAAATAGCAAACGACTAAACCACATTAAGTCTAAAAGATAAAAAAAAACAACATTCAAAACTCTTGATTTTCACATTTAGATAAGGGTATGCCCCTTCCGCTTAAAAATAGAACATAACCCCTTTGGCATAAGCTTTAAGCTACAACAATGGGGGTGGTCCTAGGAACCCCAAAGTAGTCTACGCAATAGGCAACCTTGTGGATGAAATGGGAAGTGCTCTGCACAACTTAATTGAAAATTTTTTACCATTTGTGAGATTTAGCGTCAAATTTATCCGTATTGTGACCCCAGTGAGAGTACACACTAGACGCATTTATTGCCCATTGTGCTTGAAGGGGGTAAAGTAAAGCTGAGATACTCCAATAATTAGCTAGTATGACTTTTCTTGGAAAATTGAGCTCGCTCTTACATAACTTGTGACACCTTGTTGAGTGAACCACCTATGAAGCTATATTTGACTAGAAGCCAACTTGGACCATATCCAATTTGAGTTGAGAGCCATTATTCATCATGAAATGCGTGAAGCATTACTTTTGCTTAGTTTTTCACTCATCCTAAGGTGAGGCGAAACTCTACCAAAGTGAGGCAAAAATTTTCAGCCCCAATTGATTTACTTCCTTCACTTTCTTTTGACACTTTTTTGATTAGAAGAAGAGTGTATACCCTTGTGTTACTAATTGATTGTATTTGAAACTTTTGTGTCTGTTTACACTCATTCATGTTTGTGGCTAAGATTTTAAATGTATAAAGTGGGTGGAGAAGTTTTAATATCATCAATACACTTTTTTATATTTATACCCAAGTCAATATCATCATTGTAGTTAGGCTTGACTCATCACCTTGAATCTCCTTTAAACTGTTATCTTGTTTATATCATGTTATCTTGTAAACTTGACCTAAATATCTATATTGTGATGTTACTCTATATACACTTTATCATTTCCTAGGTATACTCTATCTTTTGTTTGATTTCAATTATTACCTCGATTTCAAAATGGGTTAGTGTTACCAGTTGGGCATGTTATATCAATATCATCTTGATATAAATACCTTACTTTATCGCAATGTTCGGTTAAAAAATCGTGGCGACATTGTTGTGTCACTCATAAATGTAAATGACTCTTTTTGGGATATAGTTCTTGATTGGATTCAAGCTCACTTTAGTATACTTTTTTTGGGGATTTCATTAACTTCTTTTTATTACTTATGTATTGTTCATTTATTTGAGCTTGACATAAGTGGTGAATTTTTTTTAATCATATTGAAACACCAACTATCATTTGGAAACAGACTTAGGAAGTAGTTCGATGATTGATTGGTTCAGAAAAACTTTGCATGGTTGTCTTTTTATTATTTGTCATTTTTACTTATCCATTTATGAAAATCAATTTGATTCATTGATTCTTTAACATTCATTATTCTTTGGTCATTAATTTGGCTTTGTGTTTTGAACCCACATGATTATTCCTTGTTTTTATCTACCTTATAAGCTCATTTCTAGGACAATCCTTTGGGCCTTTGATTCTCTTGATATTCTAGATTTTTCCGAAGTTACGGATCATTTTTGAACACATATGTTAAACCTTGATTAAAAAAATTCCAATCAGGTAACTTTTACATCAATCAAACATAGGAAATATTTCCTTTGTATCCTTTATGTTGCTAAAATTTTGATCAATCCTTTTCCATTTATGCCTCCAAACCTTGTTGGATTATCAATCTTGAGTCATTATGATGTATGTTTTCCTTAGCTTCCCTTTTGGAAAATCACTGAAGCATCCCCATCTTTATGGAATGACTAGTTGGTTGTTGTTATGCTGACCAAATCAACATGAAACCTTCTTCACTTTGAATATTTTTTATCATAAAATATAGGTCTAAACCTTTGAAACCAACACACACTAAAAATGACTGATTATCACGAGGTCCCTTATATAGATGAAAATAAGGAATCAATGTTTTAGAATTCATATCAAAATATTCCCACCATGACAAAACATCGAATGGTTCGTCATGCTAGAAAACCAATTTGGGTAACCCATCCCCCACATTCATCTCATAGTCGGTGGTATGGTTTGAACACTTATAATCCAAATTATTATTCAGGTTCCCCCACTCTTCTTTCGATTCTAATCCAAACATTTCCTCTTCTTTTGAGGATTCTAATACAAATACTTCCTCTAATTCTTATGATGATTCAGATCTAAAATACTATTTAGATTCATCTAATTTGACTCCTAAGTCACGCTCCTCCCTTTTTTCATAGGACCTCTATTATTAGTCACCTAAAAAATGTTATCCTCCTCTAAATATTTGTGTCACCACAGATTATCTTCATCATTCATCTTATGAGACTCCTACGTCATGGTCCTCCCTATCTTTGTAGAAACCTCTTCATCATACATCTAATACGACTCCTATGTCACGGTCCTCCCTTTCTTTGCAGGTCCCATTTTATCAGTCACCTCAATGACGTCTTCTTCCTTTGAAGATACATGCAACTCCAAAGCCCTCCAATAAAACATCTAATACAAATATTCAATCACAGTCCTCTCTTTCTTCTCATGACCGTTGTTATTATTCATCCAATGTGATTCTTGAATCATGGTCCTCCCCTTCTTCTGAGGACCTTATTTGTCAATCACTCCCATGAAGTCTTCCTTATTTGAAGATTCACGTGACTCATAGTCATTCTAGTAAAATATGTGAATCGACCCATGCGTCACAATCTGTAGAATTTGGAATTAATCCTACTAGTTTATAAATGATCTACCATCATATAGGTAGGTCCACACCATGTTTTTCTACTCCTGAGACATCTATCTCCACATCTTCTTCATCCCCCACATCATCTTATTATATTAATCATCATCAAACATCTTCAAAGTCTTCCACACCAATTGAATCTCTTTCTTCCAATCAACCCCTGGTGGTCGATCAACAACTCATACCAATTGATCTCTTTCAGAATGAAAAAACAATCAGGGCATTTATAGGGGCATATGAATATATGCCTTTAGTAGATTATGAGACTAGGATTATCTTTAGACTTCGATGCATCCACATATTATGAGGAAAAATATTGATTCCTTTTATCAAAAAACAAAGGAAGACCCTAAAATCATGCAACTTGATCCTCCTCTTATTCTTCCATCTTCACCTTATTCATTATGTGATGAAACTCCTTGGTCTTGCATTGATCCATGGCCTATCTTCTCGTCACCCAATCACTCTTTTCCTCAATCAAAATCTCTGATGGGGTCAACGCCACAGTATCCCTTCATCTTTATATAGGTTTGGTTCACCTGCCTAGTATCCCTCCCTCTGTTATTTGTGGGACATTTTCGAGTAGTCCATTATCTTCTATTCTGGGGGCATGTCCAACTAGCCCCTTGTCTCCTATGTATGGATCAACCCCGGGTAGTCCATCATCTTCTATTACTTGAGCCATATCCTGAGTAGCCCATCATCTTACATCTATGGGTCACATCCTAGTACGCCCTTCTTCTTCTATTCTTGGGCCACATCCTAGTAGCCCTTCATCTTCTGTTTATGGATCACATCCCAGTAGCCCATATTTTTCAATTCTTAGACCGTATCCCTTTTAATCCATCACATTATTCTTCTACCAAAGATTGTGGAAATCCCACCTTCCTTTCCTCTCATCAATTCTAAACATACATGTTCTTCTCTCAGTTCTTGGGATTAGACAAGTCAAGCATTAGCTTATAAGAAATCCTAGACAATGTTCTTTATCAAGCTAATATCGAAAAAAATCCAAAGATCTCCAAATATCCCAACAACTCAAAAAATTATAAAATTCAAAATCAAATGCAAGATTCCAAAATACACACCAACGTACCCATCAAGTATGGTGCAAAGTGCAGAAACCTATGGATAGGGAACTCAAACTCCCACATATGAAACCCATGTTTCAAAAAAAATCACAGTCATTTGTTGAGTGTGAACTCACCATGACCATCGAGATTAGGGATAATATCACTCTTGATAAACAAACACACTTAGTCTCCCTTATCAAGGAAGTCACACACATCGTTGTTGGATCCTATCATGCAGATTGACATTGTTGGTCCCAACTTTCAAAAAATAAAAAAATCATAAAATAGTTTAAAAATTAAAAAATCATAAAATAGTTCAAAAATATAAAAAAATGAGAAAACATTAAAACATTACAAAAATAAAGTCAAAGGTACAAATATCAAACATTGCAATCAGGTATTACATACACATGGATGTTCTTTCCTCCCTTTCTTTCATATTCCTCTGCAAGTCATCCACCACTTTCATCCCTTCAATGATGTTATTGTGGTTAGTCTTATTTGCACACATTTTGTGACATTTATCTCTATGGTATCCATTTGACCTTGGTCTTTCATAACCTTGGTAAATTAAAGAACGAATGACCTCTTAGAGATCCTATCACAATTCTCATCTAATAACCTTATTGTGAAGAAATTTTGGACGTATTTGTTGACACTATCCAATGTCATCATCACAATCACTTTCACATCCTTCCATTAAGCCATCAGTGGTTCTTAACCCCTTGTCAAACAAGAGAGCTGAAATAAGTTTTAGAAAGAAAAATAATCAAAATCAATCAATCAATCAAAAAGAAAAAGCTAAAAGAAAAAGCAAATTGATATGTAACTCTCTCTTGGGGTATTTCCAATAATATCTACCTGGGGCTATGGACACCTGACATGGAAGTAGAGAAATTTTGTGATTAGAATCAAATGCATCTCTGTTGGGGCTATGGACACCTGGCTGGCAATGGAGTAATGTACAGACTCTCCTTCCACAATCCATTCACACATCACCTTTCAAACTAAATCATTCCTACACATTGTCTAGTGTCTTCACTTATTGTCTATCAACTCTTTCCTTTAAGAGGTAATTCATTTCCATGTGCACACACGGGATCTCGATGAGTAAACATGATTAGTATGTTACCAAGTGTTACTTTTTGGACCTTGTTAAAACTCTTTCTTTAGCGCATGTCTTGTCTCATGATTTGTGCCTTGGGCTAATCACTTTTCCATCAACCGCCTTCTAAATATTTTCATAGCATCCTATGTTCTTCAAAAATAATTTATAACATCCATGTGTATCAGCTGTCCTCTTTGCCATGTTTGCAGGCACCTTTGTCCCCTTTTAATAAATCAATCACCTACTTCCTTTCTCTCATGTGTTTCTTGGCCAGCTTATGTTGGGGGCATCCTTGACTCCCTTATGATTGAACCTATTTTATATTTGTCCTTGATCCCCCTTCTACGTGTGAAGAATTTGTCTTTGAATACTCCCACCTAATTTTTGGGGCATGTCACATCTTCACTTTCTCACATGAATGTGGCATTCTTCCCTTGTGCATCCCATCTATCATTGGGGGAATCCATGTTTCTTGGTTTCTTGTACATAGTTTCAGAAAACTTTCAAAATAAAAAACATTCAAATATGTTTTCTAAAAAATTAAAAACAATAAAAATCATCCTACAAAATGTCACTCTTTGGTTCTCACCTGTTCTTATGCATGACTCGTGGATCATCTTGATCTACCTCCATTAACAAAGCTAGTTTTCTTACTATGTCTGTACTCTAGGGCACAATGAGTTGTTTGGTATTGTTTCATAGTGCACTACTTTTCATAGGACCAAGTGTCCTCCATTATTCCCCTTGTATGTATCCTTGCTTGGGGCACCATATTTTAACCCTTTTCGTTAATTCACACAGGTCAGAATCAAAGCTTGATAACAAAAACATTCTATTATGTTTCTCTATTAGGTTATCTTGTTTACTTTCTCGTATTGCATTGCATTATGTATGTTGCAAGGAGTTAGATATCTTTTATTTTCTTGTATTGCATTGCATTTTGTATGTTGCATGGAGTTTGGTGTTTTTGGCTATGGACATTTGTTCGTATATGGTGTTTCATGTCATACTACACTTTTGTTCATTCTTTTTTATAAGGACCAATGATGTCGATCATAAGCAAAATGATGAAATAAAGTTGGTTTTTACATCGGCAAGATGATAGCTATATCCATCTCTTTTCATCTTCATTTTTCTTCCATATCACTCTCCTTCTATCAACACTTTTCTTCAAAAGCAACTTGGGGCAATAGGGATCAATTCTTCTACTTCTTCTATTATGCTCTTTCATCTTTTTTATCGTTAATCGCCCTCTTTCATCACCCCATCGACACTCGAGGGGGCATCCTTCAATTCTATTAATTTTTCTTCTATTTCTTCAAAAAAATTATTTGTTTGTACTTGTCTACTATATTTGAAGTGGCATCACTTACGCCACCCCAAAGAGGGGAAAATGTAGACACCTAAAATCCACTTACGCAAACTTTAATGCTAAGATTGCACTAATTATCCTCTTTCTCGATCAGTTTTGTAGTAATTGAGCTCTTTTCCACTAATTAGTTAACATTCCTCTTCATATTCATTAATTAACGATCTTTCATTAATTAATTAGCCTTCCTATCATTAAAGATGTCAATTAATGACCTTTCGTTAATTAATATCCACTTTTACTTGGGTTAATTAATTATTATTAATTAATTACACTTGCAACTCTAAATCAATAAATTACCATTTATTGGATCAAATTCCTCTCTTACATCCCACAAATCATACTATTTTTCCTCTAATTAGCTTCTATAATCTTACATCTACCTATTAATTAATCACCTTTGATTAATTAAAACATCCCCCAACTCCCATGACTTACTAATGACAAATTAAACTCTTCTAAATCAAGATTACCTTTTATAAAGCAACCTTATCCATTCCTAATCTTGTTTTACCTTTATCCCACATTCATCAATTTGCTAGCCTTGCCTCTTTAGGAAAGCTATATAAAAACCCTCCTTCTTACCTTTCTTCTTTACACCATGCTTTGAATAGTGCAAACTATAAGCATTTTGATCTTGAGCCATTCTCCATTATTGGAAATAGCTTCTCCATCTTGCATCCTTTCACTCAAAATTGAGTAATATGGGAAGATCCAAAATGGCCTTGTATCCATTCTTGGTGAGATTCCATTCTCAATCCTTGAGATCAAGCAATAATCCACTTTGATTGCTTATGTTATTCATAGGTTCATAGTTTAAGTTAGCAATCATAGAGAGTAGGAAATAACTTAGCATGTAGTTTCATTTATGCATTGAAGAAGCATTTCCTTTAAGCTCTTATCTTGATGGTTCATTGTTTAATTAACATTTTCTTTTGAATCTATGTAAATATTAGTTTCAATTTATAGCTTAGTTAATAAAACATGAGCACTAGGTCATAGATGGTCCGAGGAAAGGTCAGGAAATGACCCAAGTGCTAGTGTATGTACCTGGGTGATGGTGTCTGATGCTGAATTGAGAACCCAAGTCACATTTGGGCCATTATGTAGATTGTAAATCTATTTTGTTCATGTACTGTGTAGGCATACTGAATCTCTAAGATTGTATGGGGTGACTGATTCACCCAATGTATGCCCCCATCATTTAAGGTGCATGCAACTGTTGCTAGGATCGAATGCGAGCCCAAAGGAGAGGACGTGGATCATGATCTCAAACCATTTCCCTAGCTCAGGGGAGTGAAGGATGTGCATGGTATAAACCAAGGCACATGAAAATAAAGTGGCTAGAAATATGTGTTAGTAGAAAAGGTGACAAACATGTAATAAATACAATGTAAACAAGAAATAGAGCAGACAAAGTAGACCATGAAAAGTGGGTTTACGAATGCACATGGAACATCACTCTTGGAACATGACATCGCAAGAGGAATCAGGTGGAGAAGACGTGAGTCCTAAAAACAGTGACACAGAAATGAAAAAGCAAGACATAAGGCTTTTGGCTCGCAGGGGACAAATAATGACATATAATGGAAAATAATGGAAAATAAGTATCAAACAAAGTGATCAGACAACTCATAGTGGCAAATGAAGGTTCCTAGTCGAGGAAAATGTTACACATAAACCACCCATTAGCATATTAGAAGCAGATAAAGGAGTATGGGTCAAAGCAAATATAGAAAATCACTGGAAAGTAGTGTCTAGAAAGGATAAGAAGTAGTATAAAATGAAACAATAGCAGACTTGTAGTGTGTAGAGGAAAGTAGATTCACCCCACGACCCTTGGTGGGACTCACTCCCCAAGAGCTGACAGTGCCAAACATCCTGACATTGCGTGTAAATAGGCGATTTGTATAAAGTCTACAGGTTGTCAACGCCAAGTTTAGAGAACAACCTGAGTTGCAATTTTGGTGATATATAGGCAAATATAATGACATACTAGACATACTAAATTTGTCTAGCATGTGGAAACAAAGTGTACATGTTTAAGAAAAAAGTACTTAAGAGTCCCACCCAATGCACTCAAGATATGCAGTAGGTCACTTGAATGAGTGAGATAGAATGGTATGCAATGTGACATGTAGGCGGGTAGGATAAGTAGTGTGCCCCCTGAGTGGATGTGGATAATAATGCAAATGAGGTGGCATTTATTAAGGACGGGTCAATATTCAATAATGGAACTATAGAACATTGAATGGCAAATTAGGAAATGGTTTGATAAATGTTGCATTGAGAAAGATGGGATCCAGTTGAGAGTGGCATAATGTAGGCCGGTTGTAGAATTGAATAGTATGATGTGTGAGAATGAAAATGCTAACTAAATGATGTATGCAAGTGAAGCGTGAAATGTGTAGTGAAGAAAGTTCATGGATGTAGTATGCCCAATCAAATACCCTAAGTCATGCACACCTTCAAACTGCACATAGAGTGCATCATCCGGAAAATGGTTTGAAAATTGTGCATAGATAGATAGATTAATGAAGTTTAGAGCATAGATTGTGAATGGTGGCGTCAGGTTCATGTCCTCAGATTTAGGATAAATCAACAAGAAATCAAGTCATGAACATATTGAACTAAGAATGCGATCATCTTCCAATGATGATCAAGCATTTCTTGCAAATTGTATCAAGTCATGTAAAAGGTGATTTGGAAAAGACAAGATGTGAAGCATCAGCATAATGGTAGAATTTGAGAGACACCTAATAACTCTAAGAGGGGGGGATGGCGAGCATGATTCCCCCCAAGTGTGTGATGTAGAGAGTCATTCAAGTAGACATTGTCTAATTTATTATCATTGTCATGGATGAAAGCTAAATGGAGAAGACTCAGAGACAGAGATGCAATCACAATAGTATTTGGTTGATTCATAGCACAAGATCCATTGTGATGTAAATTGTAGCATGCCCATTGCTTGGAAGATCTTCATCAGTGAAGCCAGGTGGTAGATTAAATTAAATTTTTATGTGCATTAACGAAAAAGTAATATTTCTGTGTATAGTCTCTCCTCTCCTCAATTTCAAATAGAAACATTGGTCAAAAGGCATGGGAAATGTGAATCAATTGATCACCTGATCTTCTTCCATGCAGTTCCACCAATGTAGTCTTGGGGCCAAGCCTTCCTCTCAAGATTTGTAAGTGGGAAGTTCGTACACAACAAAGACCAATAAATGGAAGATGTACAGAGGCCATATTTAGCATGGAGTAATGCAAACATATCCATGGTATATGTGTTGATCTCTTTAAGGTGGATGGGAGGATATCATTTCATTAATCCTCAACCGAGCTTACAAGCATCTATGAATGTAAATAATATCATTGAACTAGGGTTTGGATTGAGTGGAATATATGGCCAATAAGAATTATTGATGAAAATCAGTGCATGTGAAAGGAGTTGAATCAACCTGATGCTTAAGTGCTCACTGGGAAGATGAGGAAGGTGGGTATGATGTCTGCATCTATCAAACCTCCTAAAAAAGATTCAACCTTTCTTCATTTTTAGGTATAAGGAGAGGGGTTAACTTGAATTGATATTCTTCAGGGATGTATCAACACTCAAAGTATCAGGTTGATTTTATCCCTTCATCTATCGCCCCTTGATGAAGGATTAAAATTAATATTACGTTAATATTTTTTCAATGGTATCACCTCATCATAGGAGTACTTATTGGAAAGTAGGGTTAGGAGATAGGAACCATTCTTCTCCAGAGAGCTATTCCATTTGGCACTGTCCCACACTTAGGATAGCTCAATATCAAGGATATTGCTAGGAAGTGAGCTAGAATTAGGAGCAAGGGGAGTCTCAACGAGTGAAGTGATGGTTTTTATTGAAGTATACACAGTGGGTGAAATGATATCGGTAGTATAATTGGAAATGGATGGTATTCTTGTAGAGGTGGAAGAAGGCTGTGAAGCACTAGATTGACCAATATCATATGTACAATATTGGTATATGGAATAGGTTGTGATGGAGGAATAGGCATAGTAGTAATAGGGTCTATGTGATAGAACTTGAATGGATTAGGGTCGAAAGCAAGTGGTATGTTCATAACCATCGTGTAAGAATTTCAAGACACCAATGAACTGTAGATGGAATAACATGCATTTTGCATGAATATAGGTTCTACCCAATAATATATTAAATTCAAACGAGGCATCAATAACAAAAAATACCTATAGGAACAATCTTAGGCTCCAACTTATATTGTGATAGTGTCAACGTGATAGTTCCAGGGCATGTGTGAGTAGTGGAATCATAGCCATGAATGAGAGTGGAATTCTTAGTAATTATATTATTAGTAATGATGATTTTCCCATTATCGAAGGGAATGAACACATAGATTTATGGAGGATCCATTATCAATGAGTAGAATGTTTGATACAAATGGTGTCAATGATAGCAATGATAAGAAAAGGTGCATATGGATTATCAAAATCAGATGGTGGGATGTCCTCATCATTAAATTATATAGCATAGTGGTAGTTTTTTGAGAGAATGAAGGAGATGTGTGAAGGTCACCAGTGAATTATTTCTTTTAATTTGGATAGAGCCGAAGGGACATCTTAGTAATGTTTGATGACAATTCGGGTACCCTACACAATAAATTATAAAGATATATTTTTAGTCGGTGTATTCTTAAGTTTTTCAATGATTTCATAACCCTTAGAAGTGGTGGTAGGAGGTGCAACAATGATAGGTGTATGGAATGGAAACAAGATGCGCTGGCAGGAAGATGAGTCCAGACGAGTGGTGACTACATTGATAGTGGGATCAGCCATATGAGTAATGAATTGAGGAGGATTTTGACTATTGCATAAAAGAAACAATATTTATGTAACCATGCAAGAAACCTTAGTTGGGGTGAAAGAAGGATAAGAAGATTGTATCCATGAATTAAGAAGAAGAAGAGACATTTTGATACATACTCAGAAGGCATGGGTTTGAATGGACATGTTCACCAAATTAATTTAACAAATATGACAAATCTTTTTAAATCCCTTAATTACAGACCCTCTCACGTATGATAAATATATGATAAAGTACATATTTGACACAGAGCAATAAGCTAAATAAATATGAATCACTAGGTGAAAGAGAGAGAGATAGAGAGATTAAAAGACTTAGATGATTTTGCAATTGATCCTGAAGCGTCATGGATTATGGAACAAGAGGAACACACAGAAAAATGGAACTGCCGATGAGCCTAGACTAGGGAACTTGGAACATGACAAGGGCACCTAGGTGCCAAAGACCTCTGTTGCATGCCTGTGACTGTACGCAAGGGCTTAGAATCTAGTTTTTAATTGTGTCATACAGGTTTTGCCAAGATAAGATTCACTTTTGGTTTCCTACGTATGTCATTGGATGTTTCACAAATTTTCCATGCCCCGAACATACCCCAACCTTAGCAAGAATCCCTCCCATATCTATAGAGGGAATTACCCAATTCCTCTATATTGTGCCATAACAATCCCAAGAGTTATGTTATTCATTATGTTATCCCTACCATCTACCCATCCATCACTAAACAAGTATACCCTATAAGGATGACAACAAGAGAGGAATGATTTACCATTGGAGAAGGAGATGTTATCCAAAATTTACCCCCCCTAGGGTAAATTTTTATAACATGCATCAGAAGATTCAAATCCCAAGCAAATTGATTGATTCAGAGCAAAATCAGGTTTCTAGGGTCCCTTCAGGTATTTTGCTAACTCCCCTGGCCGAAGAAACAGGGAGCAAGCTCTGAGAAAATGCAAAAAAATTGCAGAAAGGCAAATAGGTTGATCCAGGAAAGAGTGAAAATTGGCTAAGTCCTGCTCAAGGTAGCATTTGGGACAAGTGGGACAAATGGAAGCGGATCGGCTGAAAAGCCTCTAGGCATCCCAAATTGCATTTGGGACAATCGGGCCAGGAGTACGCGGCGGGCGCGAAATGCCGATTTAGCCAAGAGAGAATCGACTAACTGCTGAGACAGCAGTTTGGGACGAGTGGGACAAATGGACTCGAAATGCCCGAACCGGCCGGTTCGCGCGAAATCAGCACAAGGAGCCCAAAAGCAATTGGGACGCGTGGGACAAAAGGACCCGAACCGGCCGAAAGGAGTCAAGTCAGTCCAAAGCATTTGGAACAAGCGGGCCAGAAATATCCGAACCGGCCGAATCGGCCGAAATTTTCCCAAGAGGTCCAAAATCAAAAGGGACGTCCGGGACGGATGGACGTGAAGTACGCGGAAGACCCGGCAGGCCCGAGAACCATTGAGAAATTGCCACGTGTCATCAAGAGAATCCAAAAGGTCAAAGGGCAAGGTTTGAAGCGCTGGCCCGAGCCAATAGAAATTGGACACGGCCGAGCCAATAGAAATTGGACACGTGTCCAATGAAGCATAGAAGTGCGGAGCTCGGGGAGGAGTTGGAAAGTTTTGGCCAAGTCAAAACCAAAAAAGGCTAAAAATAAAGGAAGACCCCCGCGCCCCCTGTCGACAAATCAATACATGCCACGTGTCCCAAGTGGCGGGGGCACGGGCGGAAGGTGGAAAATGTTCCAAGATCACAAAAAGTCAAAGATTTCAAATGAAAGCCCGCGAAAGACGGAGGAGAGAGAATTTCTCGTCCAATCAGCACGTCCCACGTGTCGTCCAGGTGGCAGAACGCGGGAAAGGATTTCAAAACACGCTTTGTCCTGTTTTGTGCCCAAGATCTTCAGATCGCCATAACTTTTGATCCAGAGCTCGGATTTGCACGTTCTTTATATCAACGGAAAGCTGGTGAAATTCTTTACAGGATTCCGGGGTCAATCTTGCGTTTTGGAGCAGTCTAGAGGGAGAAAAATTGAGAAACGGCTCTGACGCGTATTCATGGCCGGAAATGACATTCCAGCGACCAGAGTTAATGCAGAATGGGTCGCATTCTCCTGTAATCCGGTCAAAATGACAGGGTATGGGTTTGTAAGGTCCTCCATGCTATTTTAATACACCTGTAGTCAAGAAAGAATGGGCTCCCAATGCCTTTGTACGTCTCCTGTCCCCTGGGTTCGACCCTTGCATTTTAAAAAGCCAGATTTGGCTCATTTTCAGGGGGGGACATTTTTGGTATAGCAGACTTCTTCTTTCACTTTCTTCAAGGGATTGATGAAGTATCAGACCTCTCCAAGGATTGTAACAGTTTTCTTTACCTCTCTAAGGGTGTAATGCGTATTTTGATATTAAATTGATAATGCAAGCTCTGTGAATGGGTTTCAATCCTCTGTTTGTATTATTTGCTTAATTTCAGATGCTAAGTTATACATTATTAGTCTGTGTATGTTTTTATGCTGTGAACCTTGGTTTGTGTCTATTTGCATGACTAATATGTTTCACCACTCCTTTTGGTGCATCACCATCTTTAGTTAGTTTCAATTTTTGCACTTCTACCCCTGTCTCCTTGCAAGTTAGAATAGGATTAGGTCTAAACCTCTGTAGTTTTGCAAAATATAGATCTAAATCAGAGGAGTTTGAGGAACCAGCCTCTAATCTGGAGATTCCTCTCTCAATTTCCAAGTCCCACACTTGGAGAGAGGTTTCCATGTTGTGCAATTACACTGGATGCAAGAGTGATCAACCTAGAAATTTGATCAGCGTCTAGGGGTGCTGTAATTTTGCACTAACAGTTTTGGCACGCCCGGTGGGACCAGAGGTCTCAATTTTATTGCAGCAAAGTTGATGTGCATCTGCTGTAAGTTTCTTGCTTGAAAAGAGCTATTATTTACATATCTGGTGACTCCAAGGGGAAGAATCAATAGAATTTCAGTAGTCAGGCCTGAAAGCTTATGAGAAGAATCACAAGGTCAAGAGTTGGAGAGGAGGAAGTGCTGTTTGAATACCTGCAATTATCTCCAAGAAGAAGGCAAAGAGGAAGAAGGATTCAAAGGTCTCCATCTCCACCAAACAGAACTCTTTCAACTCCTCCACCTGAGCGGCATTTCTTTCACTATACAAGGGTTTTAAGACCAATCAGAATGGCGCAACCAGTAAACCCCTATGTCAACTTCACAGGCAGCAGCCCACTTGCTCTCAATGCACAAAACCCAATCCCAGTAGCAGCATTGAAGAACATTCCATACTTTACTGGGGAAAATCAGACCACTCCTGATGATCATGTCAAGGACATTGCTAACATTTGTGCAATCCATGAGATTAATGAGATGCAAGTAGCTGTCAAATTGCTGGCGTCTTCATTCAAGGGAAAAGCATTGCAATGGTTTAGAAGCCTTGAAGCTGGCTCTATCACAAACTGGGAATCAGCTGTGTATTGCACTTCACAATCAATTTGGAGAGAAGGGAGACAACTTGTCTCTTTTGGAGCAGCTAACAACCATCAAGAGAGCTTCCAATGAGCAGCTAACTGACTTCAACTTCAGATTTCAAAGGTCTTGGGATAGAATTCCAGTAGCAGTCAGACCAACAGCAAAAGGTGCTTTTCTATATTACCTTAAAGCTTTAAATTATGATATTTCTATGTTGATTCAATCTATGGGAGGCACAACTATCCCTGCTGCTTATAGTATTGCTATTAGAGCTGAAAACTATCTGATTCAAGCTGGCAAGCTAGCTCCTAGGCCTCCAATGCCATTATATCCAAGTTTAGAGAGCCCAAGTACTAGTCAAGCACCTGTCTTAGCTCCTATCCCCACTCCTAGAAATCAGAGTTCAAATGAAGCTTCCACTTCATCTCCAAGTGCCCCTAATGAGCTTCAAGAGGTCATGAAGCAACTGCAAAATTTAGGTAATGAGCTGGTCACACTTAAGAGACAACAAACTCAAGGTTTTAGACCTTCGTATCAGCCTCGAGCTCAACCTAATAGGCAGCCATATCAGCCTCAAAGGCCACCCAATCCAGCTGCAAATATGAATCAAACAAGGCCTCCTGCCAATAGACCATTCCAGCCCTATAATCCAAATGCCATATCTGCCTCTAAGGCATTAGTACCAGCACAAAACAACACTGCCCAGGAGTATGATTGGTGTTTTCCATGTAATGAGCCTCATAATCAATCCATGTGCTTCAATGGTGCTTTGACCCAAGCTTTAATGGTAACAAGTGCTGGTGTGGAGGGTGAGAGTAGTCAAGAAAACAGCCAACAACAAGAAGGACCTCCAGCAGAAACCACATTGGCAAATTGGCAAGCAGAGGATTTCTGTGGCATGAATCAGGCAGTTTCTCAGGGTGTTGCTGCCAACACAAGGTCAAAAAGGAGAAATTTGGGTGAAGAACAGCCATTAGCCCCAGCCAATCCACAACCTTCCACAGCTCCACAAATGATTGGCAAGCAAAATCCAGTTTCAAATGCACAAGGGCAGCCAAGAACAGCCCCTAGGCCAACTCAAATGCCAGCTGTTGCTGCCCACATACAAGGAGCGAATGTGCAAACCAAGGGACAGCAGAGAGATCCTTCATCACCATTCAGTATCATTGATCAGATGAAGAAGACAAACGTCAATATATCTATGTGGGAATCCCTATCCATCCCAGGCCAAAGAAATCTGCTGCAAGCTGCCATAAAGGATTGGCCAACTTCGAATCAGCAGATCCAAATGCAGGAGAAGGTACTCACAAATGCTGCCCAGCCTGAAGGAAATCATGGAGCACAACAAGGTAGAATGCTGAAGCCTCCCCCTTTTTATGTTTCGTTAATCATTAAAAATCAGCTAGTGCATAATTGCATGATAGATTCCGGGGCAAGTAGCTCAGTTATGCCTAAACAGATAGCTGATCAGTTAGGGCTCCAGTATGAAATAACATCTAAGGGAGTAGTGCAGCTGGATGGGACAGCAATAGAAACAGTTGGAGTGATTAGAAATTTGAGTCTTACCTTGCATGCATGTCCAAATGTTGTTGTCTTACAAGATATATCAGTCATAGACCTTCAACCACTCTTTGCCCTTTGCTTGTCAAGAGATTTCACTGCCAAAATTGGGGGATATTTGTCCGCTGATTGGTCTCACATGCTATTCAGAACGAGATATGGGACTAAGGCCACAATTAGGTCAGAACCTATTGCAGACTTCCACATTGAGCCCTATACTCCAAGTCATATTAATACCAATTGCTCAGCATTTGACCAAGAAGATCACATTGGCAGTGATGAAGCCGACACTAAGATTGGAAGTATTCCAGATTTGACTCTTGATGAATGGGCAAGCAAAGTGCATGCTTTTGATCCCTATCAAGAAGTAGAAGAATCTGAGCTAGGGGTCTATTGCATACACGAAGAAAGTCAACCTATTCCTAGCATCACCAAGCCAAACCACAAGGATGACAATGAAGTATGGCAGCTGTTTTTCGATGGATCAAGGAGTAGACAAGGTGCAGGAGGTGGAACCATGCTTATTTCACCTCAAGGAGTAAAGTATTATTCAGCTTTTAGATTTCAATTTGCATGCTCCAATAACACTGCTGAATATGAAGCCTTGGTGCAAGGGATGCATTGGGCAATAAAGAAAAAAATAAAGAACTTGCAAGTTTTTGGGGACAGTGAGCTGATTGTAAATCAGGTCAAGGAACAACATGCTGCCAAAAATGATCTACTCAGATGCTATAAGAACAGGGTGTGGGACCTCATGGAATATTTTGAGGGCTTTGGCATCAAATCCATCCATAGGAAAGAGAATCAAGCTGCTGACAGGCTTGCAGCAGTGGGGGCAGCCTTTGACATTATAGAGAACATTCAACAAGATAAGGTACAACCAAACATCCACGTGATTGTGAGGCCTTCAGTGCTGGATAACGATGTCAGTTGGCAAGTATTTGAGAATGATCAGCAAATCATCCACTTCTTGCAAGAAGAAGTTGAGTTCTCAGCTAAGAATCAAGAGAAGTTGGAACAGCAATATGGTGACCAAGTAATACAGCTGAGAACTGACAAGCTGCCCAAGGGACTTATCACTTTGGAGTCCATTTTTAACCCCAATGATCAGTTTAGAAAGGAGAAAGCAAACATTCAGGTCAAGGGAGAAGATTCGGTATCCATCTTGGTAGAGGAGAACAAGCCACTGCAAATTGGAAAGATGACAACTGAACAGGAAAGGTATGAGTTCATACAGCTATGTCAAGAATTCCCTGACGTGTTTGCTTGGAGTTATGAAGATTTGAAAGGGTTCAATCCCAACTTAGCTCAGCATACCATTGAATTGGACCTAAATACCAAGCCTATCAGGCAGAAACAGAGACCAGTCAATCTACACATGGAGCCTCTCATGAGGAAAGAACTGGATAAGCTGATTGAGTCAAGAATCATATTCCCAATCAAGCATTATAGTTGGGTTGCCAACTTAGTTCCAGTCAGAAAGAAGAGTGGAGAGATCAGGCTATGTGTTGACTTCAGAGATTTGAATAGAGCCTCTCTCAAAGACCATTATCCACTCCCTTCCATGGAGCAAATACTGCAGGTCGTAGCTGGTTCAGAAAGGTTTTCACTACTTGATGGTTACTCAGGCTTCAATCAGATTATGGTAAAGGAGGAAGACCAGTTCAAGACAGCCTTCACAACCAAATGGGGCACATATGCTTACAAGAAGATGCCATTTGGACTGTCGAACGCCGGAGCAACATTCCAGTGAGCTATGGATATGGCATTCAAAGGCTTGATCAACAAGATAGTGCTGATATACTTAGATGATATTACTGTCTTCTCAAAGAATGCTGCAGACCATCTCTTTCACCTCAGGAAAGTGTTTCAGAGGTGTAGAAAGTTCGGTGTGTCTTTGAATCCTAAGAAGTGCATCTTTCTTGCACATGAAGGGAAGCTCCTTGGCCATATTGTCTCCAAGGAAGGATTAGCAATTGATCCAGAGAGGGTTGAAGCCATAAGAGCTCTACCATTGCCAAGTCACAAGAAAGCCCTTCAGAGTTTCCTGGGAAGGATAAACTTTGTTCGGAGGTTTGTCCCAAATTTTACAGCCCTTGTCAAGCCCATCACCAAAATGTTAAGAAAAAGCATGGCTTTCAAATGGACGGCAGAAGGCAAGGAGAGTTTTGAAGCAATCAAAGAAGCCATCTCCCAGGCACCCACTCTCATCAACCCAGACTTTTCCAAGGATTTCATCCTCTATGCATTTGGAGGTGATGACACTATTTCTGCCATTCTGGTACAGCAGAACAAAGATAATGATGAGCAGCCGATTGCCTTCTTCAGCCAGAGCCTAGGTGACTGCGAAATGAGGTACTCTTTTATTGAAAAGCATGTGCTTGCAGTAATCAGAAGCTTGAAGAAATTCAAGCATTTAGTCTCAAACAACAAGGTACAGTTGCTAGTCTCACATGCTGGGGTTAAGGATTTCCTCCTCAACAAGGATTTGAATGAGAAAAGGGCAGGTTGCATCACCCGTGTCATGGAGTATGACATTGAGATCAAGATCACCAAGCTGGTAAGAGGCAAAGGTTTATGTGAGCAGCTCGCTTCCAAACAACCAGACAACCCAAAAGATGAAGAAGACGCTGTCCTGCTATTACAAGATAATCAAAAACAGGAAAATGATGATGTGTCCACTCCCTGTTGGACTCAAAATATGATACATTTCCTACAGACGGGCATGTGCCCTCTAGAAATGAGCAAAGCAAAAAGAAGATACTTCAGGTTGCAGGCAATTCCATATACCATCATTGATGGAGTTTTGTTCAAGAAGGACGTGAATGGAGTGCTGCTGAGATGCATTAACACAGGTCAGATTCAAAGGGTGTTGGAAGAATTTCATAATGGACCAGCTGGTGGCCATTTTGCACCAAGAGTAACAGCTCTAAAAATCATGAAGGCTGGTTATTATTGGCCTAAAATCTTCAGTGATTGCTATGCATGGATCAAGAGGTGTAAGAATTGTGCATTCTTCACAGGAAAAGAGAGACTCGCTGCCCTTCCATTGCATCCAATTACAGTAGATCAGCCATTCATGCAGTGGGGTTTAGACTTCATTGGAGTCATCAATCCCAATTCGAGCCAAGGGCACAAATGGATTTTGACAGCCACAGACTACTTCACCAGATGGACAGAAGCAGTAGCACTCAAAGAGGCGAATGAGTCTAGCATCTTGGACTTTTACGAAGGGATAACTACCAGATTTGGTGTACCTGCTACAATAGTCTCTGATAATGCATTGGCATTCATCGGATCTAAAGTGACTGAGTGGGCTGTCAAGAATGGGATTTACCTGAGCACTTCATCAAACTATTACCCTCAAGGTAATGGGCAGGCCGAGTCTACAAACAAAAACTTGCTGAGGATCATTAGGAGGACTCTTGATGAGAATCAGAGGGCTTGGCATACCAAACTGAAGTCAGCCTTATGGGCTGATAGGATAACTCCCAAAAGATCCATAGGTAACTCTCCATTTAGGCTTGTCTACGGAAGAGAGGCAATCTTGCCCATGTCACTTGAGTTGCCAACGTTGGAACTCATGAAACAGCTGGAGTTACTAGAGTTTGAGCCCATGGAGGTGAGATATGCAGAGTTGATGGAGCTGCAAGAGATCAGAGATCAGGCATCCCAAGCAATGGAAAAGGATCAAGCTTTGATCAAAAAGACCTTTGATAGGAAGGCCAAAGACAGATCCTTTCAAGTAGGAGATCTAGTGCTGAAATGGGATGTGGACAGAGCAAAACCAGGAAGGCATTCAAAATTTGATGCCATTTGGAGTGGCCCATACATGGTCACAGAGTGCAAGAGCAACAATGCTTTCCAATTGGCCTCATTGGATGGTGAAGAACTGCAGATTCCAGTAAATGGAATCTATCTCAAGCGTTGCTTCTAGAGGGAGGTTCACTACACCTGTAGATATTAGATTAGATTTTCTTTCCTCCAAGTGCTTGTGCACATTGTTTTGCTGTAGGTTAGTTTTGTTTTCCCTAAGTGCCTTGGCACAGCTTGCTGTCCATGGAGATGTTTAGCATGTCTTTGCTTTCATCAGGTCACATTTCATCTTCCCCCTTGCACATTCTGAGTCAGTTTGGATTCTAACAGAATATTTGATGACTCCATGCCCAATGGATTGCTTCAGGCAACTGGTCTTTCCATCTAGCAGGCAGATGATCCTGCTGAGTCGCCAAATTGTTATCCAAAATTTACCCCCCCCCTAGGGTAAATTTTTATAACATGCATCAGAAGATTCAAATCCCAAGCAAATTGATTGATTCAGAGCAAAATCAGGTTTCTAGGGTCCCTTCAGGTATTTTTGCTAACTCCCCTGGCCGAAGAAACAGGGAGCAAGCTCTGAGAAAATGCAAAAAAATTGCAGAAAGGCAAATAGGTTGATCCAGGAAAGAGTGAAAATTAGCTAAGTCCTGCTCAAGGTAGCATTTGGGACAAGTGGGACAAATGGAAGCGGATCGGCCGAAAAGCCTCTAGGCGGCCCAAATTGCATTTTGGACAATCGGGCCAGGAGTACGCGGCGGGCGCGGTTCGGCCGAAATGCCGATTCAGCCAAGAGAGAATCGACTAACTGCTGAGACAGCAGTTCGGGACGAGTGGGACAAATGGACTCGAAATGCCCGAACCGGCCGGTTCGCGCGAAATCAGCACAAGGAGCCCAAAAGCAATTGGGACGCGCGGGACAAAAGGACCCGAACCGGCCGAAAGGAGTCAAGTCAGTCCAAAGCATTTGGAACAAGCGGGCCAGAAATATACGAACCGGCCGAATCGGCCGAAATTGTCCCAAGAGGTCCAAAATCAAAAGGGACGTCCGGGACGGATGGACGCGAAGTACGCGGAAGACCCGGCAGGCCCGAGAACCATTGAGAAATTGTGACGTGTCATCAAGAGAAGCCAAAAGGTCAAAGGGCAAGGTTTGAAGCACTGGCCCGAGCCAATAGAAATTGGACACGTGTCCAATGAAGCATAGAAGTGCGGAGCTCGGGGAGGAGTTGGAAAGTTTGGCCAAGTCAAAACCAAAAAAGGCTAAAAATAAAGGAAGAGCCCCGCGCCCCTGTCGACAAATCAATACATGCCACATGTCCCAAGTGGCGGGGGCGTGGGCGGAAGGTGGAAAATGTTCCAAGATCACAAAAATTCAAAGATTTCAAATGAAAGCCCGCGAAAGATGGAGGAGAGAGAATTTCTCATCCAATCAGCACGTCCCACGTGTCGTCCAGGTGGCAGAACGCGGGAAAGGATTTCAAAACACGCTTTCGCCTGTTTTGTGCCCAAGATCTTCAGATCGCCATAACTTTTGATCCAGAGCTCGGATTTGCACGTTCTTTATATCAACAGAAAGCTGGTGAAATTCTCTACAGGATTCCGGGGTCAATCTTGCATTTTGGAGCAGTCTGGAGGGAGAAAAATTGAGAAACGGCTCTGACGCGTATTCATGGCCGGAAATGACATTCCAGCGACCAGAGTTAATGCAGAATGGGTCGCATTCTCCTGTAATCCGGTCAAAATGACAGGGTATGGGTTTGTAAGGTCCTCCATGCCATTTTAATACACCTGCAGTCAAGAAAGAATGGGCTCCCATGCCTTTGTACGTCTCCTGTCCCCTGGGTTCGACCCTTGCATTTTAAAAAGCCAGATTTGGCTCATTTTCAGCGGGGGGACATTTTTGGTATAGCAGACTTCTTCTTTCACTTTCTTCAAGGGATTGATGAATTATCAGACCTCTCCAAGGATTGTAACAGTTTTCTTTACCTCTCTAAGGGTGTAATGTGTATTTTGATATTAAATTGATAATGCAAGTTCTGTGAATGGGTTTCAATCCTCTGTTTGTATTATTTGCTTAATTTCAGATGCTAAGTTATACATTATTAGTCTGTGTATGTTTTTATGCTGTGAACCTTGGTCTGTGTCTATTTGCATGACTAATATGTTTCACCACTCCTTTTGGTGCATCACCATCTTTAGTTAGTTTCAATTTTTACACTTCTACCCCTGTCTCCTTGCAAGTTAGAATAGGATTAGGTCTAAACCTCTGTAGTTTTGCAAAATATAGATCTAAATCAGAGGAGTTTGAGGAACCAGCCTCTAATCTGGAGATTCCTCTCTCAATTTCCAACTCCCACACTTGGAGAGAGGTTTCCATGTTGTGCAACTACACTGGATGCAAGAGTGATCAACCTAGAAATTTGATCAGCGTCC
The DNA here is from genome assembly GCA_019776745.2 of Taxus chinensis. Lineage (NCBI taxonomy): Eukaryota > Viridiplantae > Streptophyta > Pinopsida > Cupressales > Taxaceae > Taxus > Taxus chinensis. Next base: position 746,160,146 of record CM034151.1, read on the forward strand.
AGGGGTGCTGTAATTTTGCACTAACAGGAGATACATGTGAGCAACACCTCGAGCAACAAGGTTTCAAGCAAGATCATACACTTGTTTAACAAGTAACATAACAACAAACTGGGGAGCATATTTTCGAGAATTATTTGGCTTGTTCAAATGGTCAAGAAAAGTCACTTGAACATGAGAAAATATTACCCAAGCACGAGGAAAATCAAAATACTCTTTCCTACAACTCTTCCTTAATCAATCAATTTGAAAATGAAAATTTTGTAACAGTTGAAGACTCGTCCGATTTGGATTTGGATGGTGAAGAGCTTCAAATTCCAAGGAAGGAGTTACATGTTGAAACATGGCAGACAAGTAAAGAAGAGGATTAAATTCGCAAGGTTAAGAGGGAAGAATTATTTTTAAAAACTATTCGTTCCAAATACCTTGAGGGAGAACTTAGTAAAAATGAGTAGGGTTACTTGTTTGAGTGCAATAAACCTTATTGTTCTATGTTTCTGGGATTGGAATAACATTTTTGGGAAAATTATGATAGAATAGGGAGTGGGGAAGCCCATGGGGAACTAATCTCAACACTGGTAGTCAACAGAGCAGGATTTTTTTTTTCTTGTAAGGGTTAATCAAGACCCAAGTCATCTTGGAAGCAGTTTCCTCCAGAACGAAAGTCTACATGAAACCCATGTTTATGGAGAAGGGTCTCAAAAGAACAAACAAAGAAACATAATCAAGCCTATCCTGATTCAGTACCTAGCTTCATTAGAGCCAACGAAGGCACAACTGGTTGTGCCCACTTCAGGGTATGAGGAAGAAATTCAAAACACCAAGGTTTGGTATCAAAGCCTCCAGGAGTTCAATGCAAGTTAGCTTGAGGATGTGTGTCTCTTATTTATTACCACTACCTTGGTTTCTAAAATGGAAAGTCAACTTTGGTACAAATTTCCACTGCTTCCAGAAACCATGATCAATGAAAAATAAAATGCATGGCTGTAAATTTCAAGAATGGGTAGGTACTTCTCACAACCCATTACAGGATTCTTTTGAATTCCCCTTGCTTCTGGTTAGTGTACGGTAGGTGTAGGTTTCATTTCATCATTAAAAGTTCTCTGGAACACTCTGTATGTCTATCTGGGCATGTATGATTTTCCATTTTGTACATAGTTTTGGGTTTATAGTACTCCAACACAGTACATGGTGTTTCAATAGGCCACCTAACGTGAAAAATAAATTCATACTTGTGGGAAGTTATTGCAGATCTTACAAGACAAAAATGCAGTGCAACTAAAATCAAGATTAGGGACAAATTTTGATGAGTTCTCATTCTTTGAGTCCTTTACGACCAATCAATAGTGAACTTCTAAGAATCCCCACAAAATTAGAAAAGAAAAATTCAACATCATGTTGATGAAAGGAACTTTCGAAAGAAAGAAAAGAATAAAATTTAATAGAGTTCGATGATGTAAAAATATGAAAATTGTCTTATTCAAAATCCACAATGTGAAATACATTCAAAGTAATCATCAATCATGCACTTCATACTTTGAAGAATCAGGTTTTGGGACAATCCACTTCGGTCTTGTAGGATAGGGTTGCAAAGACGAACAAGTGAAAATCTTAAGTCAAGGAAATTTTCCATTTTCACAAAACTTAAATTTAATTTTTTTTATAAAAAATTGAGAATGCAAGTAACAAGGAAGTTTCAAGGTTTAGCAGATGCAGGTGGTTTTCGGGTTTCGGTTTCATCAAATTTCGGATCAATTGTAGGCATTTAGTGACTCTTTGCACAATAGACATGCTAAGGCTACTAGTGCAAAAACATCTAGCAGGAAGGCATCCCCGCGAATCACCAAATTGTTGACTATTTTTACTCCCAAGAAAAACTAGCCATACTGGCCCCACATCGGTCCAAAACGAGAAAAAATGGATGAGACAAAAAATTCTCTACACTCAATCCCTATTTGGTCCTCAACATGTAAACATTCCAATAAATATAAGAAGATGGGCCCCGAGGTCAAGATTTTGTTTTTAGGGCCTTCAGGGGATAACAGAGTTGAAAAGAGCTCATTGAGCTTCTTGGTGAGAAAATTGGCAAGATGAGTTATACTTTGTGGTGGGAGAATCAAAAAATGACTCTCCAAGTATCTCGGTGAAATATTCGGCGAGCTAAGTTGTTGTATAGTTCAACCAGGTCGAATGTTTCGAAAGTGATGCGTAACATGCATTGGATGTATCGGATTCAACATCAGAAGGTCAGTTATAACTAAAAGACATTGGAGTATCTTAGCCATGGCCAAGCCAAAATATTACGCAAGGCATAAACAATGATAGGCTGAAATGAGCTAGATGTTTCAAGATGATGGAAGAATCCGACTCACCAAAGCATGTCTCGCGGGAGTGGAGCATGCATCGATGGCTATAGTAGCTGATGATGGGCGATGGAGGTTGAAGAATAATCTGAGCTTGGAGTTGAATTCCAAGGTAAGGTAAAGCTTCTAGAGCTTGAATGAGCAGTGGAGGAAATTGAGAGCCCAGATCATGGGTAAGGCACTTTGAATGCACATGTAGCTCAACTTTGACATGGAGGAGGATCTAGGTGGAGATCAGATGTGAGCTCACGTAAGGGTGAAAAAATGTTCAGAGCCAAGATAGATTTTGGGCTTGCAGGGGAAAGAGAAGACTTAATATGGAAATTCATAAGGATTAAATTAGATTTGTAGCGAGGTAGAGACCAAATCGATCGGGGGGAGTTCAAGGCCGAATCGAGATTGAAAAGAATTTGCTTAATTCACACAACAAGGAAAAGGAGCTTGGGCTCGATGGAATGAGAAAATCACTTATGTAAGTCAAGAGGAAGAAGAAATCCTGAAACCCGAAGTCTCTGAACTTCAGGGTTTTGAGGATTTGGTATTTTCACCACCCCAAGCACAAAAATCATGCTTAGTCCCTGAAAGGCCGAAATCCCAAAACGTCAAAGGGTCAAGGAGACCAGGCGAGGTGTGGGAATTTTGGTCGTCAACATCAAGTTCCAGGGAAAATTTTGTAGCATTTCGGTGATTCAAGGAATGTAAAGCCTTAAAAGTGGGTGAGGTGGATTCTTGAAGTAGGGGTTTTGAAACCCCAAATTACTTAAAATCCTACGACACACTAAAAAGACAGGCTGAGTTACTTCTATGGTAAAAAAACTTATCCAGGACGTCATGCTAGGTGGGTAGATAAGTTATAGGTGGTTGTGAAGCGACCGAGCTTGATGGCATGTTATAGGATGGGCTGGCATATTAGAGGTCAAGCCGCATTGGTGGAAAATCAAGCGGGTTGGTGGCAAGGTTGCATTGAGTTCCAAGTTGGCACTGAGTTGAGGAGAGTGGTTTGAAGGCAAGGTCGATTTGCATTGAATTTTTAGATCAGTGGTGGTAATGAAAACCAGCTTGGTGATGCATGCAAGTAGCTCAGCGGGTTTAAGAAAAAACTCGAAGGAGCCCATCAAGACCCTAAATCATGCACAACTTCAAACTCTAATAACTTTCACGATCCTTGGCCATTTTTTGCAAATTTATACTTTCTAGAAAGATTTTTCAGAGGAGAATTTGATGGTGATGTCAAATTCTAGTCCTTGGGAGGATAAATGATAGAAAAATCTAGTAAAATTACAAGATTAAAAATGGCATATCTTCCAATGTACTCAACCATTTCTTGTAAATTTACATTCATCGTGTTATCTCCCAAAAATGCTTTTCGTTTTCCAATTCAAATTCGAAATTTCGAGCTCACGCCCTCCTAAAGCATTCAAGCTAAGTTGAAGGTTCAAAGAGATGGAATTCCTCAGTCTCCTTGTTTTGAAAAATCTCCCATTTCCCGGTTTTTATGTGTGATTATTCCTTTGCAACCTCCATTTGGATGAAATTTTTCACCTTTTCTATGACCATGGGTCATCATACCTTGTTTTTCCTCCATGACTCTATTTCACAAAAGAAATTTGGAAATCAGACTCAAAACGATGAATTCATCTACTTCTCTGTATTTTTATTACCATCGTGAATGATGGGTGTCTTTCCCCATCAAAATCTGGCCCCAGTGGATGAAAGTATGGGGATATGTTTGATTGGACGTGGTGCACTTGGTGCACTTAACATTTTTTTCACTTTTGGCACAAATGTCCTATTGGTCCCACGGCCCTGATCACACAAAGGTAAAAGTAAAATTTGAGCCCATAGAGAAGAGTAAAAGGTGAAGCCCATAGGGAAAAATTCAAAGGTGAAGCCCGTAGGGAAAAATCCAAAGGTGAAGCCCTTCATTGAAAATTCAAAGCAGATGAGTAGGCCATCGAGGAACTTTTGGAAATTTAACCAAATTCCCAAAAGTGAAGTAAAAGTTCTAGAATGCTCTATGGCTCCACCAAGGTCTCAAGACCACCATTGAAAAGTCAAAGTGGGAGAACGGAACGACGGAGAACTTTGAAGTTTTTGGGCATTTTTTGAAAAATATTAAAATTGAAAAAAGTGAGCTGTGATACCTTCGCCACTTAGATAAATCCAATTGTCAGGCCTATGGCGGAGAGGTAGAAGGGCAGACCAAAATGTCAAAAAATGCCAATTTTCTATAAAGGCATAAAATACAAAAGGCATCCTCCACACCCGCTCCAATAAATTTCTCCCACGTGGATGGCTATGGTTTAAATTTTTAAAGGCAAGATGAACAGTTCAAATTCAAAGTTACAAAATGAGTGTAACCATTTCTTGGAGGATATTTAATGGCTTCTTCATGCCATTGTCAAGGGTTAGTAATCGATTTTGTAAACTCAAGAGTATATTGTACATTGAGAGGACAAAGGAGATAAACATTTTTTTTCTTCTATTCCCCCCTTTCTTCTCAAATTCCTCTATTTCTCCACTATGTACAATTTTTGTTTAAGAAGTAATACAAGTAGAAGGATTTTGTATCCTCTTTGATGAGGAGATTTTAGAAACTTTGAGTTCGTAATCTTATCTCGTCTTGTTGCCATCTGTAAGGTTGTTTCTTCTCATGAATACATGTGACGAATTTTCTAACTAGTGTGTGCAGGAATCTGATTTCCTACTTATAACATTATTCCTCCTACCTCTTTTCTCACTCAATTTCCCAATTTTAGACAAAGTTATCCCTTGCAAGTATCTTCAATCTTTTCTGCAGGGTCATTGGAGTGCCCTTGTCGGATCCCCAGCCAAAAGGCCACCACAGAAATCCACATTTACTCGTGCATACATATATGGTAGCTACACCAGTTAAGTAGAGGGACTTAGATTCCCAGAGCATTGGCAAGGAATCCACAAGTTTTCCCACCCAAAAAATTTCCTCGCCAATAGTTTTTAGTGCCCCCCGTGGTGCAGATTTAGCAGCATCTGCACATGAATGCGACCGCAAGGTCAAAATTTAAAAAAAACAAAAAAAATCAAAATTCAAAAAGAGAAAATTTCTAGAAATTGAATGGCTATATGAGCCATATGGATTCAAATCATGGCTATTTTTGGAAACCCTCCTATTGAAATACCTGAATTGCTCTTCCACATCTAAAAATACATTACTTCAGATTTGAGGGAAGCTATCTGGCATAATACACAAAGTGCCAACCACCACTTCATTTCCATGAGAATTATGGACCTTGAAGAAGAACACGCTTCTGAACTAGAGAGGCAAAGACAAATTATAGCACCACAAAGAAGAGCATAGATCTTCAAGCTAGTGGATAGAAGATACACCCAACAACAGAGACAAGGAGGAAAAATTGATCCCATTTTTTAGGAACTTCAAAGGAGATAAGAGCTACTCATAATCTAGAGGCCTCCTTTTCAAGCAATCGGCCACGTTCGGAACCTGAGTGTTGCCAATCCTTTGGACGGTGAATTTCCATACATCAATGAGAACCTTGAATATTTCATCAACGTAGAGACCAAAGAAGAAGCAAGAGTCGACGAAGAAATAAGAGCTCAAATCGAAGATATCGAGAGACTTTAAGCTGAGGCAGATGAAAGAGCAGTAACAGAAGCCACAACCTTAGCAAGGCTGGAAGATAGAAACAAACATAGAATGGGGGATCAGGATCGTGAGCGTGAACATGATTGTGAAGCTCATAGGCCTAACATACCATGGGGAGGAAACACCAGTTCACTGGATCTTACTCATCCACTCCATGAGCTACCGAGAGGCTCGAGAAAAAAAACTTCCCAAAACTCAAAGGGGATGGCTCTCAACTCCCTAAAGAGCATGAAACAACATTTATCATTGCTTGTGGTGTGTTGGGTGTTGACAATGAAGATGTGTTAGTCTGAATCTTTATGGAGTCACTTAAAGAAAAGGCTACCGAATGGTTCTACATGCTACCCCTGAGGTCTGTCACCTGTTGGGAAGATATAATAAGTGCATTCGAACACAGGTTTAAGACCACGAAATATTTTTCAGGATATTTTGGTCCAATTGGTACAAATAAAGAAAGAAACCTCTGAGTCAATGAGTTACTTCGTAGAAAGATATGATAGAGTGATAATAAGGATCCGTGAAGATGTGGTGCCTCCCAAAAATAATTTGAAGAGGTTTTTCATCAGTGCTCTACCATCAGAAGTATGTTTTTTCCTTAGAAGATCCCAACCAAGAACATTGAGGCAAGCCTGAGAATTTTCAATAGAAACTGATAATGATCTAATCCTTTCTGGAAAGGTGAAAGGCCCCAATGGGAAAAAAAAGGGTCATAATTAAAACTCTTTCACCACATATTCGATGTTCCAAAAAATGGAAAATGACTTTGTTTCCTTGAAGAAGTAGCTATCTCATATCACAATGCGGAATGCTTCAAGGAGACCAAACCCTCTAGACAAACCAAGGATTTCTCCACCTCCTCATCAAATTGCTCTTGAAGCACCACCAGTCAATGCCATATGTGACACCCAAGAGCTAGAGGAGGAAGAATAAATTTTTGAAACTGAAGAAGAAAACATGGAAGATTATAAAAACTATCTTTAGATTGAGGAATTTGATATGCATAATGGCCTGACTGAGTATGTTGATGATGAATATGAAGGTGATGAATAAGTTCCAAGTTTCTCATGTGATGTTTTCACTCGCACTCAATCTAAGAAAGGGATTCCAGCCCTAATAGTTGTAGCAAAGGATAAGAAGAAGAATAAAGAATATTTTCCTCCAGAGGTTACACAAAATAAAATCATCAACAGAGGATCACCATTACCACCTTCCATGGAATCAGCCAAAGAAAACCCAGACTCACTAGTTGCTAAAGAGCATGCTACTATACCAAGTAAGTCATTTGATTCTTCTTCCAACTCAAAAGATGCTAAGAATAATTCTCTTCTAAATTTTGGTCCAGCAAAAACATCTAAATTTCAGTCAAAGGCTACACCCTCACCCCCTTCCAAGCCAATCGTTACATCTGAAAAGGAGAACCCAAGACCAAAAGTAGAAAAGTCTCTACCATGTAGATCTTCCTCAATTTCAAGAGCATCTTCCTCACCCACCATTGCCCCATTTGAATTTGTAGAACATGCAAGAAAAACCAAAGTCCATCTCTTTGAAATATAATACCTACAAAGACATCCTACCCAATTTGACAGATTCATCAATGCAGTTTGTGGTGGTAACCCTATCTCTTCAAGCAAAAATTTTAAATGCTTACTCCCCAAACCATCCACACCACCTTCCCAAAACATGCTAGCCCTCAGTGCCTCCAATACTAACAGAGTTGAACCTTTCTACTTATCACTCCTCATCAAAGGCTTTTAGCTGAATAATTGCATCATAGATTCTGGAGCCTCAGACAATGTGATGCTAGTCAAAGTTGCAAATGCTCTAGGCCTCACTTTGACCTAGTTAAATGGAACATGCTACTCAATTTAATCCAAACAAGTTCCATTGGTAGGAAGAATCAAGGATGCACAGGTGGCACTAGCTGATTTTCAAGACAAGAAGGTGGTCTTGACCATATTGGTAACAGACATCCCAACATCTTTTGGTATGATTTTGAGAAAAAGTTTTTGTAGAGAACTAGTGGAGAAATAAAAATGGATTGGTCATCTACAACTATCCTAGTAAAAGGAGAGATGAAGAAGTTACTGCCAGTAAGAAAGATGAGATTCACAATAAGAAAGTTTGATGATCCAAGAGCTAACATTCTATTTCAAGCTTTTGGGCTAGGAAATTACTTCCTCACATAAAAAAAGGAAGAGAACCTGCCATTTCTCATGAAGGAGGAAGAGTATCAAATTTGGACAATGGAATTTGATGGTAGCCATTCCAGAGTAGGTTCACGAGCTGGTGTAGTATTGTAATCTCTGTCCAATGAGGTGTATCCTTTTTCCTACAAGCTACAATTTGATAATACAAACAACATTACAGAGTATGAATCATTACTCTTAGGAATGAATGCAGAAGAGTACATGGGAATCTAGAAGTTGAGATGCAAAGGTGATGTAGATATTGTGGTAAAGCAGGTCCGCCAACAATATCAGGTGAAAAAACCAAGGCTCATGCATTACAAGAACATTGTGTGGGATTGCATTGAATATTTTGATGCATTATCCATCAAAGCTATTCTAATGGAACATAATGAAAAGGATGATTCTCTTGTAGTGTCATCTTCCCTAGTGACACCTCATCCTTATTTTGGTAAAGACAAAGTGACCATTGAAATGGTATTCCGGCCTAGTGTATAAGACAATGCAAATCATTAGCAAGTCTTCAATGATGATAACCAAATTCTAGCCTTTTTAGAGCAAAGGGATAATTTCAATAATCTCTTCTTTGAAGGAGGTGAGAATCCACATCGAGAAGTAGTCCCAAAAGAGGAGAAAGAAGGAACAGAAGAGACTGATGATGAAGGAGTAATAAAACTGAAAGGAAACAAAATTCCCAAAGGCCTTGTCTCTTTAGAATACCTCTTTGAAAAAGATGACAGATTCATTCAAGAGAAAGAAAATCAATCTTCCCGGTGCCTAGCTGATTCTGATAAAGAAAAAATTGGTACCTTAGAGGAGCCAAGGATGGTCAATATTAGAAATTGTTGCTCACATGAAGAAAAGAGAAGATTTTTTGCATTAATCAAGAAGTACTCAGATGTTTTGGCCTACTCTTATGATGAACTCAAATCCTTCCAGCCAAATGAAATGCATCACTCAATTCCTTTGAAGCAAGGTGCTAAGACCTTCAGGAAGAAACAAAGGCCTTACAACCCAAATATTGCTGATACCATCAAGAAGGGGGTGACAAAGATGCTCAATGTAAGAATAATCTTTCCCATCCACCATTCGATGTGGGTAGCCAACATTATGCCAGTGAGGAACAAGAATGGCGAAATAAGGATATGTGTAGATTTTTGAAATCTGAATCAGGAATCCCTAAAGGACAATTACCCTCTTCTAATCATGGACCACATTTTGCAAGAAGTCACTGGATCTTATGGATTCTCTCATTTCTTGATGGATTCTCATGGTATAATCAAATCAAAGTGGCAGAAGAGGATTACAACAAGACAACCTTCACAACACCTTGGGGCACTTTTTACTATAGCTGAATGCCTTTTGGCCTAATAAATGTAGGAGCTACTTTCCAAAGGGAAATGGAATTGGCATTCAAAGATTTGAAACATTGCATTGTCATATATCTCAATGACAACACAGTATTCTCAAAGAAGAGGGGAGATCATATCTGTCACTTAGAGCAAGTTCTTGCAAGGTGTAGGAAACATGACATCACTAAATTTAAAGAAGTGTATTTTTGGAGTCATAGAAGGCAAATTGTTGGGGTACATTGTGAAAAAACATAGAGCACACATTGACCCCGAGAGTATTAGAGCCATTCAAGCATTATCCCTACCCACAAGAAAGAAAAGAGTTCATTCTTTCTTTGGAAAGGTAAACTTTCTTCATCATTTTGTGTCTGAGTTTGCTGAATTGACAAAAAACATCACTTACATGATGAAACCTCAAGAAAGTTTGAAATAGAAGAATGAATGGAAGGAATCATTTGAAGAGATCAAGAAATCCATTACCAAATCTCCAACTCTTGTATGTCTAGATTTCAACAAAGAGTTCATCATGTATTGTTATGCATCAGAACATACACTTTCTGTTGTTCTTGTTTAGAAAAATGATGAAGGTGTGGAAGCATATATTGCTTTCATGAGTTGTCCTTTGAAGAAGCATGAGCTAAAGTATAGTCAATTAGAGAAACATGCCTATGCAGTGGTCAAGGCTATAACAAACTTCAGGTTTTACATTCTCAATTCCCATACTGTGGTGATGGTCCCTGATAGTACAATCAAGTCCATTTTGACTTAGTAAGATCTTGGAGCTAAGAGAGGAAATTGGATTGTAAAAAATCAAGAGTATGACTTGGAGATTCGACCCTCCAATTTGGTAAATGGAAATGGCTTGTGCAAGTTGATTGTTGAATATGAAATACTTAAAACTCAACATGGAGAAGAATATTATACTTGCCCAACTCCTTTAGAAGACAACCCACAAGAGCTCTTAGTCACCACTACCGATGAGTGGTATGCTGATATTTCCTATTACCTCAATTATGGATAATTCCCTCCTCATCTTGATTACAAGCAAAGAAGAACACTCAAACTAAAGGAAGTCAAATTTTTAATCTAAAATCATGCACTTTACAAAAGAATTTTGGACGGTTGTTTCCTCAGATGTGTACATAAGGAGCAACAAGAAAAGTTCCTTGAAGCATATCTTGACCAAGTATGTGGTGGAAATTTTTCAGCAAAGGCAACTACACACAAGATCCTCCGAGGAAGGTATTATTGGCCCTCCATCTTTGCAGACACTCAGGATTGGGTTTACAAGTGCAAAGCATGCCAACAATTTGTTGGAAGGCCATAACTAGTTGCATTTCCACTCAGGCGTGTGATTATTGAAGAACCATTTCAACAACGGGGGCTGGACTTCATTTTTGTTTTGAATCCTCACTCAAGTGTAGGGAATACCTATGTGATCACAGTAATAGAATACTTCACCGAATGGGTGGAAGAAACTCCAACCAAATAGGCCAGCACTGAAACAGTATGCAACTTCATCAAGGAGAATATCATAGTCCATTTTGGAGTGCCACAAAATATTGTAGTAGATAATGATACCTATTTCTCTTCAAGGGAGATCACAGAGTTTTGTTATGGATTTGGAATCTCCCTATCTCATTCTTCTGACTACTATCCCCAAGGAAATTGGAAAGCTGAGTCGAGCAGGAAGAATATTGTGACCATTGTTTATAAGCTTGTAAATGAGAATAAAAGGAATTGGCATAAAAGGTTGTATGATTCATTGTGGGAAGATAGGATCACTCCTAAAAAGGAAATAGGTATGTCACCATTCCAACTGTTGTATGGAGTTGAAGTAGAAATTCCTCTCACAATTGAGATGTCAGCTCTCAAGTTGTTACAGGCAATAAAAGATTACTAGTACAAGGACACCATTGACAAGAGGATCCTATTTCTTAGAAAGCTAGAAGATAATAGATCCCAAGTGGTGGATCAAATCAAGGAGAAGTAGTTGAAAGTGAAGAAAATATTTGACCAGAATACCAAGGAAAGAGAATTCAAGGTCTGAGACTTCATTCTACTATGGGACAAGATAAGAGAACCTAGAGGTAGCCATGGAAATTTTGATTCATTATGGCTCGACACATTCCTGATTTGTGAAGCTTGTGGTGAGAACGTTTTCCTTCTCTCATACTTGGATGGAACACCACTAAAATTTCCTCGAAGTGGGAAATGCTTGAAATTATATCATCAATAAAATTGGGTTGTTCGCCCACCTTGTACCATAGGTGTGTTTCCCTTTCCCTTGTATGGTTTTGTTTCCCCTTTCTATTGTGTATCATGTGTTTCCTTCCCATTGTGTTCTTGTGTGTTTCCTTATTTTTATCTTTATTTCTCGAAGTTGTTCATGACTCTACAAGGCCCGATGGATAAGGCACTGGTCGATGAATTACAGGGTCTAGAGATTGAGATTCAGGATTCTCATGTCATGTCTCCACTATGCTAATTCCATGCCATGTCCCCAAGCTACAGCCAACTATTGTCTCCCGAAAAATGCTTTTCATTTCCCAAGTCAAATTTGAAATTTCGAGCTCACGCCCTCCTAAAGTGTTCAAGCCAAGTTGAAGGTTCGAAGAGATGGAGAAATCCATGCTCTAAATTTTTTACAAATCCTCAGTCTGCTCATTTTGACAAATCTCCTGTTCCCTGGTCTGTACACATGAATCTTCCTTTGCAACCTACATTTGGATGAAATTACTCACATTTTCTATGACCATGGGTTGTCATACCTTGTTTTTCCTCCATGATTCTATTTCGTGAAAGAAATTTGGAAATTGGACTCAAAACGATGAATTCCTCTGCTTCTTTGTATTTGTTTTTATAGTCACGAATGACAGGTGTCTTTTCCCTGTGAAATTCTAGCCCTTGTGTATGCAGGTACGTGGACATGTCTGATTGGACGTGGTGCAACAGGTTCCTTGGTAAACTTAATGTTTTTTGTCACTTTTGGAAAAAATGTTAGATTGGTCCCACGACCATACTCACACAAAGGTAAAAGTCAAATTTTGAGCTTGCGGAGAAAATTCAAATATGAAGCCCACAGGGAAAAATTAAAAGGTGAAGCCCTCAAGGAAAAATTCAAAGGTGAAACCCATAAGGAAAAATTCAAAGGTGAAGCTCGCCGTTGAAAAATCAAAGCGGATGAGTGGACCATCGGGGAACTTTTGGAAATTTAACCAAATTCCAAAAAGTGAAGTAAAAGTTCTAGAATGCTCCGTGGCTCCACCAAGGTCTCGAGCCCGCAGTTGAAAATTCAAAGCAGGAGAGCGCAATGATAGAGAAATTTGAAGTTTTGAGCATTTTTGAAAAAAGGTTAAAATTGAAAAAAGAGAGCCTTGATTCCTTTGCCACTCAAATAAAACCACGTGTTAGGCCTATGGTGGACATGCAGAAGGGCGGACCAAAATGTCAAAAAATGCCAATTTCTACAAAGGCATAAAATGTAAAAGGCATCCTCCATGCCCACTGTAATAAATTTCTCCCATGTGGACGACTCTGGTAAAAAAATTTGAAGGCAAGATGAACGGTTGAAATTCAAATTTACAAATCAAGTGTAACAACTGCATTATGAAAAGTTTGGTTTTTTAGCCATTGGCGTTTCTTCGCAAATCAAGAATCCAAATGAACATGAATGATTGAAAATAAATTGTAAACCGTTTCTTACTAACAAAGAAGAAGTTGTAAGAATTTCTTGGAGAAGATTTAATGGCTTCTTCATGCCATTGTCAGGGGTTGGTAATCGATCTTGTAAACTCAGGAGTATATTATACTTTGAGTGGAAAAACGAGATAGCCATTTTTTCTTCCGTTCCCCCCCTTTTCTTTTGAAATTCCTCCATTTCTCCACTATGTACAATTTATGTTTAAAAATCCATACAAGAAGAAGGATTTTTTAGCCTCTTTGATGAGGATATTTTAGAAACTTTGAGTTCACAATCTTATCTCGTCTTGTTGCCCTCTGTAGGGTTGTTTCTTATCATGAATACATGTGACCAATTTTATATCTAGTGTGTGCAAGAATCTGATTTCCTACCTGCAACGTTAGTTCTCCTACCTCTTTTCTCACCCCCTTTCCCACTTTTAGACAAATTTATTCCTTGCAAGTATCTTCAAGCTTTGTCGCAGGGTCAATGGAGTGCCCCTATCAGATCCCTGGCTGAAAGGCCACCATAGAAATCCACATTTTATTGTGCATGCATATATGGTAGCTACACCGGTTAAGTAGAAGGACTAAGATTCCCAGAGCATTGGCAAGGAATTCACAAATTTATCCACCCGAAAAATTCCCTCCCCATCACATTGAAAAGGTGATTTAGAGATCTATAGTATGGGATCATCCAATTTTTTATTTCCGAGTTGTAGAACTCTAAAAATGATGAGGATGTAGTGGTAGGTGAATTCATTAATGATAGGATGGTGGAAAGTAGGGTTATGCTGAAGCTACAGGGACTATACTAGGCTAGAGGTGCAATCACAACAAATTTCTTCAAGCATAAGGCACACCATTAAGGAAAGTGTATATTTTGGAAGATCTTCAAGAACACATTACAAATTAAATTAGGAATTTTATGGATTTTGGAGACATTTCGAGATTTCTTCCCTCTCTCTACTCTCCTCAATTTATTCCATTAATATTGTAAGGGGTTGCACAAGAAAAACATTGATCACCTTCTTCTTCCATGCACCCCATTTCCTCTTGATGCTTCAAGGCTTCCTCTCAAGATTTGTAATGGCTTCATGCCCATTTTATAATACAATGTACTATGTATATTTATATGGAACAATAAAATTATTATTTTTTTGATCTCTGTAACCTCTCATGGTTTTTTATTTCTATTTTACCTCTTGTTGTTCTTGCAAATCTATGCATTTTCTTGTTCATTATAGGGTCAGGTTTATTGTGGTTACATGGATGAATATTTTTTGAATTTCGGGTGTGTGTTGTAGTTGTCAAACCTCCCCTTAATACAGTGGTGGGACTTGAGTATGTGTTGCATTTGTATGACCTCCCCAAGATTCACCCTTTCTTCACTTTGCAGGGCTGTGAAGAGTGATTAAAACTTATTTTCTGGTGTATCACCGCTCCTAGTATAAGATTATTTCTTGCCACCCTTCTTTCTCTCACCTCTTGGAATAATTATATTAGGATTATTTAATGTTTTCCCTATATTAGGAGTACTTACTGGAAATTAGGTTAGGATAAGGAACCGACCTGCTCTAGAGAGCTATGCCATTTCACAATGTTCTACACTTAGGATAGCTCAATGTTGTGTAATCAAGCCAAATGGAACATTGCAAACAGTACATTTGGGGGTGCTATGATTTTGTATAAACATATATGTAAGAATCGTGTGCGATTTTAATGAAGTAGGTGGTCCTATTCTTGAGGAGGTGGTGAATCGAAGATTAAGACTTTAAATTTTTCTCAGAGGATTGCATTTTTTAGGCACTAGATTCTCTAGTTTTCCCCACTACTTAGTTTTATTCATCGAAATAATTAAGCTCACAGGAATTTAGGATTTGAGAAATAAAGAGTGTATCTAGAAGTACAACCATAACTTAAGGTGCATGTAGTAGTTTTGTTTAGTGATGAAAATTTAAGGCATGGGAAGTGTTAGGTTGACTTGGGCAACATCTTCAAGACTGAAACATTTTGAACATATTATAGGTTCTCTCCATTATGGAATGATTAATGTATCATGACTTGGTTAGCACCATAAATTATAGGAAGAGCTTGGAATTTACCCTGGCTTCTCCCACCTCAGAATACACAAGTGAAAAATTAAATATGTTAAATATTTCCATTTTGCATTGTCATGTGTATAAATGAGCTTGTTAATTAGATGAGTAACCATGGGTCATATTTTCCCTATTATAATAAGATAGGTAAATGAATTATATGAAATGCAAGTAACCATTGGCCCCATTCTTAGATGCATAAATGTATGCTATGAAACTGAGTATAATTTCGAAACAATCTATTCAACTAACAATTTTAATGGATAAAACACCATATAACTTGTACCTCCTTAAATTTTAGATCTACTAATAGTTCTCAATAAGAAAACTTGATGAATTTTCAATAAAATCCAGCATCTTATGTAGCCAACAAAACACAATAGACCATATATTGAAATCATAACATCATATTGATACTCTCAATTTTGTCATCTATTACATCTTACAATATTTTTGGTAAAGTTTCAATGCCTTATGTTGGTACAATTCAAAATTCTATATAGCCTAGCTGTTGCAAATACAATATGAGGTGTGGTTCTTATAACTTCGATCTATGTGACAAAAATTTGTACATACATAGTTTCATTGAGAAATTTGGGTGCATATTTTATTTTTTCTGATTTCCTGTAGTTTTGTGGCATTCTTTCTCTGTGAAACATGAATCTTATGATTTTTTTGGAAACCTTCATTGCGAAATAAGACATAACCGTAAATCTATTAAATCAAATCTTTTACCTTCTGCATGCAATTCTTCACTTTTATATGCTAAATAGTTTGCTAAAACTAGTTCGCTCTTATTATCGTGTCGAGCCATATTTTTCCATAGAATTTTTTTTTTGCATTATAGTTTCTTTCCAACACTTCAACAACTTCTAAGTTTTCTATTAGATCCATCCACTATTTTTTTCATGCGTTAAATGTATTTTGGAATTGTCAACGCACTACTCGTGTGATTGCTAGTTGAATAGAATTACAAAATTCCATGAAATTGAAAAGGTAGGGATGATTAAACCATATGCGAGAAAAACACCCTTTGAAAATATTAGCTCAACGACTTGTTATAAACCTTTTTCAAATACAACTATAATCAAGAGGAGAATCATCTAGGTTAAAGACCTTCAGATTTAGATGTTTGGCTTGAATGCAATTATTTTTCTATATACTTCTCATAACAACCAACTAGATGCTATGTTTGAGGAAAACCTTCCATGGTTTACTTTGAGAAAGATCCATAACAATCCTTTTAGAGATGAGACATACGTCTTTAATCTATGGGTTAAGGATAAAAATCCCTCACCAACCGACTTGGTTCAACAAAATTTCTATAGATAAATTTTGTATAGTGATTTTATAATTAAGTTTTAGATGAAAAACAAAATTACGAGTAAAATATATGGGCACCAATTAAGATATTTTTCATGGTTTGGAATATTTCACTTGATGGAGGCTCACTGGTGCTCATGTTGGCTCTATACAGTTTACTGCTTTTTTTAAGACTTAAAGGAAATTAAGCTTTTAATTTGAATGAGTGTGGTAAATTTCTTTACTAATTTCTTAAACACTTCAAAAAATTGGAAATTTTTGTGTATTCTTTGTACGGATGTGGAAAAATATTTTTCATGATTTATGGTGGAAGCACTACTGGTGTAATGCCCCGTTCGACATTACCCTATCCTTTCTCTAACGACCTTGTTGATAAGTAGGGGTAGGTGGTGGGTGTGAGTTTTTTGATCATTAGTCAGCCTCGACTGTGTCCCAGAGAATGATTATTTCCCTTCCTCCTCGTCTGGCCTTCCCGTGTCTGTGTCGTTGCTGATGTTGCTAGTGGAGGGCCTCCGCATTTCCTTTTCGATTACCTTGTTAAGGAAAATCTCATTCTCGAATTCTATAGGTGGTTTTGATGATGTCTTGATGTCGTTAGGGCATGTCTAGCTAGAAGGGACATCTACATAATAATTATTATATTGAATTGTCGATTTTTGCTTATTACTATTTTACTCAGTGTTGAGGGGCGATCATTATTAATAAGTTTAATAAATTTGTGTTATTATTATGAATATGGTGATAATTATTATTTGTGCTTATTAATATTTTACTTTGTCTTACGTTTTTTTATTTTTTAGTCAAAAACAAACAAAAAAATAATAATAAATAAAATAAAAGTTTTAAAATTAAAAAGCCCATGAAATCGGGTGGTTAACGGCAAAGAGGTGGGAGGCTCCATATGATTTTTTTGTTTTCTATATTTTGTTGAAGGAATACAACAACCACCACCACCATGAGGAGAGAGGAAGCTCTGAATCAGTCCTTGGCACACCCCACCCAGCTGTTGAAGGAAACGAGGGTTCTTCTCATGCTTGGTCACAATTTTTTTCCCAGACCCACTTGCTTAGGGATTTTTTTGTTTTTTTGAAGAAAAGTCTCACCATATGTCTTCCGATGGAGTGCCATGGTTGCTGCAACTTGTGTCAGCATCCTCCCAACCTGTATCATAAAAAAAAATGAGCCCTTGAACTGCATGGGCATTTATCAAAGCATAAAAGATAGAAGAATTTTGTCAGATGTTGTAGTTGCAAATGTTTGGTGGACGCTGCTATAGTGTTGGACCAAATGAAAGAATGAGACAACTTCTCATGGAGTAATGTTACTGCTATGTGTGGAAAGATGTGGGTCCCTCATAATGTAGTCACGTTGTTTCACCGTATGCAACAAATAGGGCTCCAACCCAATCCGTTTACATTACCAACGTACTTCTAGCCTATGCCAAAATGGAAGCTTTGGAGCAGGATATGCACAAAATGGATTTGTTGAGAAGGTGCATGACCTATTTGATAGAATTCCTCAAAGAAATGCGGTGTCATGGAGTGCTATGATTGCAGGATATGCACAAAATGGATTTGTTGAAAAGGCATGTGAACTGTTTGATAGAATGCCTCAAAGAAATGTTGTCTCATGGAATGCCATGATTGTAGGATATGCACATAATGGATATGTTCAAAAGGCTTTAGAAACTTTCAAGAAAATACACTCTCAGGTGTAGAGCCTCTTGTTTGTTGCCCGTGTGTAAGAATGGAGCCTTGTGCAGGCCCTAGAAAATTGTCAGAACATGATGGGAAACGTATTTTATTGGAAAAATTCAAGTGATCGGGAAGTTTTTGTGTCATTGTGGAGGTTAGATCGAGGCTCGTGAACTGGTTGATGAAGTGTCCAAGCGAGATGATGAATCGAAGCCTGCGGGTTTGACCGAATCTATTCCTCCTAGGCCTGGTTCATCTTCCCTTACCTCTCATAATTCTCATGCTTTAATTATCCTTTGTAACTTAATATAATTTTAGAATATTATGATTTTAATACAGTTAAGTGTTTATATCAACTCCTTGCAAAACAATGAAATGTCGTGTCGTAACTTACGCAGTCAAAATAACTTGTTTACTTTAAATCATGAACTTCCACCCTCTTTCTGAGGTGATTTAGAAAACTTTATACCCAGCTAGATCACTACAATATTGGTATATCAACCGGAAAAAAATTACTTCCCAGTAATAAAGATGATCATCTCCCTGTTAAATAGATAATTTTTGCATATTTGAAAGACTCATTAAGTACCATTCGTAAGTCTAAAAATGAGATGTTAAGCTTCATTCAAGTACCTTGTTGTGCGAGGAGTCACCTTCACCTCTGGATTGACCCAGAATGAACATATGTGATTTTTTTGATGCTCTTATAGGAGCCCTGTTACACTGGTTTACAATAGTAGAAAGCTGTTAAATCTAAAAATTTGGCTTTCGTTTTGAACCGCCATTTGAAACTTGGATATAGAAATTATTTCCCACCTTCGCAAACCTCTAGTGTTCTTACTAGAAAATTTCATGGAACCTTCAGTTTAGGGAAAAACACTATTCTGGATTTTTTTACGGTGAGATTTTGTAGGCTTCTTGTCGCAGTTTGACAAGGTCAAACTAGACCAATTATGACGGGTGGCTTCAAAAACTTGTCACCGTTTGAAAATAGTTTTCTAGTTGTCAGTCCCGTCGACTTTGATGAATTCTCCTTATATAAGGGAACTAGTAGTAAGTGTCTCATTGCATGCTCATCCATCGAACGTTAGTTTTGGACGTGGTTTTCTGAGCCCTCGAGCTAACTTTTGTCCTTTTACAACTGGGTCAACTATGACCAGTAGCCCCAGAAAACTAGCCACCAAACGTAAACCATTCACTTTTTCCAAACTCTAACAGTTGCTATGAATTCTTTGTATATATTGGGACAAGTAGAAATTTAATCATGGTGTGTGTTCTCATTGGAAGACAACTTTTGGAAGAAATTTCTTATCCTCTGAGCCCGTTTTGAATGTTTTTGTAGGTAGTAAGAAAATTTTAAAATAGGAAGTTGTGAGACCCTCATAGGGTTGCCAAACCACCATAGATAATTTTGACACATGTAAATAATTGTTTAGAACACTATAGTGTAACTTGTTGTGTGAATTAGAATTTTTGACAAAATGGTGTTTTCTCTCTCTTCCCTTCTCTTTCTCTCTCCTCGGATTACAAAAAAAAATTAGAATGAAATGTAATGAATACATGTCTCTAAACCTTTTATTTCAATTGCAAATTGTAATTATTATCATATGTAAATGGGAAACTGAAAAATGATAATTATGTTAGATTACAGTGGATACCATGCCAACAATTTATCTCTAATATCATGCTCATGTGGTTTTTGCAAGATGAAAGAATGACGACGAAAAGACTATGTGTAATTCATTAATTATCATTGTAATTTATATAGTTCATTGTTAAAAGAATAAATGTATAATGTAGTCTCATGATACAGATGGTTATATTGGATAATTGTTGATATGTACGAGATGCTAGTTTCAAGGACCTCTAGGAAATGTGCATTTAATCTTAGGGTCAATTTGATTTATAATACACCTGGAAAAAAAAAAGGTTTGATATTTATATAAGGTAAATGAATTTCAAGTAATATCTTCTAGTGCATATTTAGTGTTCAATAAATGATTAATGAGTCATCTTGTGTATTCATATTTTGTAAATGTAATAAAGAGAATTAAATAAAAAACACTCTACCCTTGTTCAATATTGGGACATAACTTGTTTTTCATGTGTGATACTCCTTACCGTAGAAGATATTGAAAACTGTAGAATGAACTTAAACTCTACACTCGATGGAACGTCACAATCTAGGTAAATCAGAGGTCAAGAATGGGCTTATCATCTTAGTCAGTATGTTTAGTGACATTGTCTTAAACCCGTCTGATAGGAGTGACACAATAAAAATATTCTTGGAGTGTGTAGAGCTAATCCCTCCTTCATAGCCTAGTGGACTACCTTGTCATCAAAGATAGATTTAAAATTAAAGTTCTTCATCGAGTGAAAACCCTGTTAGATCCAGAAAACATGGATGGAGGTTGTGACTTAGTTGTTCTAGGTCTAAAACTCTTGTTAATGAATCCCTTAGCTCCGCTCAGCCAAATTTTCTACCATGGTTTCTCTCAACATTACACCTTGGTCCTTTCTGAAGGTGGTTTAGCATAAATATGTCCTCTTGCTTAAAACACATATATAGTTGAGGGGTAGAACCTTAGGTGAAGTTGGAATTAATATAAACCTCGGTTGATTTGGATGTTAACTTAGGGTTCATTTGTAGCTTCAAGTCTTCTAATCATTCATGTCTTCGAGAGGTTAGACAAACACTTCGTAACTCCTTGTACAAGGAAATGCTAAAAATAAGGCCATAGTGTGACGTAGAAAAAAAAATCATATAAGAGTAAAAAAGAGAATTGAGGTTAGGGATACTACCACTCTTGGAGACCTTATAATTCAGTTAAATATCGTTATGTGTTTCAAAGAATATGTATTGCATTGTTGTGATCAAACTATGCGAAAACAAAAGATATATAAATATAAAAAGGAAGTCATTAAGTCATTGATTTAGAATAACTATGGTAGGAAAATAAGTTTTCCGTGATCGAAGAATGTTTTTTGGTAAAATCTATCTTGCAATTAAATCTCTGTTAAATCCTAATATCACTATATGGACAACAAGTCACATTCGCATGAGTTGTAAGAGTAAAAAGGTAGACATTGAATATATGTTCGAGAAGAATATTCTTAACATAAGAACAAGATAATTAAGTATTTTATATGCATTCGAATTATGCCAAATAAGTATGGAAGTTATGGAATTTTTTGAAAGGATAAGAAGCCATCTTAAAAGGGTCGAATGATATTTTTTTTAACCGCGGAATTAACTTAAGAATCTATAGGTGGACAAACGAGAAATTTATCCTTGCACAATAATGTTATTGGAATGTTAATCGTAACTAAAATACAATTAAAGAAAGGATGTGTTGTGGGTTTTCCCATCCTTGAGTCTTATTTTTAGTATTGGGGCATTGCTAGTATTCTTTCATTGGGAAAAGCGTGGCATCGCCATTCCTATGTTGTTTTCATGTGTCTATGTGATTGTCGTATGCGAGTCGAGTTTATGTTATTGGAGCCATTGCTGTGTTGTGTGTAGTGAGCAATGTAAGTAAAAAAAATATTATCCTAGTATTTTACTGTTGTCATTGTGTGTGTAAAAGGTGGGCACTACAAGTGGTTACTAGATTATATATTTTCATAAGGATGTCATAAGTGCTTGTTTTGGAATATTCATAACGATGGCATGTGCCTAACATTAAGGGTTATCTTTTCCAAAGGGATTCTTATGTATATTCGTCTCTTTTATGTTTGATAGGGAAATGACTACTTTTGAAAGTACTCAATTTGGAATGAGTTGCTGATGACATTCTTGTAAGGTTTTGTGTAGCTCTTTTTTAAGATGCTTCTGATACACTATCATTGATTTTTCAACTTGCACTGATATGTTAAACTAGCCTTCAAGTACACGTTGTTATTAGTTCGTAATTTATAATAGTATCCGTTAAGCATGGTTTTATCTTATTTATGAATGGTTGTACTATGAAATTCAAATTATAATCCTTTCATATAATATGTGTGTATTTTTCAAGTGTTTTGGAAACTGAGTCCTTGATGGAAGTTTAGCTGAAAAAGATCTGGTTACTGAGATGCATGGAATGAGTTCTTTTAAGAGGTATTAAAGGTTCAAGATAACAAAAATGAGAAGCATTAAACAAATGGTATTTGCATCTTTACTATAATAATATTAATCACCAATGCCAATTTATCACATTGGTTCTGAAAATGCATCACTTGGACCTTACAATATAAGATGACATTGGAAAAAATAACTATTCTTTTCCTTATGGAATGAATAATTATACTGTTATTTTAATCTATATCAAAGTACAATAGAAAAATAAACATTCTAAATCTCAAATTAGGCAGTAAAAATTAAAACAATTAGGCCTAAAGCACATAGGTATATAAAATAAAATATTTGAAAGGTTAAGTGAAAGTATTCACCTTTTAATTTGACCAAAAATAAATTATGAATACCTAAAGACGTAATCTTTATATTTTAGACAAGTTTTTTTTAAATTGAAATATTTTTGACGTAAAATTCATCTACATATTGTCTCACCATTTTCTATAAAATTGAGATAGAAGAAAAATTACAGTAAATATGCCAAAAAATAATTAACCAAGCTTTGAATTTCTACAAATTTAATCCTAGCATTATACATTAGAGAAATGAATAGAAATTATTAGTTGTAAAGTCTATATTTTAAGTTTACCAAACAAAAAATAGATTGATTTCTGTCGTTACGTGTTTTAAGAGTTTTTCCACTTGTTGTTGCTTCTTTTCCAGATGTTATTGTGTAGTATCAGTTATAGCTATCCTTGTAGGCTTGTTTCTTTTTGTGCTTTCTTGAGTATATCGTAACTAAACTTTGAAAAATTGTGCCCAAGATTTGAAGTGTTGCTTACAAACAAACCAATTTTTGACATGATGGAAAAAAAATTGATAGAAGGAGGTATTCTGAAAATCATTGAAGGAACCCCCATAAATATTTGACACTGTAGTTGTTGAACTTGTTTCTGCACCATTCAACATTGAACTTTTCAATTCAACATCATGTAGACCAATTGTTTGGAAAACATATTCAAATTACCCTGCTTCCCTCAAAATTTGTTGACTTGGAGCATGAAATAATATTGTAGGAAGGATCCTTTTCCACCTCCAGAAATATATTTGTAGAATTTTTAAAAATGAGTTGTAAGTCGCTTCTTTTTCATTCTTCAGTTTAGGAAAACGATGGTTTCCCAATTTTCTGATCACTTTTGGTCTTTCTCTTTGTTTTAGGACGATTCTTTTCAATGAGACTGGGAATTTTTTTTCTCCCTTTCATTCGAAAGGAATGCAGGTTCACGTTCCTAAACAAATTTTATGTGGGATGGATACTGCAAGTGAAGCTATTCCGCTTTAACAGACCCATATTTCTCCAAGTACACCTTCTGCCCATAATTGTGCTCCAAGAAATAGTTAAAAGGTTTGCACTGAGATTTATGCTTTAACTACAACATTGAAGCCTTGGACAATAGAAGGCAATGATCTAGCTAAAATTTGTCTTGGAGAATATTGAAACACAAGGGGGAGTGGCATCATTTTCTCCTTTGATTTTTTGGATAGTAAAGGGGGGAGATTAGGGTCACTTCTTTCAATGAGGTTGCTAGTAAATTTTATGGCCTATTATAAAATAAAAACCTATAAAGTGTATCAAATGGTAGAGTGGGTAATAAAAATCTTATTTACAACCATTTAAACACTATGTATGAAATTATTTTACAGCCATCTTCTGTTGTGACTTCTACAATTGAATTGCAAAATTAAGCATCTCTCCATCAATTCCACTTCAAAGAAATACAATATATAGCATCCGTCTGTGCAGGTTGTATGGTGGACTTCATTAGTGTTGTTAAGGTTATTTCACCTTTCTTGATCATTAGTCATAGAGACAAGTCGGAGGTTATATAGAGAAAATTGAAAATGTGAGACATTTCCAGATTTAGTATCTTTATCACTTGATGGGGGCAACATTTAGATGATCTTTGTAAAGAATTTTCATAGATACTCAAAGTTATATATTTTCCAATGTTTGTGATAAAATATAGCAAGGTTTAAGATTTTAATGGCACCATAGTTGACACCATGTCGACTTCAAAATGCTTTCTCAACCCTCGCACTTTTGAGATAATGGTTCTCCATGAATAGATATCTTCACCCCATTCACATGCTCCATGTCCTTCTGCCACAAATAAGAAATCTCGGCCTCAAAAAATTATGGTTGCTACCGCTACATTGTCATAGATTCTAGAGATGGTAAATCTTGTAAAGAAATGATTGGGTGACATTCAAAGCTGAAGTGTTGAACAATAATGATGATTTGTGTAAATATCCTTTATAAAAAACTCATCTTTTGTATTTTTGTTGAGCCATTGTAGTAATTTCCTTGTATTTTCTAGTCACACTACTGAACAATATCATCACAACTTGAACAAATGGCATAATTACTAATTAATATAGTTATCGGTGGTTATTTTTATTTTTTGGTATTTGTGTGTGCATTTATTCATATGATTTTGATAACTTGCTTGAATGATGATATGTGTAATTACACTCTTGGTTGTAAGTAAATTGCTATATGCAACAACATGTATGCAATAAAAGACATATATGTAGCAACCTGTTTGCAACCAAAGATAATCACCTACAAAAAAGAATTCACGTTATAAATATCTCTTAGAATGGGAAGGACAACACTCAAGTTTGTATGTTTCATTAAATAAGTAGTTACAACTGGAAAATTAAGAACTGGGAGATAACTCAACCATCGATCATATAATTCATTGTAAACAATTGATTCATTAAGTTTACACATGACTAAAGGAATTACTTGATTAACTGGAGATTAAATGAAGACCTGTTATTAGTTCTGTTGCATGTGTTGAATATCTTTTTGTTATGATCAATATTTTCCACTTTTTCTAAGAAATATATTTTACTTAATTTATTAAAATCCTATTTGAACTCTTCTTCTCACATCTTGTTGTAAATGAGAAATATCAAAGAATAGAGTTAATATTGGAAATCTATCTGGAGGTGGAAAAAAGTAGAGAATAGAAGATACACAAATATAGAGAGATTGATTTGTTCTTAGATGTAATATTCATGTCAATTCAATAAAATATCTAAGTTCTATTCAGTAGAATTTGGTTACAATATTTAGGAGGGATGAGTGCCCAAGGAAGGGCCAACTTTTGGTCTGTTAAACCCCTCCATAGTTCTATTTCTCTGTTTTATTACATGATTAGACTAGAAAGAAATTTATATTATTTATCTACATTTTAAATTTGAAAGATTTGTCTTAGTCATAGTGTTTAGAAACCATTTTATTTCAGTTGTAAGTTTTATCTACTTTCAAGCATCGTTATTTTAAGTATTGTAGCGACAATTATTTATTTCCATATCTCCTAAATTATCTATAACCATGCATACAAAAATGACATTATTGAAAATTTACATCCCGTGGTTTGATGATTAAATGAATTTGATTCAATGAACAACATATTAATTGTTGCAAATTTATTTGCACCACCATTTTTGACGTCGTTTTTAGGGATACTACCAAGTTATAGGTATTTTGAGAGGTTAGGTATTCCTTAGAAATAGTTTGGGTTTAGGAAATTCCACCTCCAACTCCCCCCACTAATGTATGTTGATTGACTTGAGTTAGTTGATACATGTACTATCCAAGAGATGCCCATGGTAGATTATTAAAAAATCCATAAATAGGTTATTTCATCTACTTCTGAAGAAGACACATCTTCCTCTCTACAAGGTTTGATAGTGGAAAATCCCCCTCCAAGTGATAATTTTGAGGATACTCTTGAAAAACCTATCATGGTTAAAAAAGATAATAAAAATGTTGAAGAAGGGGAAACTACATTTGAGTTCCCAATCTCCAAAAATAATCAATGTGTTTTAGCGAAGAATATCTCTCCATCATCCCTTCCTAATTTCCATGGATCCATAACTGAAAACCGAAACACTTTCTTGTTTATGTTTGATGTTTTATGCAGGATCTATGATTATACAACTGATGCACACATGCTGAAGCTATTTCCTACTACACTCAAGGATGTATCCTTGAGATTGTTAATGGGCCTAAGAAGAGATGATGTGACTACTTTGGAGTGGATGAAGGAAAATTTTCTAACCAAGTACTAAGAATATTGCAGTCCAAGTGGAAGAGGAGGGGATGAACTCTTTAGGATGACAGAAAAGAAATATTAACCACTAGAAGATTACTTGTAAAGATTCTTATTCAGTTTTAAGAAGTCAAGACACATAAGGTTACCTCTTGAGTCTCTCAAATTCATCTTCTTAAAGGGCCTCAGTGAGAAGGATATCGAAACTTTTGACCTGATAGGGGAAAGAGAAATTTCAAAAGATAACTTTGATGATATTTGTGAGGCCTACAGGAATTACTCCAAAGAAACTATGAAAAGAATCAGAATTTCTAGATAAAAGGGTGGACCAACTACCAAAGGAATTGGGGATAGATCTAAATCAGAAATTGTGAACATGTTTAAAAGCATGAGTTAATAAATTGTTAATGACATGGACACCTAGCTTGATGATATGCATGCCAAGAAGATAAGATAAGATGTAGAAGAAACACTTACAAAGTTTTTTCTTGCATGCATAAGAAATAAAGTTGATTACAGATGTAGATGATTAATCAACATTACACAAGACAAGGAGGATGCACCTCAGATCAAGATGATAGAAACAGATAATGGGAAATTATTCTATGTTGGTCAAAGAAATCCTTGGCTATTTTTGTCCTATAATTTTGTGAGGGGGAAAATTCAGTATCAAGTAGGACAACCATACCCCAGTGTCTAAAGTTTTTAAAGTCATATCTTCCCAAGACACCTCCAGGTTAGTTTATCCCAATCATTAGTCCTATCATGTTAGTAAAATGATCCATATGTGAATTTAAAGCATCTCCCCAGGTGATTTAGGAAAGTAAAATAATTCCCCCTAGGTGATTTAGGATCTTATGGAACATTCTAGCATTCAAGAATTTTGGGAAGAGCTATCATTAGCCTTCCTAAGACTAGTGCACCATACTTGTATCAGATAAGAGGAGAAAAAATTATTGTGGAGGAGTATTCAAGTTATAATAACATTAGGGAATTTATTTTGAAATATTCATGGAATATTCAAAGGTGTTGGAAACAATTCAACGAAAGCGGGTTTTTCGGGCCTGAACAAGCACACACCGTGAACAGGGACATGAGATTGAAATAAAGATTATGGGAGTCCCATGATGATTTTAAATCCCAAAAAAGTTTCAAAGGAAATAATTTTCAATTCTCTCCATGGTGGAAAAATGGGACTTGAAACCTCGTGCATTATTCCATGCAACTTATTCTTCTCATGTATAACAAGCGATCTTGAGAAAGAATATAAAATTTGGATGTGTTATAGTAAAACGTGGATCTTTTAACCATCACCATTAGATTCATTTATTTTTTCATATGTCATCATATAAAATTTGACTCAAATATTCATTCAGGAGCTCGAGATATCACCTTCGCAAGTTAGATCCCAAGGTAAGCTTTCTAACACTTAGTAAAATTAATTATGGGACATGTGGCAACCTATGGAGAAGGCACATTTTCATGTCAAAGTTTTCCCTTTTGCATAGGGACATAAGAGACAAAAAAATATTTCCAACCCTTCTTTATCCTCCTAGAAACTCATATGACCCAAATGACTTGTGTTAAGCCCCCAGGTGCTCCAGTTTAGCCCCCTTTGCTAATTTGCTCATAAAATTAAAATATGCCAAGTGTTGAGCCTAGGATGAGGTTAAATTTTACATCCCTTTCTTCCCTTTAAAAAATGGATGAAAAATCACTTAAAATTTATCCCATCCCTACCCCTTTGTATTCCATTGCTGTAAATACGACACTTAGATCATTTTCTCTCTCTTTTTCCCCACGCCTCCAAACGCTATTGGAACTTTGCCAAATTTTATCTAGAAATAAAAATTGAACCTTTTTCATTAAAAAAATCCTTACAATCCTCCATGATACAAGAACACAAAAAGAGTAAAAATTCCAAATTCAAACGAAGGAAAACAGTGAAAAATAAAGACTTTATCCGGAAAACAATAAAAGTCACCCAAAGAAGAATTATTCATATCTTGCTGTAGAAACCTATAATTTAGCCCAAGAAATTTAAATACTTAAATTATGCTAAGTATACCCTTTCCCATAAATTTATGACATATCGTCAATATCACACATTTTCTTTTTATCATCATTAGTTAATTACATTACGTTTATTAATTAAATCTTATATCTAGTAACGACGCCTATATACGACCTTCCGTTAATCAGATCCCCCTTTCTTTATAGACTAGTTAATTATTATTAATTAATTAATTTTCTCTTCTATTTAATCAATAAATCATCATTTGTTTGATTAAAATCCTCTCATAGTCATAAATCATACTAATTATTTCTCTAAAAAGATTTTATAAGATTTCACACCTATTAGTTAATCATTTTGGTTAATTAATAAATCCCCTCAATCCCCATGAGTCACTAAAAGACAGAAATAAACTCTCCTAAGGTTGACTCAATCCCCTTTCAAGCATCTTTATACAAAACTAACTCAACCTACCTATTATCCCACATGTAAAGGGATGTAGAGATTCTTTTATCCATTGGTATATATAAGGATACCTCCTCCTACCTTTGTATTTACACCTTTACAACGTAGATGCTTATAGCTAATCTATAGGCATTTTATCTTAGAGCGCATATTTCATTTTCGCTAATAGCCTCATTCTTGCATTTCATCTATCCAATATTTTGGGTCATATGAAGAGATAGTAAAAATGTTCTTGTAGCCATACTTTGATGAGCTTCCATTCCCAAACCCTTAAAGATCAAATAATCAACTTTGATTTACAATGGATCTATTTAGGTTGATTTAGTGTTTTTGGTGATCTAAATAGTCAGAGATTCAATTTGCTTACCATAGTAGTTTGATTTGTATTTCAAGTTCTAATGCAATAATGTTGGTATTTAGTCTCATTTAGCTCTTAACATGATGATATTTGTGTAGTTAGTTCATGTTTTGAAACTATTAAGGTGTTAGTTTCAATTCCCTTTGCATAGATAACTAATACATTGATACATTTGGCACGTCCATTGGGACACCTATACTTTAGCCCAAGTAATTTATATACTTAAATTACGCTAATTATATCATTTCCAATAAATTGACAATACATCCTCAATAAATGCTCATTTTCTCTTCTATCACCGTTAATTAGTTACTTTACATTAATTAATTAACTCTTCTATCTAGTAATTATTCCAATTAACAACCTTCCATTAATTAATCTCCCTTTATTTCTAGACTAGTTAATTATTATTAATTAATTAGCTTCCTCTTCCATTAGATAAAAAAATCATCATTTGTTTGATTAAATTCCTCCCATAGTCTAAATCATGCTAATTATTCCTCTAAAAATCTTCTATAAGCTTGATCACCTATTTATTAATCACATGGGTTAATAAATAAATCTCCTCATACCCCATGAGTCAATAAAGGGAAAAATAAACTCTCCTAAGGTTGACTTAACCCTATTTTCAACCATCCTTATCCACAACTAACTCAACCTAGCTATTATCTCACATGTAAAGGGATGTAGAGATTCTTCTATCCATTTGGCTATATACGGATCCCTCCTACCTTTTTATTCACACCTTGCATGCTTATAGCTAATAAATAGGAATTTTATATTAGAGAATATTTCATTTGAGCTAATAGCCTCATTCTTGCATTTCATTCATCCAAGATTTTGGGTCATATAGAGAGAGTCAAAATGGTCTTATAGCCATACTTTGATGAGCCTCCATTCTCAAACCCTTGAAGATAAAACAATCAAATTTGATTTTTCATGGATCTATTTAGGTTCGTTTAGTGTTTTTGGTGATCTAAAGAGTAGAGATTCAAATGCTTAGCATATTAGTTTGATTTTTATTTCAAGTTATAATGCACAATGTTGGTATTTAGTCTTGTTTATCTCTTAACATGATGATCTTTGTGTAGTTAGTTAATGTTTTGAAACTATTAAGGTGTTCATTTCATTTCCATTTAAATAGATAAATAATACATTGATACATTTGGAATGCCTGGTAGGACTTACTCCATTAACCTTTGCACTTAATTTAAAGTTTTTGTAGTTAAGTTTCAATTTTGGTTACTAACCCTCTTTTTGCATATATTGACATAACTTGTTTTTCTTAACTTGTTTTGTTGATTTGGCATGTGTTGATTATTCATTGTAGGTATAAAGAAGGTGAAGTGCTGTCAAAATTTTAATCGATAGGAAAATTTCAAGATTTCTCCATGTTTTCTGTTTTAGAGCTTACTTTTTAACCATTCTACATGCTAGTTTTGTCAATTTCTTGAAAATTATAAATTCTTGAGCATGTAGGTTATGTTGTTATGTGTGACCTACCTAGTCATCATCCACATCACATGGTGAGTCATATCACCTTGCGATAATCATAGGTCTTAGGGAGTCAAATGAAAAGTGTCAGATTCTGTCATAAAGTCTTTCATTGTCATGTGTTTTAGTACGGCATAGGAGTTACATTCCTTATTTAGAATTGTAACTGCTCCTTTAGTGGCATCATATGCATCAGTCACGTCATATGTGTCAGTGGCATCATATGTGTCAATCACGTCATATGCGTCAGTTGCATCATATGTGTCAATCATGTCATATGCGTCTGTGGCGTCATATGTGTCAGTGACATCATAGGGTTATTTTCTTGTTTAGACATGGGGGTTACACAACACCCCTATTTGTACTTCCTTTTTTTGATCTATGAGAATGAGCATACCTCTTTTCTTATTTGCATATTCTTTCCATTGTTTGAATCTTGCTTATTGTGTTGGAGCTACGACATTACCATCAGAGTGCAACTTCGTCATGGTGCATTTTTTTGACATCGGTTCTCACATATCCCTCTTTCACAGTATTAGAGCACAAGGTTTCAGTAAAACGTGTAGTCTTCGCTTATCAAGTTGCTTATTACTTCTAGTTTCTTCTTATTTCCTCGTGTATGTTTTTTTTATTATTAATTCAGAATTGTATTGCTCACCTTGCATTAAGGTTTATGCAGTTACAAGTTTGAGGGGTTGTTCGTGGTTTATTTTCGGGTGTTCATGGTTTTTTCTAGCTTGTTAAGTCGTGCATTCTCGGCTCATGCATTCCATCCACCTGTGCGTTGGAGCTCTCGCTACCTTGGTTCTCACAGTTTGTTCATGCCTCTACATTGACGCACCATGGATTTCTTTACTTGTACTCGAGCTTGTTTATAGTATAAACGTGGATGTTTTAGATTGTTCAAGGTCTCAACATGCTACTTTGGCTTAAGTTATCCCTTGTGGTGATCTAACTGAATCGTGCATTAGCTCTTTCCCACGCATTCCTTTTTTTTCATGCTTCCTTGCATTGGCTTCATTGGTCTGTACAAATCATATTGATTTGGTATACTTCTGTATTAACTGTGGTTTAAACATCTTCGGGCTCAAGTTTGATCCAACTCCGAGTCTTCCTTGTTTGATTTTGCATTGTCTATGATTTTACAAGGAATATTTATTGCATTCTCTCATATATTTTTTCCATCAGTTGGACTCGGCTCTTCCGTTGTGCATCAGCCTTCAGCTCGAGCTCATGGCAATGAGTTCATTCCATTCTACTCGGATTGTGCATTTTTTCCTTCTACCATTGGTTCATTCAGACTAGTCCCTAGAATCTCATTGAATCCTTGTTTTTCAACAACCCCTGGTGACCATTATACTCTTACTGAATTTTCTGGGAAACGAAGACCTTTGCTGCTCCACATGGTTTCCACCTGTGACAGTCCTCTATGTTTTTTCCCTCTCTCACTATCTATTGCAATTTTCCAACATGTTGCACCCTTCCACATTGTTTTTCTCATACCATTCACTCTTCTAACTTGATTTTTACCTTGGGTGTTTCAACAACCTAGCGAGTTGTTTCCCAACCAACTCATGCAAAATTTTGGTCTTCTCGAGTAGCTCGGTCAACACTACCCTAGCTCAAGTCATATCCATCCTTTTCAGAATAGATTATTGGTAAAATCAATCACTTTAATGTTTTAAGGTTAAAAACATTTATTTCATTGGCATTGTAAATTTTTTGGGTCTTTTTCTTGTTTTGTTGTCCTTCGTTTGAGTGTCGAAGATGGAGGGTGAGGTCCGAGGTTGGTAGGAGGATAATCCCCCCTCGCAATAGAAACAAACCCTATCTATGATTTGATGCCATTTCCAATTAGCATACATACGACACCCTTTGCATACGTTTAGGGCACTTTTTTAATCCATTTATAGGGCTTATTGGTGTTTTCCATCAGTTGCGGGAATCATTTTTTGGCTATAAATTTTGACTCGTTTCTTGGTTTTGAGCACTTCTTTAGTCAAAATTGCATGTTTTTTCACACACTAGATGATGGGATTATCAATTTTGTAAATGCACTATTTTATAAAGTTCTGCATTCTAGGGGGTGTCATTATATTGCTTGTATTGGCTCACTTTGAATCGTCTTGAGCATTTTACTATCCCTTTTATTGCTTGTGGACTTGTGATCATGTCCACCATAGTCTCACAGCAAAGGGATTTTTTCATGCAACGTGAGATGCCATTTCTCACAATGCCTTCTCTTCCCCTTATTTTTTTCACTCATTCTTGTGCTTACTTATGGTGTCGAACTATTGCGGCCAACGAACCTTGATTGTGGTCTCCACTGTTATGCGTTATTACGCTATTTGTAAGGTGAGTGATAGACTGGTTCTTGGCACATAGTCGCATCTGATTGTAATCAATGCACTAACCAATAAAGTGCCAAACTTGGAGGGTGTAATATTGTTCTAGGGTGGTTGTTTCCTTTCTCTCGCTCCCTCCTTCCTTCGTTGGTTCTATCTCTTCATTATGGATATGTTTAAAGTACCAGTGCTCACACCTTTTAATTTCTTTGAATGGAGATCTAAAATTATATTTGTTTTACAAAGTAAAGGGTTATACCATGTTACCATGGGGTTAGAGATAGAACCTGATGATGAACCCAAAATATTTAAATGGTTCAACCTCTGTGATGTAGCCTTAGGTCTTCTTTTTATGTCCATATCTTCTGACTTGCTCTTCCACATCAAAAATTCCTCAACACCTGATGGAGCATGGAAAACACTCGACGATATGTTGGGGAAGCAAGATGACATGAGAGCGCATGACTTGGAGAATGAACTACTAGTGTTAAATCCTAGTGACTTTACAAACCTGTAGGCCTTCTTCTCAAAGTTTGTCCACACAAGACTAATTCTACAGGAATGTAAAGTGGAGAAGAAAGAATCTTAATTGATCTTGTTGATTTTTTCTAAGTTAGGTCTTGAATACTCTGTCTTCATTTCAAATTTCCACGCCATGAAATATGCCTTGGGTAGTGCCTGGAAAATGCCCTCATTTGACAGCTCGTCCCAACTCATTTGAGAATAGGAAAAACTCATTCAAATAGGGACTCTAAAATCCAAGTCACACGCCCTTGTGGCTAATAAGGGAAAGAAAAATAATAAGAAGAAAGAAATGAAGGACCAACAAAAGAAAGAAACCAAGACCAACCAACCCCCAACTAATCCCAATACTAACACTTCAACTTCTGAGCCTAAAGCAAAGAAGAAAAAGTGTAAATGCTCCTATTGTAAGTATCCTGGACACGATGAGTATCATTGTTTTTAGAAACAAATTGATTACTTAACTTAGTTACTTGAGAAGAATAAAATAAGTGTTCCTGAATCCATCAAACACAATGCTCAGAAGGGCAAGTATTCTAAAGAAAAGGAGTCTAAAAATGAAAAGAAGAAAGGTAAGGACCTCGTAGCTAGATTAGCTCCATCATCAACTTGGATTATCGATTCCAGTGGCTTGCACCACATGGCTTCTTCAAAGGTTGAATTCGCTAGCATTGAATCATGTGGCATGTCCCAAATCACGTTGGGTGATGACACTCATGTGTTAATTTCCTATAGGTGGAAAATTTAACCAAGTGTTGAGTATTCCTAAGATCTCTACCAATCTCCTATCGGTTTACCAAATCACCCACCTTGGTGAAGGAATGCGAGTGGAATTTGGTCCTAATTCGATGATCATTCGTGAGCTTAACTCTGATTTCACTGTGGCTAAGGGAAAGGATGATCACCGTTCACGGTTGTATACCTTTTCCCACTTCTCTTCTGATTCGATGCCCAATTCCTTTCTCACTTATGCAAATGAGGTCAGCAAGCTATGGCATGATATTTTTGGGCATCTAAATTATCGTTACCTTAAACAATTGAGCCAAAAAAAATGCACAACAGGTTACCCCAAGTTACGTTTTCTAAATATCTTTGTGAGGGTTGCACCCTCGGAAAGCACCCAGAATTTTTTTTTGATAGGGTAAAATCCTGGAGAGCTACTCGTCTCTTGGATCTTGTTCATAGTGATGTTTTTGGCCCCATTCCATCTCCTTCTTTCACTAGAGCTATATATATACTAACCTTCATTGATGAATTTTCACGTTATACTTGGGTAGATTTTCTTAAGCTTAATTCTGAAGTTTTTGAGCATTTTCATAACTTTAAGGCTCTTGCTCAGAAACAAGTGAAACGGTCTATCAAGGTTCTGTGAACCGAAAATGGAGGCTAGTATGTGAGTAATAGGTTTGAGGTTTTTTACACTTCTAAGGGGATTACTTTGCAACATTCAGTTACATATAGTCATTCCCAAAATGGAGTTGCAGAAAGAAAGAACCAAACTCTAAAGGAGATGGTTAATTGTATGGTTCACTCAAAGTCCCTTCCTCCGTAGTATTGGGCTGAAGTAGTGAAGTGTACTTGTTGCATTTAGAATCATGTTCCACACAAGGTGGTAAGACAGATGACACCCTTTAAAGTCTGGGGTGGACACAAGCCTGATGTTGAGAAATTTTGAGTCTTCAAATCCAAGGCTATAGCTCGGATTCCTAAGAAGAAATGCAAGGTATTGGATCCATAATCCTAACCTTGTATATTTTTCAGGTATCCTGATGGAGTGAAGGGATATCGATTGTTGAACCCTACAGCCCATGAGCTCTATATTGAGAGGAGTGTGAATTTTGATGAGTCATACTTGAATTTTACTTCCACTGAGGTTCTTTAGCCCACTGATTCAGATTATGAGTCATCAGATGATGATGATGTTGTTGTGTGAGTTCCTCCTCTCCCTACTCCTAATCCTCAAACTTCTGATTCTTATTCTGATAGTAGTGATGATGAGGACTATGTCCCTTCTCACACAAGTGAAGAATTTTCTAACCCTAATCTTTAACCTTTGGGACCTCTTTGGGCCAGGGAAAATTTACATAGTACTGGAGATTTAGTTGGGGATCCTTCAATTGAGAGACGTACTCACTTGAGTTTCATTGGATGCCACTCCTTCACCTTTGCTTCTGATCCACCATCTTTCCAAGAATATTTCGGGATTCTTGAGTGGGATTATGCTATGGATGAGGAGTATTCCTCACTCATAAAGAATGACACTTGGGATCTTACCCCTCTTCCGAAAGGAAGAAAAATCGTTCGGTGTAGGTGGATATATCAAAAAAATTATGGAGCCATTGGAGAAGTTGAGAAGTATAAAGTGTGACTTGTAGCTAAGGGTTTCTCCCAAGTAGCTGGGGTTGATTACTCAAAATCCTTTCCTCCGGTTGTGAATATGACTTCCATTCGACTTAGCATTTCCATCACTACCACCAATAGATGGGAAGTCCACCAGAAGAATGTTAAGAGTGCCTTCCTTAATGGAGACCTAGAGGAAGAGATCTATATGGAACAACCTCCTGGTTATGTTAATGATCCATCCCTCATTTTCAAGTTCAATAAGTATCTATACGGCCTTAAACAAGCCCCTCGGGTTTGGTATGCCAAGATGGAATCATTTTTACTTGCATTATGGTTTACTCGGTGTCACTCTGACACAAATGTGTATATTCTATAGCAGGATGACTCCATGCTTATTCTTTTTCTCTATGTTGATGAATTTTTTATCACGGATAGCTCTTCCTCTATCATTGATTCTATGAAGATCTCCTTGGCCAACAAATTCTCCATGTCTAGCTTAGGATTGCTTCATTACTTTCTTGGGATCCAAATTTCACAATCTGAATCAGGAATTATGATCTTACAACCTAAGTACTCTCTTGATTTTCTTTCTTAGTTTCATATGTCTGATTGCAAGTCCTCACCTACTCTTTTTCTTTCTAGGGTCAAGTTGGTTTCTCATTTCTCTTCCCCCTTGGTTGACGGTACCCTTTATCGGAAGTTAGTGGGGAGCTTGATATACCTTACTCATACTCAGCCAGATCTATCGTATGTTGTCAGGATCGTGTCCATATTTATGTGGGAGCCTCATGAGCTGCATTTAAAATCAGAAAATCAGGTCCTTCACTATGTTTGTGGCACTCACACATATGGTATTCATTATTTAGGAGGGACTGAGATTGACTTGGTTGGATTTACATACTCAAATTGGGTAGGTGATCTAGATCATCAGAATTCTACCTTAGGCTACAGTTTCACTCTTGGTTCAGGTCCTATTATTTGATCCAGTAAGAAGCAGAACACCATTGCCATATCATCAAAAAAAGTAGAGTACAAATGAGCAGTTAATGCTGCCACAAAAATTGTTTGGTGGTTACAGGGTATCTTGACTGAGTTTGGAATCCAATTTTAGAATCCTACCATTATCTACTGTGATAACATGAGCACTATATCGATATGTAGAAATCCAGTTTAGCATCAGTGGATGAAGCACATTGAGGTTCACATGCACTTCATACGAGAGCTAATACATGAAAACATCATCGACATACATTATGTTCATATTTCTGATTAGGTTGTAGAAATATTCACTAATTCCTTCATTGAGGTCAAATTCTTCACTTACGATATCTTCTTGGGGTAAGGTCTACTGCATCCACCCATCTTCTTTGGGATATATAGTCCTCCTTCTTCTCTTCTTCTTCTTTCCAGAAATATGTTGTTTGTATATGGGCACATTATTAGGCCTTTAGTTTTCGGGCCCCATTGACATATATTTCTTAGTTGTCTAGGAGAGTCTTATTTTTTGTTATGGCTTACCATGACCTCTTTCCTTAGCTTCGATGAAGGGGGGGGTGATGGTGTGTATAACCTACCTAGTCATTGTCCACATCACATGGTGAGTCATCTCACCTTGCAAGAGTTATAGGTCTTAGGAAGTAAAATTACAAGTGTAAAATTCTGTCATAGAATCTATCATTATCATTTGTGTCAGTACGTCATAGGAGTTACATTTCTTATTTATAATTGTAACTCCTCCTTTAGTGGCATCATATGTTTCAGTCATGTCATATGTGTTAGTGATGTCATAGGGGTTATTTCCTTGTTTAGGCATGGGGATTACACAAAACCTCTATTTATAGTTCTTTTTTTTTCATTCTATGAGAATGAACATACCTGTTTTCTTATTTGCATATTCTTTCCATTGTTCGAATCTTTCTTATTGCATTGGAGCTACGACGTTACCATCGGGGGTGCAACTTCATTGTGGTGCATTGTTTCAACATTGGTTCTCATATATCCCTCTTTCAATTTATTGTTTGATAGTTCCGAGTCTTCTATTTACATATTAATGTGGTGGGTTACTGTCAAAATTGAACATTGGTAAGAAAATTTCAATATTTCATCATGTTTTTATTTTTAGAGCTTACTTTTTCAAAATTCTACATGTTAGTTGTGTTAATTTCTTGAAAATGTTAAGTTTTTAATCATTAATGTTAATCTTTGATAGCCTTGAGTCTTCTATTCATATATTAAGTGTAAATTAAGGGAGGTTTTTTTTTACATTTTTTGGTACATGTTAAGTGCATACTTGTGAGCATAAGAGCATATATGTAACCCATATTTAAGAGGCAATAATGTTTTCTCTCGAACATGAAATTTATTCATATTTTTTTGCATTGGAAAGGTATTAAAGTGAGCTATGAAATGAAAATATAAATTTGGGATTTATACTTACAAAATCTATAGGTTTTCCCTTTATTGTAAAACCGGTCATTTTCTAACATGTCTAATGTTTTGATGAAAGTTGTATTTCCGTGCTTTACTTGATTTAGACCATAGCTTGTGTATGCTCTTCTCTTGAACCTTTTGGTTATCTTTGTAACATTTGGATTAACTTGAAGTTTTGATTATTCATTTTGCTTAAGGGAATGAACCTTTTACAAAACATGGTGTTTATGGTCCTTTAATTTAAAGTTTTCCATTTCTATCTAGTGAGCTAATTTTTTTTGTATGCTCACTTCTTGCACCTTAGGGTGATATTGAGAATCAAAAAAAACTTTAGTCTTCATTTTCTAACATTTTGTTAATTGGAAACTTCATCTTTCATTTTTGGTTTAAGGGAATGAACATTTATCAAGCTTTTTGTATGGTTCATTAATTACAAAGTTTTCCTTTACTTTTTAGTTGGATTATTTTTTGTGTATACTCTTCTATTTAATCTTCGGATGATATTGGGAATAAAAATCAACTCTTAATCTTCTTTTAAATAATGTGATTTATGTGGATAAATACTAACGATTGATTGCAGGACTTAAAAATTTTTGTCAAAGAAAGGAGTTAGAAAAAAAAATTATAACTACATGTGTGTTGTAAGTTGCCAAATGGAGAAAAAATAAACCACATTAAGTCTAAAAGATTAAAAAAAAGCACCACATTAAAAACACTTGATTTGCAGGTTCAGGTAAGGGTACACCCCATCCACTTAAAACTAGGACATAAATCCTTTGGCATAAGCCTTAAGTTACAAAAATGGTGGTTTTCCTAAGAACCCAAAAGTAGTCCACACAAGAGGTAACCTTGTAGAAGAAACGAGAAGTTCTCAGCACACATGCTTTACTAGTATACAATTGAGATTTAGTGTCAAATTTATTCGTATAGCGACCCCACTGAGAGTACACGATGGACACATTTATTTCCCACTGTGATTGAAGGGGGTAAAGTAAATCCAACATAATCCTTGGGAAATCTTGGCAAACTAAGCTCGCACTTAGATAGCTTGTGACACCTAGTTGAGCAAACCACTTAGGAAATCCATTCAGTATTTGAACCCAACTTGTCTAAATTGTTGTTATAAAGAGCCAACATTCATCAGGAAACATGTGAAGCATTACTTTTTCTTTCTTATTTCTCCTTAAGGTGAGGCGAAACATTGCCAAAATGAGGTGAAAATTTTTCATCCCCACTTATACTAATTTGTTCACTTTCTTTTGACACTTTTTTGATCAAAAGAGGAGTGACCAAATGTGTGTTTCCAACTGATGGTGTCACCACTTTTATGTTTTTTTACACTTATCCATGTTTGCGTCTGGGTTATTTAACATCTAAAGTGTGTGTTCACCTACTTGTATTATTGTTATTTATTTGATCTTGATTCCCATGTCAAAATTTCCATCATAGTTAGGCTTGATTATTCACTTGATTCTCTTTTGAGGTGTTATCTTTCTTATATCATATCGCCACAATTTTTGATACTTACGTCCTGTTTTTTGCAAACTCGACCTCAATGTCTAGATTGTAATGTTAGGATACATGCATCGTAATAACTCCCTGGTATAATCTAGCCTTAATTTTCCTTCAAACATTACCTTGATTTTGAAAAGTGTTGTTGTTACCTTTATGCTCCTCATAATAATATTATTTCAATACTAATACCTTAATTTTCCCTAAAGTTTGGTTAACGTATCTTAGTGGTACTTTTGTGTCATTCATGTTTGTAAGTTATAATTTTGTATTATTATTCTTTGATTTGATCTAAACTCTCTTTTATTTTACCTTGTTTGGAAATCATATCAGCCTTTTGTTATTACTTACATCTTGTTTGTTTTGAACTTGGCATAAGTGGTGACATTTTTTTGGTCATCTTACACATAAAACTATTGATTGATCAGACACTTAGGAATTACTCCATTTGATTGATTGGTTTACCATAAAATTTGTGTTATTATGCCTTGTTTTTCATTTGTGTCTTTTTAATTTAGGACAATCACTTTGATCCATTGATTCTTTATCATTCATTATTATTTGGTCATTAATTTGGCTTTGTGTTTTGAACTTGCATGATTGTTCCTTGTGTTTATCCATCTTATAAACTCATTTCTAGGACAATACTTTGGGTCTTTTATCTCCTATTTTTTTCCTAAATTCATGCTCATTTTTTAACACATCTTTCAAACCTTGGCAAAAACATTTGCTATCAATTTTTTTTTGCATCAATAAAACATAGGAAATATATCTTTTGTATACTTTATGTTGCTAAAATTTTGATCAATCCTTTGACATTTACGCCTCCAAACCTTGTTGTATTTTCAATCTGGAGTCATCACGATGTATTTTTTCCTTAGCTTCCCTTTTGGAAAATCACACAAACATCCCCATCTTTAAGAAATTTCTAGTTGGTTTTCGCTATGTTGGAAAAATCAAGATGAAACCTTATTCACTCTGAATAATTTTGATCAAAAAATTTATTTCTAGACCTTTGTACCCAACACATGCCAAAAAAGACATATTATCGCAAGGTAAATTATAAATACGACAATAAGCAGTCAAAGTTTCAACAATCACATAAAAAGACACCCATCAAGACAAAACCTCATTTTTTTTTTTCGTGCTAGAGAACCCATCCAGGTAACCTATTCCCCAACTTGATCTCATATTCGGTGGTATGGTTTGGACATGTCTAATCCAAATTAGTATTTGGGTTTCCCCCACTTTTCTTCTAATTCTAATCCAAACATTTCCTCTTCTTCCGAGGATTACAATCAAAATATTTCCTCTGACTCTTCTGATGATTCGGACCCAAAATACTATTCAGATTCATCTAATTCGAATCCTAAGTTGTGGTCCTCCCCTTCTTCATAGGACCTCTATTATCAGTCACCTTAAAAACATTCTCCTCCTCTAAATATTTGTGTCACCATAAATTATCTTCATCATTCATATAATGTGATTCCTATGTCATGGTCCTCCCTACTTTCACAGGACCCTCTTCATCATAAATTTAATATGACTCCTACATCGCAGTCCTCCCTTTATTCGTAGAACCAATTTTATCAGTCACCTCAGTGAATCGTTCTTCCTTTGAATATACGCGCGACTCCAAATCCCTCCAATGAAACATATAATACAGTTATTGAATCATGGTCCTCTCTTTCTTTGCAATACCCTTGTTATTATTCATCCAATGTGATTCTTGAATCAAAGTTCTCCCCTTCTTTGCAGGATCTTCTTCACCAATCACCCCCATGAATTTTTCCTTTCTTTTAATATTCGTGTGACTCAAAGTCCTTCTAGTCAAGCTTCTAAATCGACCCATTCATCGTAATTGTAGACTTTGGACTTAATCCTACTAGTTTATAGATGATATACAATTGTATAGGTAGGTCCACACCACCTTCTTCTACTATCTAGACATCTAGCTCTACATATTGTTCATCCCCCAAGTCATCTTCATCTATCAATCATCATCAAACATCTTCTAATTATTCCACACCAATTGAACCTCTTTCTTCCAATCAACCGCTTGTGGTTGGTCAACAACTCATATCCATAGATCTCTTTCAGAATGAAGAAAAAAACATTACATTTATAGGGGCACATGAATATATTTCTCTATCAGATTACGAGAAACTATTCTCTTTAAACTTTGATGCATTTGCATATTATGAGGAAAAGTTTGACTCATTTTATCAAGAAATAGAGGAAGATCCTCATATCATACAACTTGATCCTCTTATTATTCCATCTTCACATTATTCATTTTGTGATGAAACTCGTGGGTCTTGCATTGATCCATGGCCTATCTTCTCATCACCCAATACTTCTCTATCTATAAAAGTTCCTCAATCACAATCTCACCTTGGGTCACTACCTAGTAGCCCATTATTTTATTCTATATATGTGCCACCTCCAAATAGCCCTTCACTATCTATTTGTGGACCTCCTTTGGGTATCCCACTTCCTTCAATTCTTGGGGAATGACCAACAAGCCCGTTATATTCTATTCATGGGCCACATCCTAATATCCCACCATTTTATTTTATCTATAGGATACCTCCTAGTATCCCATCATCTTCTATTCTTGGGTTGTATCCTAATAGTCCATCATCTTCTACTCTTGGGTCACATCCTAACAGTCCATCATCTTCTATTATTGGTCCACATCCTAGTAGACCATCTTCTTCCATCTATAAGTCACATCCTAACATCCCTTCTTCTTCTATTCTATGGCCACATTCTAGAATCCCTTCATATTCTATTCATGGGTCACCTTATAGTAGCCCCTTTTCTTTAGATCTCATACCATGTCCTTTTCGACCATCACATTATTCTCCTATCAATAATTGTGGCAACCCATCATCATTCCTCACATTCCTCCCATCAATTCTAAATTTCCACATTCTTCTCCCACTTCTTGGGATAATAAAATTCAAGAATTAGCTTATAAGAAACCTAGACAAGTTTTTTACCAAGATAAGACCAAAACACCAAAGAACTCAAAAGATCCCAACAACTCACACAATTACAAAATTAAAAATCAAATGTGATTCCATAATGCACACCAACGTACCCATAAAGTATGGTGTAAAGTGCTAAAACCTATGGATATGGAACTTAATCTCCCACATACGAAACCAATGTTTCAAAACAAATCACAATCATTATTTGAGTGTGAGCTCACCACGGTCATCGAGATAGGGGATAATATTAAACTTGCTAAGGAAACACACTTATTTTCTCTTATCAAAGAAATCAAGAATAGTTTTTTTTGGATCCTATCACGTACAGTTACAAGTTTCATTCCGATAAAAATCTAAAAAAAAATTCATAAAATAGTTTAGAAATACAAAAAAATGAGAAAACATTAAAACATTACAAAAATAAAATCAAAGGTAAAAATATCAAACATTGCAATTAGGTATTGCCTACACATGGATGTTCTTTCTTCCATTTCTTTCATATTCCTCTTCTAGTCATCAACTATTTTTATCCCTTCGATGTTATTATGATTAGCCTATTCGTACACCTTTTGTGACATTTATCTCTATGCTATCTATTAGGCCCTGGTTTTTTAATCAACTTTGTAAATTAAATAACAAATGACATCTTAGAGATCCTATCACAATTCACATTTAATAAACTTGTTGCAAAGAAATTTTGGATATATTTGTTGACACTAGCCAATGTCATTATCAAAATCACTTTCATATCCTTCTATCAAGTCATCAGTGGTTCGTAACCCCTTGTAAAGCAAGAGATCTATAATAAGTTTTCAGAAAGCAAAAAAATCAAAATCTAAAAGGAAAAAAAAATTGATATATAACTCTCTCTTGGGGTATTTCCAATAATCTCTACAAGGGTTATGGATGCCTGACTGACAGTAGAAAAATGTTTCGATTAGAATCAAATGCATCTCCAGTGGCGCTATGAATTCCTGGCTGACAATAGAGAAATGTACAGATATCCTTCCACAATCAATTCATAAATCACCTTTCAAACTAAATCATTCTTACACACTGGCTAGTGTCTTAATTTATTGTCTACCAACTCTTTCCCTTAAGAGGTAATAATTCATTTCCACATGCACACATGTGATCTCAATGAGTAAATAGGATTAGTATGTTACCAAGTGTTTCTTTTGGGACCTTGGTCAAACTCTTGCTTTAGTGCATGTCCTATCTCATGATTTGTGACTTGGGCTAATCACTGTTTCATATACCACCTTAGAAATATTTTCATAGCATCCTATGTTCTTCAAAAATAATTTAGAACATGATAGTGTATCACATGTCCTCTTTTCCATATTTTCAAGAAATTTTGTCCCCTATTAATAGATCAATCACCCACATCCTTTCTATCATGTGTTTCTTGGCCAACTTACGATTTCAGCACCCTTGCTCCCTAATGATTGAACCTATTTTTTGACTTGATCCTCCTTCTACGTGTGAAGATTTTATCTTTTAATACTCCCACATAATCACTGGGGCATGTCACATCTTCACTTTCTCGTATGCATCGCATTTTTCCCTTGTATATCCCATCTATCATTAGGGGCATTCATGATTCTTTGTCTTCTTGTACATAGCTTCAGAAACACATATAGAAAACTCATATAAAAAATTCAAATATGTTTCTAAAAGATCAAAAATAATAAAATTTATCCCACAAAACATCACTCTTTGGTTCTCGTCTATTCTTGTGCATGACTTGTGGATCATCTTGATCTACCTACATCAACAAATTTGGTTTGCTAACTATGTCCATACTCTGGGGCATAATGAGTTGTTT
Organism: Taxus chinensis; assembly: GCA_019776745.2. Classification (NCBI taxonomy): domain Eukaryota; kingdom Viridiplantae; phylum Streptophyta; class Pinopsida; order Cupressales; family Taxaceae; genus Taxus; species Taxus chinensis. Next base: position 746,204,969 of record CM034151.1, read on the forward strand.
GGTATTGTTTCATATTGCACTACTTTTCATAGGACCCAAGTGTCCTCCGTTATTCCCCTTACATGTATCCTTTCTTAGGTCACCATATTTTAACCCTTGTCTTTCATTCGCTCAGGTTGGAATCAAATCTTGATAACAAAAAAATTACATTATGTTTCTTTATTAGGTTAGCTTGTTTACTTTCTCGTATTGCATTACATTTTTTATGTTGCATGGAGGTGGTGTTTTTCAGAAATGGAAAATTGTTCGTAAAATGGCTTTTCATGTCAATTTAATTTTTTTTGTATGTTTATATTTTTAATAAGGACCGATGACATAGATTTTTGAAAATATGATGACACTAAATTTGTTTCAATAAACTAGATGAAATATTTATCTTTTCTTTCCATCTTCATTCCTCTTCTACATCATTCTCCTATCAATATTATTCTTCTGATTCACCTAGGATATCCTGCCCCTACCCATTCTTCTATCCATTTCTCTCACCATTTTTTATCGTCGATCACCTTCTTTCATCATCCCATCGACACTCAAGGGGGCATATCCCACTTCTACTAATTTTTCTTCTACCGCTTTAAAATTTTACCGATATACTATCTCTAAATTTCTGTCACTTACGTCATCCCAAAGAGGGGAAAATGTAGACACCTATTATTTAGCCCAAGCAATTTAAATACTTAAATTTCACTAATTATATCATTTCCCGCAAATTGATGACATATCGTCAATAAATTCTCATTTTATCTTCTCTCACCATTAATTCGTTACATTACATTAATTAATTAACTCTTCTATCCAAAAAATACACCATTTAATGACCTTCCATTAATTAATCCCCTTTTTCTATCTAGACTACTTAATTATTCTTACTTAATTAGCTTCCTCTTCTATTAAATCAATAAATCACCATTACTTTGATTAAATTCCTCACATAGTCTAAATCATGCTAATTATTCCTCTAAAAATTTTCTATAAGCTTGCTCACCTATTAATTAATCACTTGGGTTAATTAATAAATCCCCTCAAACCCCATGAGTCACTAAAGTACAAAATAAACTCTCCTAAGGTTGACTCAGCCCACTTTCAACCATCCTTATCCAAAACTAACTCAACCTAGCTACTATCGCACATGTAAAGGGATGTAGAGATTATCTTATCCATTGGGATATATTTGAATCCATCCTCCTTTCTTTCTATTTAAACCTTTACACATTGCATGCTTATAGCTAATCTATAGGCATTTTATCTTAGAGAATATTTCATTTGAGCTAATATCCACATTCTTGCATTTCTTTCATCCAAGATTTTGGGTCATATGGAGAGAATAAAAATGGTCTTGTAGCCATACTTTGATGAGCCTCCATTGCCAAACCATTGAAGATCAAATAATCAACTTTGATTCCCATGTATCTATCTAGGTTCATTTAGTGTTTTTGGTGATCTAAAACGTAGAGATTCAAATGTTTAGCATATTAGTTTGATTTCTATTTCAAGTTATAATTCATAATGTTGGTCTTTAGTCTTGTTTAACTCTTAACATGATGATATTTTTGTAGTTAGTTCATGTTTTAAAACTATTAAGGTGTTAGTTTCAATTCCCTTTGCATAACTAACTAATACATTAATACACTTGCAAACTATAAATCAGATTCAAATGTCATTTTTTTCAATATTATAGTATTAAAAGCATATTGAAGGATCAAAAATAAAATTTTGCATGAATAGCCCAGATTTTTTTCGGAGAGAAAACCCTCTCTTCCCATTGCGAAAAAAATTGAAATTTAAAATATCTCAAATTGGTGATTGGGTGAGGCTAAGAATTTAGAGGAATGTTGTTCTGCAAAAACCCATGTCAAGAACTTCCATTCCATTACAATCCAATTACCAGATACCCACATACTAAAAATAGTAAGTTTTCCTATACAGACGGTTGTTATTTTTGGTAATTCATTATCATAAGAAGCTGCGAAGGAAATCAGGTACAGTAAGGAAGAAAACGAGGTTAGATTGGTCAATCAGTCTAGGGAACAGTGAAATTAACCACTTACTAAAAAATTGAAGTCCCCTATATAGGTGCATGCCATTTTTAGTAATTCACTTTAGACAGGAAACCTGGGAGAAGAAAATGTACTCAAGGAAAGAAATACAGGAAAAACTCATCAGCACATTCATCTAAGCCCAAAAAACATCACCACTTACTAAATATAGTAACTTGGTCCAGATGGCAGATTTCACAAAGGATGCATACAAAGAGATAAACATTCAATTTTGCAACATCAATTGGAGTTGGGAGAGGTAGATTCTGAAACTTACTAAAAATAGTAAGTTGTCTCTTAAGAACTTTGGAACAAGTACTTATTCTTCGTCAGACGATTCCGAGAGCTTCCTAAGGATTTATGAGGGAAAAAACTCATTGGAAAGCTAAGAGAATCCTCTAAAATTTGGAATCATCATATTCTTAAAAAACTCTTGCAACTTTTTAAGGGATCTCATTCTTTAGGGCAACTGATAATCCTAATAAAAAAGGTCCACTTCAGGGAGTTTCAAGTAGAATTAAAGAATGAGATCCATCCCATTTATCTTGGATGGATTTTATAAGTCATAATCACATAAATATCACCCGAAAATACCTCTTGGAGCTCCAACAATTGCAGTTTTAAGTTCACACTCCTAGTGGGGCAAGTTTGTTTATTTTTCCACTCAAAAGTGCATGTCTGATTTTTGTGCACCTCATATTCCTTTGAAAAGATGAAATGGGGACACTAAAATGTGCCCATGCATAAATTTTTCTCTATTTCTCCGTTTGATTTCAATTTTTTTGCATTACGTGCATATTTGCACTCCCTAGCTCTCCCTCCATTTTTAGATCTCAAAGTGTAAAATCACACCTCTTGGAACAAAGTGAATTTTTAGGTCCCTCTTGTCCCCTTGGAATAGTAAGGATAGTAAAATGCATCCATGCATAATTTTTTACCTATTACTTCATTCGTCATGATTTTTTTTTGCATTGCGTGTGTCTTGCCTTTCTCTATTATGCCCTACAATTCTAGGATCAAATTTTTCCACATTAGTACACTTACTAAAAATAGCATATGTGTATGGCATGACATAATAAAAATAGAAAGCGGATAAAATCGGAAATGAATCATCAAAAAAGGAGAATTTAAATGTGTTAAAGGGTTCAGAAGGTATTTTTCTAGCAAAAAAAGGTTGTAAGATGATCTCATAACTCAAACAGGAAAATGGAACCTCCATGAAGATCACGGAAGCAATGGTGTTTTGAAACACTCATTCAGCCAGCCCAAGGTATCTTCACATCATGGATAATGAGGATATTGTTTTCAAGGATCTAGAGTTCATCATATTGAAGCATTCCATTAGATTAAGTCAGAAAGATCAGTCTTTTCTTCATCATCGACATGATTCCTCTCTCTTCTTCTTTCACTCTATCTCTCTTATATCCCCTGAAATTTCTCTCTTCTCAATGTTTTAATTTCATGTTGCTTTTGTACTTTTTCAAATGTATCTAATTTAATAAAACTAGCTTTATTTTTTAATGTATAAAAGTCACCTTGATTTTAAAAAGGAGACCTAAATGTTTTACTAGGAAGATGAAAAGTTTAAGTTATGTTGAGACATATGATGAGTCATTGGGGCATATCTGGAGTCACTCATCTTCCTATAAAATGTAAAGGCCTCTCGATTTCAAATTATTCTCTCGTTAGATTGTAATTTTTTGCATTCATGAGAGATAGATCCTTGTGAAAGGAAAAAGAGATGGAAAATTATTCCATTCCCTCACTCTCTAATTTCATCCATTCTCATACTATATATAACTCTTGATTTTCGATGCTAATTAAGGTAGAAGTCTATGTTCTCCATGGCATATGAATGTGTGCATCATTGTATGCATGGTTTTATCTAACTAGTAACATTAAAATCTTGTGGTTTTCTTGTCTTTAATGCATGTGATGAAATTTATGACTAGTGTATGCAGGAATATGAATTTATAATTGAAATATTAGTTCTCCTACCTCATATTCTCACTCCATTTCATGCTCTCAAGACAATGTCATCTCTTGTAAGCAATTGTTATATTTTTCGCAGGATCAATGGAGTGCCCTTGTTGGATCCCCGACCACAAGGCCACAAGTAAAATCCACTTTTCCATGCACATGCATACACAAAATCTACACCATTTAAGTAGACAGACTTCGACTCTCAGAGCATTGGAAAGAAACCCACAAATTTGTCCACCCGAAATTTTTTCTCACTAACAGCCACCAAGACAAGGATGTATGCCACAAGATCTCATGCCATATTTTAAAAATTGGGCTAATAATCCATATATGCAACCCCCACCATGGGCTAATACTCAGAAAGGTTAGGATCCATACCATAGAAAATACCAAAAACAATGGAAACAACCCCCTTCTTCGTGGTAGCATCCTTGGAAAGGAGGGAAGTAATATAATAATCCATATAATAACTACCAAAAATCATACATGTTATTCATTTTTTCCCTTAGATGAAATTGAAAAAACATGCCCCCACATAGAAAAAAATGAGAGATCAATTCATCCAAGGGAGATCACATTTCCGGGTTGGCTAAAAATGTTGAAGCGGGCCAAGAAAATTAAAGAGGAGTTTGGGAAATGAAGAAGCTCTAAAGTCTAAAATTCATACATCAGAGATGGGATCATTCAGAGTTTGGCTGAAAGGAAATTTAGGGAATCGACAGAAAGGAATGTAAAAAAGGGGAGTCGAAAGTCAAAAACCCAAAGTCCAAAATTCTGACTTCAGGCTTTCTGGATTTCAGAGGTTTTACGAATCAAATCTAGCCCCAAAATCCAAAGTCTTGAAACCACAAAACCCTGAAATCCAAAGTCCCGAATCCCCAAAACTTGAATTCCTAAAGTCCCCGAAAACCTGAAGGTCCAAAATTTTAGATTTCAGAAGTCGTAATGCAATTCAAAGTCCAAAAATACAGAGCCAACCACTTGCATTTATTGCGTAATGGAACTCTCATCTTCATATGGCCAATTTTTTTTTACTAGGAGCTTACATTTACACAAAATTAGACTTTTTTGAAAGCTCTCAGTGTCCTCTACAGAACTAGATCAGGTTTTCTTATTTTTAGTAAGATTAAGTTTTTCAAAATGAAGAAATATAGTATGTCATTTTAGGAAGGTTCTACAAATTTCTCACCTACCAAAATGATGAGGTACGGGTTTCCTTTCTTCTCCAATAAGGAAACGTACATGGACACATGGGTTTTGCAGTGGCACCCATCATTGTTGCAGGTGATTTTAATGCATTTTTGGGTGGTTGAAGAAAGATTTCTAATTTTTTTCTCTCCCTTCTCTCATTATTCCTATCTATTATAAGGAGGGGCTCCTTTTAAGAGGTTGGATAATCTTGCTTTGCACCCTCTCTTCTTCTCTTGTTTGTAAATGAATTTGTGGAGCTCAAACCTCCCATTCAAGCTATAATGCAAATTAGTTCCTCTTGGCCATTGTAATGCACTATATCAAATATGTAGAGTAATAATATAATTTTGTGGATGAAGTTCAACCCTCTCTTGTGTTCATTCATTCTCATGATCTCTCATTGCAATTTTGGTTAACTGTGCATGTTAAATTGTGTTGCATATTTAATGGTTTGTTTTTTAATGGTGAATAAAATTTTGATAAGAAATTGATTTGTGTTGATGTTCATCCTCTTCAATATTATTTCACTTTCATTTCCATTCAAGGAAATTTATTCAACATCCCTTTTGGTGCATCACCTCCTTTAGCTTAGGTTTAATTTCTTATAATCCTTTTAACCCTATCTCTTTGGAAAGTTAGAGTAGATTTTAGGGTAGATCCTCTACAATCTGTAGAGGAATATGAAATGGCCTTCATCCGAAGAGATTTCTCGATCACAAAGTCCCTCACTTTGGGAAAAGCTCCATGTTATGCAATTACACTTACAGTTTCAATCTATTGAGTTGCAAATAATCATGGGTGTTGTGATTACGCATCAACAATACCATCAACCTGCTTATCCAAAATAGAAAGATATGATTCCAAACCCGCAATTTGGCTCTCAATAAAAAATCACGTAGTTCTCAACTCAACTAAAAACAAACCTCGACAATAAAGATACTCAATGAACCTATACCATTGAGTTAGCCATGTACTATGCTTATTTAGTTGATCTTAATGAAATACATATTCACTCAGGATGAAAACTTACTCCACCAAGTAAACCCACTATTAACACAATTGTTGATGAACCACAGTTGTTGTAGACTGATCCGTCGTAAAGCTAGAAATCACTACAAAATGATTCACAACAATGTGAACAAAGTTGCAACAAGGATAATATGTAAGCTAATGAGCCACCATTTCTAGATAGATTAAAAGAAAATAATCTTAACCCTAAAGGATATTTTTTGATTGTAATTTTTTCAATCAAATAAATGATATTTATGTCAAAATTCCACTTATTCAAGATATCAAGGATGTGCCAATCTACACTAAGCTGGTAAAGGATCTATTCATTAAAAAAGTAGGATAAAAAAAGAAATATCCATCCACTATGTAAGTTATTAAATAGTTGGATGATATCATGCTTGAGAATTAAATTCTATGGAAGTACTTAGATCCAGGTAGTCCCATGGTGAATGTTACAATTAATGACACAACAATAAAGAATAATCTGATTGACTTAGGGGCAGTAATAAATGTTAAGATCAAAAAAATTATGGATGACGTAAAATTTTGAGGAGTAAGGCCAACAATTATAGTCTTATAACTAGAAGATAGATCAATATTGAGACTTGAAGGAGTCCTTGAGGACATTTTTGTGGTGGTAGAATATTGGGAAAACCATTATGATTTAATTTTCCTTCAATCAAAATTGATCTTACGAGGTTATCCTATTAGTTTGGGAAGAACAATTTTTTCTACTATTGATGCGTTCATAGGTTACAGGTCTTAAAATATGATTAGTTCAAATAGAATTGACACTAATAAGTCGATGCTCTATCCTCCTACTAAACCAATGAGTGATGAAGATCAAACAATTTTGGGTAAAGAACTAGAAACTGATCAGAGCTTTGTATAACTCATGATGCTACATAATTCTTGTACAATTGAAGAACAAGAATAATATGTTGCTCTCTCCAATGTCTTTTAGAGCAAGTATGGAAAAAATGAAAAAATGGATGAAATACTAATATTCTTAAGTTTTCCCTTGAACCAAGTTATACCACAACAAAGCACCATAGATGTTCCAGGTAATAATTTCATTCTTCATCAACTTATTCTGCATAAATGTATACTAAATTATTTTAGCAAAATTGTGTGTTTAATGATGGATCTTTCCAAACAAGTATAAATAACATCAAGAAGACAAATTAATATAGATAAAATAATGAGTATGTAGTAATAAGAATTTTTCATAACTCTTATTCAAAAGCATAAGACAACATTTCCTTGGGATTATGGTGATATTCCTGGGATTCATCCCATGATTTGCACTCATAAGATCTATATCAATGTAACTTTCAAACCAATTAAGAAGCCACAAATGGTGGTGAACCCATCAATAAGAGAGATTGTAATAGGATAATTTAAGAATTTTTTGAATGTTGGATTTATATATCCCATATCAACAATGAATTGAGTATCACCTCTTTTCATTGTGACGAATAATAATTGAAAATGGATGATCTTCATAGATTATAGATAGTTGAATGTAGCAACAAAGAAAGATCACTGCCCATTTCCTTTCATTGTTCAAGTGCTTGACACTTTGGTAGGTAAAAAGTATTTCTATTTTCTTTATAGATATAATGGCTAAAATTAAATTCAAATTGCACCATAGGACTAGGAAAAATATACATTCACATGCCCACGGGGGACATTTTCCTATTTAGTTCTTCCATTTAGCTTGTGTAATGAACATGGTACATTCTAGAGGGAAATCTTGAGCATCTTTTTAGATTTGAAAATTTACTACATGGAAGTCTTCATGGATGACTTCACAGTACATGGAAGCACTTTTTAGGAAGCTACACAAAATATGGACAAGGTTATGAAAATATGCAAAGAATACAATTGGTCTTTGAGTAATGAGAAGTGCTACATGATGATATCTCAAGGTATAGTTCTAGGACACTACATTTATTCTGAAGGAATTAAATTTGATCTAGAAAATGTGTCTATTATAATCAACCTGCTAACACCAAATAAACAAAATTATATTATTATATTTCTAGGATATGTTGGATATTACAGAAGGTTATATAAGATTTTAGCAATCTTGCAGTGCCACTTTTTGCATTACTAGGGAAGGACGATTATTTTTTTGGACTAACCATTGTGAAGGTGATTTTCAAACTATGCAACAAATGTTAACTACTGCTCCTATGTTGAGAGGATGTAATTGGAACTTTCGTTTCCACATCCACACTGATGCGTAGACCATGTTATTAGAGTTGTCTGAGGACTGAAAGATGGAGTTATGAATTATGTAATTTATTATGTTAGCAAGAACCTACAACATGCAAATATAAATTTCACAGTGACAAAAAATGATTTATTGGAAGTTGTATATGTTATCAAAAAATACAGACACTATAAAATGGGTTATCTAGTGTTTATTAACATTGGTTATGCTGCAATCAAATGTCCAATAAAAAAACACATAGTATGCAACATAATCAGTAGGTGGTTTCTCTTCTTGCAAGATATTGATGTCAGTATTATGGAAAAGTCTAGAAAGTATAATATAGTAGCATATTTTCTCTCTGTGATGGATACTAATGATGAAGATAAATTGTTTGATTAATCCTTTCCAGATGAGAACTTATTTTCTATTTCTATAAAAAACCTTGGTATGCAAACATAGCCAACTATTTGGTCTCAGGTAAAACACATCCACATTACTTATACTCTGAGAAGAAATACATAGTTTAAAATAGTGTACATTTTTCTTGGATATCTTGATTTCTATTTTAAATAGGATAAGATCAAATCATGAGAAGGTATATAGATAATGAGGATATATATGACGTCCTCATAGACACCCAAATTGAACCTTGTTGGGGTAATTTTAATACAAAGAGAGAAACACAGAAGCTGTTGAATACTGGAACCTTTAATTGGCCAAAATTTCATAAAGATGTAGAAATATAAACCAGGAGATGTGATATATGCCAGAAAATCGACAGCAAAAAATATCTAATGAAATGACATTGCATCCTCAATTGGTGTTGCAGCCTTTTTACGAGTGGGGCTCAGACTCTATTCAGCCTATAAAACCTAAATATTAGCAAAATAAATACATCTTAGTATGCAAAGATTATCTAACCAAGTAGATAGAGGTGAAGACATTTACAAAAAAGAAAAGTGAGAAACTAGCCAAGTTCCTATATGATCACATCTTCACTAGGTATGGAGTACCATCAAGGTACACATTTTACTGCTAATATAATTTCTGATCTGGTAAAAGAATATGAAATCAGGAATAGGAATTCTAAACCATACCACCCTCAATCTAATATCCAAGTGGAAGTTACAAATAGGGGGATAGAGGCCATCATAACAAAGACCATTACACTCCATAGGAAAGATTAGACATATAGAACTCCAAAGGAAGTATGGGAATTCAACACAACATGGAAAACAAGAAATGTCTCCACACCACTTGAAATCTTGAATGGTAAGACTATTGTTTTTCCAATTGAATTTGAACACAAAACACTAAGGATTACACTTGAGCTAGGCATAGATTTATCAAAAGATCAAAGAAAAATAATTTTGCAACTCAATGAGTTGGATGGATTGAGAAAGAAGGATTTGCATAACATATAAGTAGTGCAAAAGTAAAGAGTCAAATGGAAGGACCGGTATATAAAGAAAAGACATTTTCAAGAAGGTGACTGGGCACTCTTGTTTGATTACAAATACAAAGATCATGTAGGAAAACTCAAAATAATTTGACTATGTCCATATGATATTGAGAATATCTTCCCTAATGGACCTATAAAAATAATTAACATAGATCATATGAGTTTTAAGCTACTGGTAAATGGCCATAAGATGAGATTTTACAAGAAGCCAGTTGAAAGAGATACATTCATGCATAATTTTAGAGGAGGTCAAAGCAGGATGGAAGTAAAAACATCATAGTTAACATCAGGGGTTAAGTATGTTGTCTCACCTTCTACAATTCCAGAGGATTAAGATATTTTAGTGGCCTTGGTGTATTTAACTTGCTAGATATTCCAAGGTTTAATAAAAGTGTTGTGATCAACCATTTTGGTGATCACCAACACTCTGCTAACACATTATATTTCCTAGAGTTTTTGTTTTTCAGGGTTTTATGTCAGGTGATTTCAAGAGTGCATGATCTCTATTACAATGAGAAAGTGTAATTACTTAAGGATCTACTTGCAGTAACATGCAATAGCCCTTTTTTTCTTTTTTTGTATTTGGCATAACTCATTATTGCATGAAATAATATCAAGGATGCATGCACGTGTGGGAGATGGCAAAGAAATAATTGGTACTCAAACAAATTAGAATTCCCTCTTTGGGATTCATTTGGATTTATTAAGGATCATCCAAATCCAGTTCAATATATTTCCATAACATCACAATAATCTTGCATGCAACAAGAAATGTATTGTGTATATTCATATGAAGCAACAAAATTATTTCTATGTTGATCTCTTAACCTCTCATGGTTTAATATTTTCATTTTACCTCTCATTATGCTTGTAGGATCTATTCATTTTCTTATTTCACTATAGGGTTTGAATGTGTTGTGTTTATTTTGGGAATAATTTATTGAGTGTGATCTAGTTTTTGTTATAGGACCACCCTGTCTAGGTTCATTTCTTTCATTATTTTTCAGGTCTAGGAAGTGGCTAGAACTCCTTTTTTGGTGTATTAACGCTCTTAGTTTAGGTTTATTTCATGAAATCATTTTATCCCTATTCCCTTGGAAGAATTATATTAGGGTTAGTCAGTCAGTTTTACTTGCATTAGGAGTATTTTGTGATAGGTAAGTTTAGGAGCAAGAACCAGCCTTCTCGAGAGAGATATCCCATTTTGTTATGTCCCACACTAAGGATAGATCAATGTTTGGAAATCAAACTGAATTCCCCATCTAAAACTAGGCCATTCAGGGGGTGATGTGATTTTTCCATAACATATTCATGTGTAGGTAAGTTGGTGTAAATAATTTCATGGGTTCATTATGACACATTTTGAAGGAACTACTCTCAGAGGCCTAAAAAAGGCTTGCTTTTAGGACTTTGGCACATAATGAACATCTTCTAGAGATGAATACAAAAGATATAATACATCTAATAAGAGTGTGACTGATATATGATATCATTTAAGCAATTTTAGGGAAGTTATGTAAGGTGATATAGGTTTAGGAACAAGTTTTGTAATACTGAACTACTTATAGCACGGTGCAGGAAAATGAAAGATGTGAAAATGCTACTGAGATTGTTCTGGATGCTGCACTAGGTTCTGGTAATTTTTTCAAGTGAAAAAACACTCATCAGAAATATGATAAGTTCTACTTCACATTTCAAAAATCTTTTAGATATTATGCTGGCAGGATTTTGAGATATTGTCTTGACATTCCAAGTGAAGATCCTCGATCTTAGTGGAGATTAAAATGAGCATTATGGGAGTTCCAAAGCAATTTGAGACCTGATTTAAAATAAAAGTGAACATTATTCAACCCTCTACCTGTCCCATGCAATAGGTTAGAAAAACCTAAAATTTTCTCTCTGGTGGTAGTTTGACCTTCTAAGAACCACTAGTGAGAATAATAAAAAAGGGAGTAAAATTAAAATTTAATTCATAATTAGCTCCTAAAATTTGTTCCATTGGTTTATGTTGGTAATTTTTAGTCAAAATAAAATAATTTTTTCCTATAACACTCACAAATAATCTCTAATGGCAAATACTCACTCTCCTATGTCTATTTATTGCAGTTGTTGGTGAAAGCAGGATTATTATAAGTTTCCAAGTCACACTTGGTGAATAGGTGCATGGGTTGTAAAAAAATTCAAACCCCAAGGAAATATGATTATGGTTTTGATCTTTTGTCACTTAAAGTACTACTTTGGTGGTTAGGAGCAAGTTATAAAATCAAATGTAATTTTGACCCCCCCTCTATGTTCCAACACCCACATGTCACACTTGGCATGCACAATTTCACCTTTTCACCTGGTTAAAAACCTAAATGTTTGGGAAAAAGTGTGACTCAAATGAGGATCAAGATTTTACATCACTTAAAACATGACTTCCATGGTTAGGTGTGCACAACTTAAACATATCCCGCCTCCATGATAACCTGACTCATGGAACACTTTCAAAGCCTAATTGCACCATTTCACCTTGTGAAAAATTTCATCAATTACGAAAAATGTTGACTCCTTTCTTTATCATATTCTTCCATCACTCAAAATCTTAACTTGTATGCTAGGAAATAGTTAACAACTCACTTTAATGCACAAGCTAGCTCCTAACTTCACGTTAGCTTACCACGTGGGGCACTTTTGAACCAGTGCACCAATTAAAAAATGTGGTAAGGTATAATAGAGGCTCCCAGACCCATTTCAAAAGTGTTAACCCTCTCTCAACCTGGGTCAGTGTAAGGGTGTCAAGTGGGTTAAAGGTGGGTTTGGATTAACCCGAGTAAGTGTGTGAAAATTTGAATAATCTCATGTCATTTTGGATCCCTTTTCTTAACTCTCCTTCCTTTATTTGTTCTTAACCTGCTCACAGTCATATTTTTCTAAGAAAACCTGCTCCTGAAATGAAAAATATACTCACAACTCATCCATTTTCACTTCATTTTTCATGAAATTTTACCTGATAACTTCATTTGAAAACACCTTTTAGAATATCTAAGATTCATCCACATTGATCCTTTGGTTTTTTCATAACACCAACTTATTCATCTATTTCCAAAAAAAAAAAAATAGGTTTTGAGAGGTCCGGAGAAGAAAATCCCCTAAAAGTTGGAGCAAGAATTCACAGTAAAATTAATAATCCAAGAAGAGAATTTTCACCTCAATTTGAAAACTCGAAGACCTATTTCTATTTGTAGTAAGTATGAATTTTTTCCTTACAAAAAATAGCTCTTTTGATGATATAAAAGGAAACATATGAGTCCATTTGTGGAAACCTCAAGTTCGGGAATCCAAAACTTGAAATTGGGAAACTAGGAAAAATTGGCTACATTTAGTAATTATGGGTGAGGTGTAACTTACTAAATATAGTAAGTACCCAGATCAAATCCAAAATTTTCATACACCCTCATCTCATCATTCCATCACTATTCCAAGAAACCATAAAGAGAAAATAAATTGGATATCAGTGCATTTTCACTTTTTCCATTGAATATCTATTGGTATGAAATAGTGATGTTGCTCACATAGAACTATAAGAAATGAGAAATTAGATGAAAAATGAATTCAGAGGACTAGCGGAAGAAAATATTGTTTCTAGTAGACTTATCAGCGAAGGAGGTCATCCAATCTCAAGCCAAAGAACTTATTTTGTCTTGGCTTGTTCTAAACACTATGACTCTGCCTCCTCTACAATAATTATGGATGATAAGTGACCTCTTGATGGTCCTGAATCCAAAAGGAATATAAAGTTGTCTGTAAATATTCACTTAGATAAATATGGTGATAATCAAAAAGGAATTTGTATATTGAATAGAGGTTCAAAACATACTTCTATTTTAAAGGGATTGTGTTCAGATTGTGGTTGAAATGATGGAGAAAACCATCAAGACTACTAAAATATTTATCAAGGAGTGAGCTTCATGAAGGTTACTCAGTAGTCATTATATTTCTAAGTAGAGTAATGGTAGAATAACATATCAAGGAATTATATGGCTATATGGCCTGATTTATGTTGACAATCATGATGGGAAAACAAATGATAGATTGGGGCCAAACCATCAGTGATAATCTCCACCAACATATCATGCATCTATTCTCCACCAAGGGATTCATAATGATATCCTATTTGGTGTATGCCCTCTCATACTATAGACCATTAAAAGGTTTTTCCATTACTCATAATGTTCCTCAGAGATTTTCTACCTTTGAGAAATTCAAGAAGATCACCTTCGATGAAATAAATTTCCATTTCACATAGGTGAATGACTACTTTTTCCATGTTAATCATTCAAATCCTAGAAGGAAATACTAAAAGAAGAATCTCTTCTTAGGTAGCTGATTTATTGAGAATTATGAGTGTCACTTCAAATAGTTTCACACCTTTACCTATATCAGGGTGATTGGTTTTGAAATTTCTCCACTCAAACTACCCAAGTAACCTAGAGATGAGATCATTCTAGTAGAGCTATTATCCTAAATTTTCCCCCCGACAAGTTTGGTAAAACATGACCCCACACATAAAGAAAATCAGAAGGGGCCATCTCAGCCCAGTAGGATCACATTCAAATCTAACAAACAAGGGGAAAAGTGAGCTTGACTCAAGAAGCACAAAGTAAAAAGAGGCCAGCTATGTTACAAGAGTCCAGAGCGCACATGAGAAAATTAGAGGAAGGACTCAAAGTTTTAGAATTCACATAGGAGTTGGCTCAAGGCTGAACAAAAGACTCACGTAGGGTGCCACCTCGCGTCATCTTGGTGAAACTTCAAAGGCCAATTCTAAAGAACGGTTCCCAAATGGGCACCAGTCTGCCACTTGCCTAGGGTTACACAAAGGTCAAATGGGTAGTAGGCCCGAATTGGCTAAGTATAGAAAAGATAGTGGATTCCTCCAGATGTTTCATCAGTGCTCCTTCAAGGGGAAAATCATAAGGACATAGTACCTAAATGAGAACAGTAGCTTCCATGTGTCCTAGGTCAAAAAGGGAGACAAAGTCCAGTCGTTTAAATAAACTATGTATAAGAGTGTTGGCAGAAGCCTCCACGTGTCTCGTTTGCATGTAACACCAAGGTTGGGTTCAAAGGGTAGAGACTAAAACAAACACGAAGCCTTCACATGTGTACCAGGTCCAAAAGCGTGACAGAGCTGGCCATTTAAATTGACTAAGTATAGGAGTGTCGGTGGAAGCCTCCACGTGTCTCATTCATGCGTAACACCAAGGCTAGATCCAAAGTGTGGAGACTCAAACAAGCACGAAGCCTCCATGTGTTTAGAGTCAATAATAAGGCCCCACCAAATGAAAGGAGACTCATCCAAAAACAAAAAGGAAACAACAACATGGCTGCAGATGATGCCACATGTGTCGTTGTCATAGTTTAAGGGGAATACTACAAGGGTCTCACTCGTAAAGGTAGTATTCATCGGGGAATATTACAAGGGTCCCACCTCGTAAAGGTAGTATTCATCAGACCCGAATCGGTTAAGTATAAAGGGGCCATGGAGAGATCCACATGTCAACTAGACATGATTTCAAAGGTGTAGCTCGAAGGGCATTTCTCAAATGTGTGCCAACCTTTCACGTGTCCCAAGGTCTGAAAGGTAAACCTGGTCATTGAAAATTCCAATGCCAGGGAGCAACACCACACGTCAGTACAACGCTCTTTTAAGGAGGAAAATTCAAAGGAAAATTCCAAAAAAGCATGAAGCCTCCACGTGTCTCATGGGCATGATTTCAAGAGTGAAGGAAAGGTGGTGAAACTTCAAATGAGCGTGTGGCTGCCACATGGCCCATTGTATAGACAGACCCTTGCATATTTCAAACCATGCATCAAGCTCCCGACCCAAGGACCTTCAAACAACCATATCTTTTGATTAAAAGGTCAGATTTGGAAGGGAGAAGACTTTTTTGAAAGGTCTCAACTTCCTCTACACCATGGAGGCTTGAAACCCCTAATTTTGAGAAGGTTAGGTGGGTAAAAATAGGAAATTTTATTTCAGGCCATTAAAGCAGAATCTGATTTGCTTCAACAACCGGATCAGATTTGATCAGAGTTTCCATTCTTCCTTCTTCCACATGCAAAATAGACATGGGGAGTCGACAGAATTGACAAATTATAGGTGGATTTGTAGGGTGCATTGAAGGATTGATGGTTGAGCTTTCAAAGTAGGATTCAATGCATCACATGGGTGGTTGGAACAGAGGTCATTTTTCCCTCTCTCTTTCTCTCTCATTCCTCTATATATTGTAAAAGAGGGGCATATTCAAATGTTGTTGGTCATTATTTGTTCTCTGGCCCCCTCTTTCTTTCTTCTTTAGGGTATAATGTGGAGTCTAAGCCTCTTCTCATTTCTCTGTAATGGAATTTTCTTGCCTCTTTCCCATTAATGATGTAATGTTTCAACTATTGGAGCAATAAAATATGTTTCATGATGCTTCTGTCCATCCTTGCTTATTTGGTTGTCTCTTCTCACCTCTTGTCATTGACAGGGTATAATGTGCATACTTGGATGTTTATTACCAGGTTTTGGGAGTTGTACTTAATGGTTCTTGAAGTGGTGTTCCATGTGACATTCATCTTTGGTTTGTGGTTCATCTTTTCCACCCTCTCCTTTGTTCACCTCTCTCCACTTTAGGCAATCGAATCTGTGATCGGCCACTTTCTTTTCTGGTGTATAACAGCTTAGTGTAGGCTCTCTTTCACTCTTTCTCTCTCCTTGTCTCCTTGGATGGTTAGATTAGGACTAGATTATCTTTGCCTACACTAGATTATCTTGTGACTGGGTAGTTTAGGAAGAAGGAACCAACCTTCTCTGGAGGGCCATCTCAGGTTCGACACGTCCCACAACTTGAGAGATGGTCCAATGTTAGGCAGTCACACCAGATGCCCCAACTCACATTGGAGTCCATCTGGGGGTGTTGTGATTTTGCACTAACAATTTTTGTACATCCAATGGGATAGGCCTGAAGCACCTTACCACTTCATGTAATCAGGTTGATGTGTTCTTGATAAGATTCAACCTTTTGAGGCATATGCAAGCACTTATAGCAACTCCATCTGGTCAACAATCCATCTTTGAAGTTGTAGACCTTTTCATCCATTTCCAACCATCTTCATTCATCTTTGTTTTCACATCTTTCATATTCTACCATTCATGAATTTGTGCAATCATGAATTCATCTCCCTCTTAGAACTCACACTTGCAGCAACCATGGTGCATCCATCCTCCAATGTATTTTTGAACTCCTCTAGATTGACAATATGATCAAATCCAGAACCATTATGCTTACCCATATGAGCAGTGTCAAAGACATTTTGGACCAGGAAGCTTATCATGAAAAAGGGGACGCATAAAATGGTGACAGTTATGTGGATTACGTTTATCTACTGGAAAAGATTCATGGCATGGAGGCCAATATGGTGTAGTCAAGGGCTGCAGCATAAATGAAGGAATTCAAGATTGGTATTAGGGAACCTTTTCCATGGGTCAGCCCTTTTCGAGGACACTATATCCTGTAGGAGAAGCTAGCCTTCATGGTTGAGACACTATCCCAACTTACACAATGGATCGAGGAGATAGAGAGGCCTACGAATCTTGGTGTCAGGGAGCCTTGTCAATGGGTAAGTCCTACACCATTATCTACTGATTTCCTCCTCATTCCCCAAGTAGCACCATCTCAACCT
Organism: Taxus chinensis; assembly: GCA_019776745.2. NCBI lineage: Eukaryota > Viridiplantae > Streptophyta > Pinopsida > Cupressales > Taxaceae > Taxus > Taxus chinensis. Next base: position 746,222,583 of record CM034151.1, read on the forward strand.
AGGATTCAATTTCCAAGCTTCCCCTCTACTTCCCCAACTATTGATTTCCCTTCCCCATCGTCTATTCTTCCATCTCACCTCAATTCTTCTACCCTTTTGCCTTTAAAATTTAATTCCCCTCCACAAAATTCAAAAAGTAGTGTCTTCCCTTCCACCACAGATAAACAGATAACTAGTGGAGACCCCACCCACCACTCCTACTCTTCTGGGGTCCATGTCATAGGAGAGACTCCAAAAACTAGTCAAGGAGAGAAACAATAAGAAGAGCTAGGGAAAGAAGAAATGATAAAAAATTTGGCAAGCTGGACTCTCAGATTTGGGGGTACAAATATTCCCTTTTTGGTTAATCCTATGGAGGAGATTGGGGTTAAGCCACAAGTGGTGGAAGCTTCAGCTATAACACAAGTGTGGGAAGAAGAAGTTACTCCAAATCTGAAAGAAGAGGAGTACATTCTAGCTATGGAGGAGAACCATGTAGTTTCAAAGGCTCCAAGTGCAGAGTAGACCACAGAAGAACCTTAAGTTCTTCGACCCAATTAATCCCCTTCAAGCTCTAATGTCGAAAGAAGATTTTTGGGGTTTAAAAACTTCATGTTTGAAGATGAGGGGAACCATGGTGAGCAAGTTCTCAGATCAGAAGAACACCATGGAGGAGGTCAACTACATGCGGTAGGAACAACAAGGAGGAAGATTATCTATGTCTGAATTAGAGGAGTGATTTGATCGCGAGGAGCCCAAGGAGATCACATCATTTGACTCCTCCCTCATTCACCTTCCAAGCACACGAGTCCAATGTCATGGAGGAGAGCCTTCAAGATCAACAACCTACACTTCATAAGGGTCCTCTGGAACTAAGGTTAGAAGATATGAATCTTCCATGCTCTGCTTAAGAGGAGGAAGTAAAAGGGAACAAGGATCCCATCTCTCCCATTTCTCCCACACCATCCACCCAAGAAGTTTAGCAAGAAGAATCCATTCTTGGAGATGAAATTTAGAGAAAGGAACACATTCAAAGGATTAGACTGTGCCCTATCAGGTACTTGGCTTCATTGGATCCAAGGAAGAAGCCAAAACCAGTTGTGCCTACTTTAGGGCATGAGGATGAGCTTCAAATTACCAAGGATCAGCTGCAATGCCTCTTCAATCCAAATGAATAACAACTAAAAGAGGCATTTTTCCCATTTCTATTTGATACCTTAATGATTTGGGTAGAGGATCATCTTATAGTTAGTTTCTCACTCATGCAAGCAGCCATATACAGTGTCAAACTCATTTGAATGGCTGCCCCTTATGAGAAAGGGAATCTACTTCTCCCTGCCAGTTGCAAGATTTGTTTGAGTCCCCTTTTCTCTAGTTAGTGTAAGAGTAGAAGTAGTTTTCTTTCAGTAGAAGAAGTCCTGTTACACACTTTACATGTCTCATTTGAGGCATGTATGATTTTATCTTTATACATAGTGTGTGTTGTTTTGTTTTTTTACTCTAAGGTTGTATCACCATGTAGTGTGGTATTCTTACAATCCATTTAGGGACAAGAGAAAGCCCCAGGTCAAACAATTTTCTACTCTCAGAAGCCTTGTTTCAAGAATTCATATAGAAATTGAGAGTATAGACAATGGGGAAGGATTAGGGTCAGGCAAGAACATAGAAAAAGGCAGACAATCGGGTATTCCATTTTAAAATAAGGGTCAATACTAGGCTATTAATTGTGACTCCATGCCTAATTGATACAACAAGGCTACTGGTTCCTTCATCTAGTAGGTAGATGTCCTCGTGAATCACCAAACTATTATCCCAAATTTATCCCCCCAAAAAGTTTGGTCAAACACGACCATACACATATAGAAAATTGGAAGGGGCCATCTCAGTCTTGCAGGATCCCATTCAAATCTGACAAACAAGGTGACATGCGAGCTTGACTCAAGAAGTGCAGGGTCAAAAGAGGCTAGCGGCTGTTAAAAGATTCCAGAGCACACAGGAGAAAATTAAAGGAAGGACTCAAAGTTTCAGACTTCGAATAAGAGTTGGCTCGGGGCCAAACAGATAGATTCGCGGAGCGTTGCCACACATCATCATGGTGCACAACTTCAAAGGCCAGGTCCAAATAACAGATTGCCAAATGAGCACCAGTCTGCCACGTGCCTAGGGTCCCACAAAGGTCAAACATGGGTAACAAGCCTCGAATTAGTAAAGTATAGAAGAGATAGCAGAGTCCTCCATGTGTTTAATCGGTGCTCCTTAAAGGGTCAAATCAAAGGGCATTCCCTAAATGAGCGTGGAGCTTCCACGTGTCCCAAGTCCAAAAAGGGAGATAGAGTCAGAATGTTTAAATCAACTAATTATAAGGGTGTTGGCGAAATCCTCCACGTGTCTCATCCGCACAACACCAAGGCTGGGTCCAAAGGGTGGGAGACTTAAACAAGCACCAAGCCTCCACGTGTCCCAGGTCAACAAGGGAGACAAAGTCCAGACTGTTTAAATTGACTGAGTATAGGATTGTCATTGCAGAAGCCTCCATGTGTCTCATCCACGCAACACCAAGGTTGGTTCCAAAGTGCAGAGACTCAAACAAGCATGAAGCCCTCCATGTGTCCAGAGTCAATCATTGGGCCCCACCAAATGAAAGAAGACTTAGCCAAAAATTCAAAGGAAAAAACAGCAGCTATGCAGATGATGACACGTGTCTTGCACTGTTATAGTTTTAAGGGGAATACTACAAGGGTCCCACCCGTAAAGGTAGTATTCATTGGACCTGAATCGGTTAAGTATAAAGGGGCCATGGAGAGATCCACATGTTAGCTCGACATGATTTCAAAGGCATAGCTCAAAGGGTGGTTTTCAAACGTGCGCCATCCTTCCATGTGTCCCAAGGTATCGAAAGGTAAACCAGTCATTGAAAATTCCAATGCCGGGGAGCAACGCCACGCATCAGTACAATGCTCTTTTAAGGGGTAGATTTAAAGGAAAAGTCCAAACAAGCACGAAGCCTCCACATGTCTAATGGGTGTGATTTCAAGAGCGAAGGCAGGGGGAAAAACTTCAAATGAGCATGTGATGCTATCACATGGCCCCTGTATAGATAGACCCTTGTATATTTCAAACCGCGTCAAGATCCCGACCCAAGGACCTTCAAACAACCATATATTTTGATTAAAATCTTAGATTTGGAAGGGAGAAGAGTTTTTAGAAAGGTCTCAACTTCCTCTATGCCATGGAGGCCTGAAACCCTGATTTTGAGAAGGTTAGGTAGGTAAAAATAGGAAAATGTCCTTCAGGATATTAATGCAGAATCTGATTTGATCAGATTTTCCATTCTTCCTTCTTCCACATGCAAAATAGACATGCGGAAGTGACAGACTTGACAGATTGTAGGCATATTTATAGGGAGCATTGAAGGATGGTGGTTAAGCTTTCAAAGTAGGATTCAATGCATCACAAGGGTTGTTGGAATAGAGTTCAATTTTCCCTTTCTCTTTCTCTCTTATTCATCTATATATTGTAAAATAGGGTCATATTCAAATGTTGTTGGTAATTTTTTCTCCTTTGCCTCCCTCTCTCTTTCTTATTTAGGGTAGACTGTGGAGTCTAAGCCTCTTCTCATGGATCTGTAATGGCATTTTCTTACCTCTTGCTCACTTAATGATGTACTATGTGAACTTTTGGAGTAGTACAATATGTTTGTGATGCTTTCTTTCCATCCTTGTTTATTTGGTTGTCTCTTCTTGCCTCTCATCATTGCAAGGTATATTGTGCATACGTCAGATGTTTATTGCAGATTCCGGGAGCTGTACTTAATGGGTCTTTAATTGGTGTTCCAAGTGACATTCATCATTGGATTGTGGTGCATCTCATCCACCCTCTCCTTTACTCAACTCTCTCTAATTGAGGCAGTCGAATCTGTGATCAGATACTTTCTTTTTTGGTGTATCACCACTTAGTGTAGGCTCTCTTTCACTCTCTCTCTATCCCTATCTCCTTGGATGGTTAGATTAGTATTATATTAGCTTTGTTTGACACAAGTGTAGCTTATGGCAAGTAGTTTAGGAAGAAGAAACTAGCATTCTCTTTAGGGCCATCTCAGGTTTGCAAGTCCCACAACTTAAGAGATGGTCCAATGTTAGGCAATCACACTAGATGCCAAACTCACATGCGAGTACATCCGGGGGTGTTGTGATTCTACACTAACAAGAGCTCTACAAAAAAATTTCTTAGGTGCATATCAAATACAAGGGTTTGAAGAAGAAAATAATTTTAATCCCCATATCACTTAGTATCTTATGCTATAAGAGTGTAACATGTGCCACAAATATTTAGATCACCATCGTTGTATTTCATGTAGTTGCATATGTTCTTAGGCCTAACCTTGACATAAGGGAAAGATCATAAGTATTTCAATGTTCTTAGATTGGATCACATTTCCCAATTAGAAGAATATTTTGTAAATTGTGTGGTTGACCTTCAGGTTAGGGAAAGATACTACCCAGGGATGAATATGGAAGAGATGGAAACATTTTGATTTTATTGATTCACTAGAGGATTTCAATAAGATTAGTTTGAGTTGTTTGATCCATAATAATAGGTGGTGAAATCATCTCCCCTTCCTCCTCCACCATGGAGTGTTCATGACTATGAAGATATCAAGGAGTGGACCAAAGTAGTGATTCAAATATCAAAATATTGGTTCAAAAGAAAGAAAGCTTCTAATAGGGTAAAGGGAAAAAATTATACCCTACTTAGACAACTATCACACTCACCATCTCTTAAGGATCCTAAGAGATATGTTGGTTTATCCCATTCTGAGAAGACCTACAAGAGGATGGTGGTGGAAATAAAGATAACTAGAGGCCCATCTTCAACATAGTCTCATAAGATAGTTGAGGTCAAGGAGGAATAGGTTAAAGAGGAGGAACAATTTGAAAAGGAAAAATAAATTAAATAGTTGGAACAAGGAGAGATTGACCAAATGTCCCAATCTCTCATGCATCAAGAAGATTCAAGTGTCTCATTTGAGGTAGTTGAATCATCTCACATTGATAAATCATTGATCAGAAAACAAACAACTGAGATGGACAACATCTTTTCTAGACCATCCAATCCATTCCCATGGGTGTTAGATTTGTTCAACAAATAATAAAGAATGGTGCAACAAGTTACAACACTCAATTTCAAGGCCATCTCAAAGTGCATGAAACACAAGCAGTTAAGGAAATCACATACTACTTCAATATTCTATATTGAGGCTTCTAGAGCTCAATTTTTAGAATTTTGTAAGACCCAAGGTGGAAAAACGTTTGGAGGAAATGACTCCAAATGTCTATGAGATGACCAAAGTCTCACTTGGTAAATCTCAGCATGAAGGTGACATTCATATTTTCAAGGAAACCTCAACTAAGATACTAGAGTGGAATGAACAATATAAAATAACCATACATCAATTAGTGGAACATGTGAGGGCCTTGTCTTCATGTGTGCAATCTTTCTTAGAGCTAGGCACATCATCCTCACCACTAGTTGAGGTAGTCTCACCCATCAGCATCATTAACCCATAAGACTTGAAGCAAGCCGAAGGATTCATAATACAGGGGAGATAAATTGATAAGTGGGTGGGGGAAATCGTTGATAAATGCAAACATACTTTTACCTAAGGTCCTCCCTCTTTTTTTTAAGAAAATATTGAATTTATAAATGACTAAATCTGATTGAAATGTAATAGTAAATGAATAATCACTTAAGTAATAAATAGACCCAAGAAAATTAAGTTAGTAAATATGAAAACCCTAGTTACAAAGAAGGGATAAGAAGACTTAGTTGATTCCCAACCAAATATGAATTGTGCCAAAGTGCTAACCAGATGAACAGATAGGGATAATTTTCACATAGATCCTTAGAAAAATGTGTGAGCTAAAAATATTAATGACTGGGGCACCTGTGGGTACCACAGACCTACATTGGGCACCTATCACTACTCACACCCTCAAGAAACCTCCTTCGCAAGTTCGTGAGATGTTTTTTGTCCTTCACTTCTTATTGCTAGTAGGTTGCACAATAATCATTGATGTCATTGATAATCCCTCTTATGAAGTGTATGTAAACCCTTTCCCTTTAATGAATGCTAGAATAGATGCTTACATGCTCATGAATAGCCTTTGGATGCAACCTTAGGTGGTGATAGCAAATTCTTTATTCTAGGTCCTTTATTATGATAACATAACTTTACATTTATATAATTCCCTTGCTTTAATTTCGCAATTAACCCCGAAAAGTTTTACTACTAAAAATATAAGATGCTCAATTGGCTAGAAAGGACCCAAAATATGTGAACAAAGTACAAAGAGGTCAGGGGCACCCAAATGGGATGGGGGCACTTGAAACTAACATCCTAGCTTGGCACTAGTGTCAAGAATGAGAAATACTGAGGTATGAGAATACTGAATGAGCTAGAAAAAGTGTAAGACCAAATGTGTCAACATAAAGAAAGCAAATATGGAAAATGGCATGGATTCATTAGTACTTTTCTTACTTATGAATGATATTAATATCATGCAATCAGAACTAGATAACTACCCAAAGTAAATTATTTTTTTTTACATTTCCCCCCACTTTATATTGTTGAGAGAATTATCAATAACATAAAGTAGATATGAGATGTATACTTGATAAAATTATAGATCGATGGAAAAAAGTGTTCCGAAAGACAATAAAAAATGTGGAGTGATAAATGTTTGAAGCATGGAAAATAAAGAAGAGAAAATGTAAAAAGGAATGAAGATGATGACCCTAGGGCAAGAGCGTATTTGTCAATTTTTTTTATTTTACCTATTGTTGATGTCGATGTTGATGTGATTGATGTTGTTGATTTTTTTGATGTTGTTAATGTATGATGATGTACAGGGTACATGCCAGAGAAACATGTATGTAATATGTAAGCTAGCAATCATGTAAACAATTTGTAAGTTAAGACGTAAGAAGATAATGTAGACCACAAAAAATGGGTTTCAAACATAGGACATCACTCACAATATCACAAGAAAATCAAGGCAAAGGCTGTCAATAGTAGACAATGTTCACACAAGAAAAAAGGAAAATCCCGCAAACTCTGACAACCAATGAAAAGCTATATAATAGGCATCTGTGGTATCAAATAGACATAAAAATCAAATGTTGTACATAAAGCACCCATTAGCATGTTATGAAGATAAAATGTATGTCAAAAAAATTATAATAGGATACAATAGTGTGCTATGAAAATATAATAAATAGCACCTGTAGTGTACGAAAGTGGATGCCCTCAAAAGCGATTATGGGACTGGTATAGGTATTGTTCTAGGCATCCATCTACATGTTAGGGTCTATGTAAAACTTAAAATAAAAACTAGAAGGAAAGTGAATACACATGTGTATATGAAAAAGAAAATTACACACAAGATATTTATCTATCATGTGTAATAAATTGAACATGTAAGCATAAGAACAAAATTGTAAATGCAACCAAGATATGCAGTATGTTGTGGATGAGATGAAATGGAATGCAGAGTGAATGATAGGAGCTATGTTCCGCCCAATTTCATGTGTATTTATGAGATGAGGTTCATTTATACATGTCCCCTCAACATTCAAGAGTGAACTGTAAAAAAATATTACATTATTGGGAAATAGTCTAAATGTGTGCGCTACAAAGATATGATCGATAAGTGTATAGCTTATAGAGTGCGTGAGTGTGTGTGTGATGTCCATTTTAGATGTAAACCTTTAATAGTTTAGTGTGGTCCATAGAACTAGAGTGTGATATAGGGTAATGACCGTAGTGTGTAGAAGTAGATGCCAAAAATATATGTTGTGAATGTGTCGAGTAGATGTTACATAAGAAGAGATGAATGAACAAGATGTGGAGTGTGTAGTTTGTAATGTTTAATGTGTCATGTGTAATTTGTCATGTGTGAGGTTCATGTGTATAGGATTCCCTCAATAGTCAATTTTGAACCAAATAACGAGACTGCATCATCAGGGAATCACGATACTAATGTATCAAGATGTGTATTTTGTATATGAGAGAGTAGATGTGAAAATATGAGAATATAAGTTACGTGTCCATGCAAGAAGGGGGGATAAAGAAATATTATTATTCCCTACAAGTGGGTGATTATGATCTATCCGGGGATGGAAGAGAAATCATGCCCTAGTAGTGGATGTTGTAATCTGTTGTGAGTAGTATCTTTGTCAAAGTAAGTTGTAGCATTAAACTAGGATGGATTTGTTTTTAGCGATGGTGAGTATGTGAAATGGTGTAAACCTCAAGAGGATATGTGGAAATAATAAAAGAAACATGTTGGGTGATATATGATTCCTAACATGGTGGATTCTGTTAGAATGGAAAGAGTTTCTTCGACTCCTTTTGCATATTTTCCTAATCCATTTGCATTGTAACTATAATGAAGAAAATACCGATACCCAGAACAATATAGCGTGAAGTTAGGAGGAGAGGTGGCTGAAGTAGGGACTTTAGGTGAATAATAAATAGTGTTGCAATAGATAAATGAGGAAGGATATGTTAAGGCTTCATAAACAAATCCTTGGCATGAAAATTTAAGGTGTTCATGAGGGGTAGAAGGGACCAAATGCATGGCATGGATCCAAGGTTGTACGAGAAGAATATTACAGCTAAGATTGTTAGGCATGACATGTAATGGGATGGACAAAGTACATGGTCTGACAGTAATCGGAAGTGTGATTGTACCTAAGACCTTTTTAGGATTATTATCAAAGCTGTGAATAGAAATAGATGAACAAGCCAGGGAGTCATTAGAGAAGCCTTTTTGGTGAAGAAATGCCATTATACAAACATTAATCCCAAATCCATTATCAACTAAATCTCACTTAACTCATATGTTATTGATACAAAATTGAATATAAAGGGGTGGATCATTATATAAAAGAGATTGAGAAGTGATTTCATAGGATGTAATAGAAATATGCTCTACATGAAATTATAATGATGGAGTGAACCAAATTATTAAGCAGATATTGAATTATGCTCTTAATGTCATGTTCACCAAATGATTAAACAAATATTGAATTTATAAATTCCTAAATCTAATTGCAATCTAGTAGTAAATGAAGAAGCAATTAAGCACATAATATACCCAAGAAACTTAAGATAGTAAATATGAAAACCTAGTTTCAAAGAAGGGATAAGAATACTTTTCTTATTCATGACCAAATATGAATTGTGCCGAAGTGCTGACTAGATGATCAGAGATGGAGAATTGTCACAAAAAACCACCCTCACCATGTTGTCCCTGATACTGGCGAGCCTGGTGACATTGGTTCCCCACGATACATTTTTCTGCCAACCTTTGATTGGCCGCAGGAACAAAAAGGAGTTTCTCAATGATGTCAGTCCTCTTGTTATGTTGATAAAATAAATTATCCCAAGAGACAATACAGGCATCCATGTTGGCCATGGTCCTTTCCATTAAGGGGTTGTGAATGGCATGATTCCCAATGTTGCCACTGAGGGTTTGAAGGCTAACCATCTCTGTTGTGACTGACAGTGTACGTAGAAGAACTCCCCTTCCCTTAGCCATTAGCCTTGGTGCATCAGACTGGAAGATTACACCATCCTACTTGAGGATCTCTACATACTGGGCAACCTTAGGAAGATGGTCCACGGACTAGTAAACAGGATTTCCTAGTCATTGTCTTGATTGATCACATAACTGGATATTTCATGAATGATACCCAAGCTTAAATTTTGTAACTAACCCCAACAAGAATGAGATTGGAGCAAGCATTCCGTGAGATGGTTCAAATGGATTGCAATGAAAACAGAGATGTTAGAAAATTACAACAGGTGTGACAGGTGTTCCTAATTCTCAGAACCCTAATCTTGACATGCAGACTTGGGATATAAAGGATGATCAATTTGCTGACATAGTCTCTCATCTGGTGGACTGAGCTAGAAAGAGTTTATGACACGGGAAGATTGGATACAGAAAGAGAAACATATGTCTGATGACATGGGTTAATCAGTACTTTTGAAACTTATGAATCAAAGGAATAGTTGTGGAATGTACTCTTGAATAGATTGGGAACCACCCAATGTGCATTATCATGTGTCAACAATAGGTCTACTTTATCTCTGGTACCATTTGCTACAATCAAAGGCAGCTTTGCTTTGAAATGTTGAAAGATTAAATTTTAGGACAACCTGCTGAGCCGTTAACTTCCATCTGACCTGTAAACTATGTGGATTTTAGGCAGTTTACACCTACATGGGCTATTAGCAGAAATCATGGGATCTTTTATGGACCCAGCTAAGACATTTTCTAATAGTTGGTTCATCTTTCTTGATTCGCTTTCATATCTTGTTCTAAGCAGAAAAGACCCCTTCTTGAGTGCATGATTTGTTGTAATATTTATCCGACTTGTGTGTAACTGAAATGTTGACTGATTATTGCATTAAAATAACTATGTTATCCACTTCAGTTCCATGTAATAATCCTCCCGGATCGAATTAGTCCCAGAAGGATGGACTTATTTGGATCAAACTCCTAAGGTGATGCTCTAAGAAAGGGAGTCACTTGTAAGTTGAGATCTGTGTCACATGCCCTAGTCATGTGACCGTAGATGAAGAGATGGATATTAAATCTGCTAGAATTGAATGACGCTCCTCAGTTGCCTAATACCCATGGTTCTTAATCTGCTTATGGACTGAGTGTCCCATTGGATTTGAATGAAATGAAGCGCCTGCCTATAACTCTAACCGCTTGTCTAATGCTAGTATATCACACAACTCACACTTACACGCTCCTGCTACATGATCATCTATGAATGCTGATTGTCCAGACATGAATTTCAGTAAAACATTGTGTATCTTATGGCCTCAAACAATGTTTCTAAGTGGTAGGCATGTGAGTAGTGCATAAAAAGTAAGGCATTGAACATGAGCTTAATGGCCTAAACGTCGGACCTGAAGATATTTGTCTGGATTACAATCCAAAATTCGGTATTTGGGTATTAGATCACCCGCACTAAGTGAGTTAAAGGGCTAAGATGGTAGATCCATGGTGGAGTAAGGAATTCCACAGGTTTGGGGGAGTATTGAAATGTTTTAAGCAATCTAAAAGCCACCCGAGAAATTAGTGTGTAGATGGGATTTGAATTTCCTAGATATGGAATAACATAGGTCTACCCCATTTCAGGGGGTGAGTGAAAATAATCATAGTGCATTGGTGACATATCACAATTTTTTAGAGGTAATTGGAGAGCTTATACACAAATTACTATATTTACTCTCCAGATAGCTTCTCGAGCAATACATTTGGCTATTATATAGCCATATAGAAAGCATAACCATCTCCTAATAAATAGGAACAACATACCCGGTAATAGGCACGGGTAACAACAAACCTACAGTGAATACAATAACAGACAAATATAACAATATAACAATATACAATGTAAAAACTATTTCCTAACATTCCCCCCCTTTAGTTTTTACATGGTAAAACATATCTCGTTCTTTGATTGTAGCGTGCCACCTATGTGTGCTCATGATCAACTTCTCAACTGTGCAGCATCAGGCATGCACAAAAACTCGCACATATGCCAACGCACATTTCTATCTCCACTAATGGTTTTCTCTAAGCGTTTCTACCAACAACCTTACCCAATTGGTTTTGCAGGTGTACCAATAACATGTCACAATTGGTTTTACAGGTTCACCAAAAACCTTACACAATTGGTTTTACTAGGTTTACCAATAGACCTTACACAAATGGTTTTCTTGGTTTACCAATAACGTTCACATCATGATTGCTACGATACATTTTGATCAATATTCTACAATGTTTCTACAAAAGGGGTTATATAAAGAATGCTCAAAATGAATAGGAATTTACATCATATGTTCTTATTTTTCTCACCACAGAGAAAAACACAACTGAAACAAATATCATCATACCAAAAGTGTTGCCCCGTCGTTGATGACTGATGAGAGGTTGTTATCTGACCTCCTTCCTTTCTTGCCTCCGTCGTCCAATGAATGATGTTATGTACTCAGTAAATATGATCATGTCCCTCAATGGTATCCACATTTTGATTATTCTTTTCTTCCCTTCTGCAATGTGAAACACTTTATTTTTCAGAATTCAAGTAACGCCGAAAAATGTGTCTACGAGGCAATTTTTTTAATTTTTCAGACTTTTGACTCTGACTCACGATGAACTTTTAACAAGACTCTTAACGTACATCACATAATTTTAACTACACAAATGATTTTATTATGAAGATAATAGTTTAAAATGACCAAAAAAGTAATATTTAATTACTGTTTATATTACAACTCCTAAGAGAAGAAAAGACTCTTTTTACAATATGATAGAAGCTAATTGATGACTTTTACCAAAAAAAAAAAGACGACTCTTAATACGGTACTTTTTTGAAACGAAGGATAACTAAGCTATGGTAAGGGGATATTGACAAAATAATTTACACTAAATAACACAACATAATTGACAACTAAAACTTAACACCCTAAACCTAAAGAGAGGTGAATTTGCTTGATTTTGTTCAACTTCACATTGTGCAAATTGAGAAGGATTGACAAGGACATTCATGAATCGATGGAGTGACAGGAAATAATAGTGTGTATGAGGTGGATGAAGGAGTTAATAGCTCTGATACCAATTTGTAGAAAATCTGCAGTCTTATACAACAAACAACATAAAAGAAATAAACAGAATACTTAAATAGCTTGCATAAACATATGAATATTCAAACCAGCACTGCTGTGCATAATCTCCATTAATAAAAGCTTCATCATACTCAGAGCTTCAGCTCTTTACAATCAAGCTGTGCATGCAGCTGTGTGCTTTCAATGCACATCCTTCCTTGCTTATGCAGATTTCACACCTTTGTGTGTGCATGTCCAAGATTTTTAGATAAAGTACCTTGTTGTTCTAAAGTTTCATTTGCCATATCATCATGTGGAATAGTTGCTGCTATACTCACCCTTTTATCTATACTTCCATCCCATGCTTCATTCTTATATAAATTGAACATCCCTGTTGATCACAACCTTTCAAGTGATCTGTATTGTACAACTTGTATGCAATTTTGTATTCTCTAAATACCCAACAAAAATACACTTTTTCTCCTTTGTTGTCCAACTTATTCCTTATCTCATCAGGTACATGTGCATATGCTACACAACCAAAAACTCCGAAATGAGAAACATTGTGTTTCTTTTTTGTCCATGCGTGTTGAAGAACCGTGTTTCTAAGACGTTTTGTTGGACACCTGTTTAGAATGTAAATAGAAATTACTACTACTTCTGCTAAATAGTCATTTGGAATGTTCTTTTGCCTTTAACATGCTTCTTGTCATTTCCATAATGGTTCTATTCTTCCTCTCTGCCACACCATTTTGCTGTGGTGTATACCTGGTAGTAAACTACTTGTATATACCATGATATTTTGTGAAAATTCATAAATTCATTAGAAACATACTCACCTCCTTTGTCTGTTCTATAGAACTTTGATGTAGTATCCACTTTGCTTCTCCACTAATGCCTTGAACTGCTAAAATGTATCAAAGACAACTAATTTATGTCTCATAAAATATACCCATGTCTTCCTCGTGTATTCATCAATGAATATCATAAAATATGATACTACCTCCAATAGAATTTGTTTACATAGATCCACATAAATCTGAGTGCACAATTTCAAGTGGTGCACTTGCTCTTGTTGTTTTTCTAACTATGAAATGGATCTCTGTGTTACTTTCCTCAAATTAAAACCTTTACATACCCTTTCTAGGTTTATGAATCAATGGCAAACCTTTAACCATATTATTTTCTATGATAGTAAATTCAAACCTCTAAAATTCAAATGTTCATACCTTAGATGTCAGATCCATGATTCATCTTTCATGACTGAATGAAAAGCTGATTGTGTTCCTTCAGAACGGGAATCAACTGATATTAGTGTAGGAACCAATGCAGGACTCGCTTGTTGCAGTACATGCCTAATTTGTATTGGCGCATGACTTTTTTACCTCAGTGCAAGACTCTTTTACCTCAGCGCTGGACTGAGTAGAAGGACTGATTTGACTTAGCGTAGGACTTGGCTGCGAATTGAACTACTGATTTAGCTACAAACATATTTGATTTCTTCTTCTTTCTAGGCTTTCAAAATTAAGGGAAACATCGTATTTCTTCTCATCTTCACTTTTTACAATCAACTGAGTGCTAGGAAATTTGTCCATAATCACACACTCATTATCCTCCATATAGAATCAGTATCATTTATGTACCAGTTGTCCAATACTCATAAGGTTATGTTTCAAACCAGTAACATAATAAACATCTTGCATACTTGTTTTCTCCCCCTTTCTAGTTAGAATACTAACTGTGCCTTTTTCTTTTACAAACATAATATTGTTATTTCCAAGAGTCACATCACTCTTAATTAAATCATCCAAACTAGAAAACAAATCTAGATTATGTGTCGTGTGATTACTACAACTTGAATCCAAATACCATACATAACATGGACTCTCTTTTGACAAATTACATTCAATAGGGGATAAAGAAGGTATTGCTTGAGGCAATCCTTGTGCATGCAATAAACATAGGTTTAGAAATAGAACTTCCAACAGGTAATTTTTATTTCACCTCTCCTGATCATATTGCTTTTTTTTGCAATCATAAGCATAGTGCCCATACTTCTTGCAATAATGGCATTGAACATGAGACTTATCTCTGTCTCTGACCATAACTCTGTTCTTGATTTTGTCCTCGTCCACCTAAGTTTGATGAACCAATGCCACGTCCTCTAGATGGACTTCTTCCTCTGCCTCTTGGGCTGAAACTACCTCTTCTTTTGCCACGAATACCTGTTGTATGAGATGAAAAATCATAATCTACACTTGTATGTGATCTATTCATCCTCTGTTCATGATTGATTAGTGATGCATGTAACTCATCAATAGAAAAATGACTCAAGATCCTTAGTTTCTTCAATAACAACAACTATAGGATCAAATTTCATAGGAAAACTCCTAAGAAATTTTTCAATAATACTTCTATCTTCATGAGTCTCACCATGAGATTTTATTTGATTGACTAATCCAACTAAATAAGTAAAGAATGATTCTATGGAATCTGAATCTTTCATTAAAAAATTCTCAAAATATCTACGAAGTAACTATAGCTTGGCAGTTTTTACTTTCTCCTTACCTTGATATACAACTTGTAGTGTGTCCTATGTGGTATTTGCTTGACTGGCTACTACCACTTTTAGGAAGAATGCTTTCATGCATCACCTGATGAATATAGAAAACAGCTTTGTCGTCCTTCTTTTGTAACTCCTTCAAAGTATCTTTCTCTGCCTGAGAAAGTGCAGCATACGTTGTTACATCTGTAGGCTCTGTGTACCCATCCTCAATGATCTCCCATACATCCTAAGATCTAAATAACAAGCCTTCCATGGTCAATGACTAATATTCATAATTCTTTCCATTAAATTGCGGTGTCTGCATACTGGATGTAGAATCCATAGTTTGCTACCAATTTAATAAACTGTTGGAATAACCTCGCTCTAATACCAATTTGAAGAAAATATCTGCAGTCTTATACAATGAACAACATAAAGAAAATAAACAGAACAATAAAATAATTTGTATAAAGCAGATTGAATATTCAAACTAGCATTGTTGTGCATGTTCTCCATTAATAAAACTCTTCATCATACTCAGAGCTTTGGCTCATTACAATGTGCATGCAGCTGTGTGCTTGGAGTGCACATCCTTCCTTGCTTGTGCAGATTTCACACCTTTGTGCGTGCATACAAAGCAACTACAATTACTGTTATTTAAATAGAATAACTCACCCACTAATAGCTCTAAAAATAGAGCTTTCACGAAATAACTAAACTCATGCTTTAAAAGCAGTTGCATGCTATGCATGCTTTAAAACATATTTGTTTTTTGCTTTATTTGCTTTAAATCTATTCCTAAAAATAAGATTAAAGCCAACTAAAAGCTACAGACTGCATGACTAAAGACAACTGCAATTAAGCTAAATTTAACTTTCCTAAAAAGCTTTGCGGGGGAAATTACACATTGTTCATCACATAACATATTTCTAACATGCTACAAGATTGACAACAATATTTTTACACTCAAATAACACAACATAATTGACAACTAAAACTTAACACCCTAAACCTAAAGAGAGGTGAATTTGCTTGATTTAGTTCAACTTCACATTGTGCAAATCTGAGAAGGATTGACAAGGACATTCATGGATCGATGGAGTGACAGGAAATAATAGCTTTGTATGAGGTCTAATGGAGGAGTTAATAGAGATGTGATGGAATTTCAAGATGGATTTGAAACCGTTAGCTAAGGGTAAAACAGAACCATACTCAACATAGTATATAAGTCTACAGAATCAATTTGTTTCATTCCTATTGCTTGCACAATGACTGAAGCTCCAATAATTATTGAAGGATCTCGTCACAGTCATTTAGGGATTTGAGATCAAAATATGTCAATATTTGTAGTCACCAAAAGAAGAGATCGAGCTAGATTTCATATTCCTGAAGCAATTTTTTATTACCAAACTGCGAATCCTAAAAATATAAATGTGTAGAAATCTGATTCAAAATGTATAAACTCTTAACTAATGCAAATGAGATAGCGTCATCCTATAATCATTTGCAGATCCTATGTGAGGTAACAGGTTTCTGAAGGTGCAAGATAGAACATGTCAACCTTTATTGCACATAATATTACAATGGATGCTCGTGTCCCACAATAGTGATTGCCCTAAAAGCATTAGAAGCCTTCAATGAATGACCATCGTTCCTTAAAACCACCTGACAGATGTTCGACACATGTGAAAACCTCTTCAATCATTACAAATCTACGAGGATCAAAATGCATAGTCATGATAGTTAAATGTTTATTCCTTCTCGATGCCTAGTAGACATGCAATCAATACACGACATCCATAAAGGAATATGCGAAGCAACAAAATGGCCCATCCATATTAGATTTCCATGCTAGGCAGGGCTCACGTTCTCAAGTGTGAAATTGTAGATGTGTCAAAATCATCAATTTTATCGAAGATGATTTATTTCGAGAGGAGAATTGAATTCGGATTGAGAGAGCTCACGTATAAGACCAGATGCATGATAAGTTGAAATCCATAATTATATTGTTATAGATGCAAGAAATATGACTATTTTCCCTTGAAAAGCATAATTCCATAATAAGATAAAACTTCACTCTGATACAAACTATGAAAATTTATTAGAGAGTCACATGTTGTGAATATTGACATGGCTAAAGATCGAAAATATTGTATACTGCAAATATTTTCAATAGTATCATGTTACTGTGCACTCTCTTGGCCAAGAATAGAAAATTATTCGACACATACCAAATCGTATGAACATGGGAAGACATTATTCCTCTGTCCATTTATGCACATTTTCACTAAATTCCTATAAAAGTATAAAAGTATACTGGATAACTCAAACTCGTTAAGGAGGTTTTATATGATTTTTGGAAACCCTCTCGTATAAATCTGAATATAAAAGCCAATCAAATTACAGAACCATGGTTCCATTTATAGCACTCTATATCTGTACTAGGATAATCTCCATTCAAATCGATTTAGAGAAGACCTCCAAGATGTCATGGAGAATATAGCTAGAATTTGACTTGCAATGGGCAGGGATTCAGATTTCTTGAACTACCAATGTTATGGAGTTAATATGAGTGGAGAGCCAAATACATAAAACAATATATTATATTTATTCTTCACTATTCTCGAGTAATACATTTGGATATTATATAGCCATATAGAAAGCACAACCATCTCCTAATAAATAGGAAAAACATACCCTAGTAATAGGCATAGTTAACAAGAAACCTATGAGAATACAATACCAACAATATAACAATATTCCATAAATGTAAAAACTATTTCCTAACAATTTTTTGATGAGAAATTATTTTTCCAATAGTTTTTTGTGCGCATACAAGGCATATTTTTTTTATCCTGTACCACATTAAATTCCACAAAAATCCATAAAAATTTTATATTTTAAAAATACAATAAAATAAGATATCCAAAAAATCCCAAAATAAATTCTAAAATTTTAAAATCAATTGATCCTTATGTCTTCCACTAATGGCCATTTCGTATTCCTCCCCCAGTCCTAAGACCTGGACTTATTTACCATACCCAAAAAGAATATTGCATGAGACTATAATATTTTCCATACCCAGATTGCTTTCTTGAGAAGGCCGTTTGGTATAATAGAGTGAATTTATTTCATTAACACACTACTACAAGAGTTACATATTCTGAATAAGAACATGTTGAATTTTTTGAAAGAACAAGATAAGTTCAAATTCAACAAAGTAGATCATGATAAAATTCTTATTTAAAGTTTCACTTTAAAATATGAAAATCGGCTAACCATAGATAGACCACTTTATGAGAGGAAATTGCAATAAAACCTTGATCCTATCTTTGAAGAAATCCAAAGATGAAAAGGAAAAATCATAAACCCTCAATCACCCCTTCCTCCCATGATTCTCTCATCTA
This sequence comes from Taxus chinensis, assembly GCA_019776745.2. Classification (NCBI taxonomy): domain Eukaryota; kingdom Viridiplantae; phylum Streptophyta; class Pinopsida; order Cupressales; family Taxaceae; genus Taxus; species Taxus chinensis. The sequence goes on from CM034151.1 coordinate 746,241,205, forward strand.
GTAGCTCAAGTGGTGTTGAAAATCCAAATCCCACTCCACTAGTTTCATAATCAATAGACTCCAATTTCTCTAAGTCTGTTGGATATAGAATTTCTAGAACTTAAAGAATACTTTGAAGAAGACTTTACAGAAGGATAAAGAGAAGAAAAAGTGCAATCATAAGAATAATATAGAAGTAAAGTGATAATAGTGGATGAAAGAGAGTTGTTTTGCGAAAATTGTGTTAGCGGGTAGAAAAATAGTTCCACTCACCTTCAGTGCACCAATCCATGAATTACCAAATTTATCTCGTAAGATTTTCCTAAATTCAGAGGAAAAAAACACAACTCTTGGAAGAACACTATAGCAACATTCATCACAATATGTGGTGTATTCAAAGTAGAACATGAGATATTTCATAGTGATGTTGTTTTTATAATCTCTACAAGAAAAGGAAATGGATTGGTTCTATCTCCAACTGTTTGGATACATCACTAAGTGTAATGACATCAGAACTAGCTTTGAAGAAAGGTTTAAATCTATTGAATATTTTCAAGACATCCTATTTCATCTTGTTTAGATGAAAAATGATCCCAATGAGACTATGAGGAACTTTGTAGCTTGTTATAAAAGGTTCTTGTTAGTGCGGAATCACAACACCCCCGAATGGACTCATGTGTGAGTGGGAAATTCGGTGTGATTACACAACATGGGACCATCTCTCAAGTTGTGGGACTTGTAAACTTGAGATGGACCTCCAGAGAAAGCCGACTTCTTATTCCTAAACTACCTGCCACAAGCTACTCTAGTGCAATAAAAACCTATCTAATCCAAATCTAATCTTCCAAGGAGATAGGGAGAGAGAGAAAGAGTGAAAGAGGGCCTACACTAAGCGGTGATACACAAGAAAAGGAAGTGGCTGATCACAAATCCAACTACTTGAAGTGGAGAGAGGTGAGCAGAGGAGAGGGTGGACAAGATGCACCACATACCAGAGATAGATTTCACACAGAACACCACTTCAAAACCCATTAAAAACATCTCATAACCTGAAGAACCTATGCAATAGCCTACAACAACAGGCAAGAAGAGAGTAAAATAATATGCACAATATTCCTCACATAGTAATGAGTAAGAAAGAGGTAAGAAGAGACGAGAGGAGGCTTATAAAATAAGAGAAGGATGGACAAGATGCATCACAAAACATCTGATTTTATTGCATTTCCCCTGCAAAACTTCACATTGGTACATCATCTAGTGTTGGCAAGAATGGCAAATCAAATCAAAAATTGAAGCAATCAAATTCTGTATTAATGGCTTGAAATACGTTTATTTAATTTTCACTAACCCAACCTTGTCAAAATTAAATTTTCATGCTCCCATGGCATAGAGGAGTTTGAGACGTTTCCAAAAAGACTTCTCTTGCTCGAAGCCAAGCTTCCTGTCAAAAGATATGGCCATCTAAAGATTCTGCATCGAACTGTGCAAAAATGAAAATGGCAAGCTTTTGCAAAACAGATCCGCGTACTTGAAATCCACATTGCGACTTTTGCAAAAGTTGCAAAATTTCCAAAGTTTCCCTGATGACCCGCCTTCTTACTTTTCTTGAGACATGGCCACACATTCCTTTGCGGGCCTTAGGCATTTTTCTTCATTTCACGCAAAAATCCTTCGCAGGCTTCTTGGGCTTGCAATTGAAATTGTGCCTTTGGATGAGAAAGGGAAAAATGCCAAAATATATCCCACCACCCTGTCCGGTCTGCAACTTTTCATTTGGCAAAAAGTCTTCCTCGAGCCCATAACACATGGCCCACCTTTTGGCAAAAAGTCATCCCATTTTGATAAAATTCTCTTTCAATTCCAACCTTCTCGCTTTGACTTGAAACATGGCCATTGTGGCGAGCCTGCGCTCATTTGGGGAGCGGGCCTCTAGATTCTATTTTTTAAGTTACGCAGACAAGGCACGTGGAGGCTTCCACAGGATCTTCTTTTCTTAGCAAATCTAGGGCCTTGAATGAACACTCGCAGTGTTGTGCCCTTATGAGTGGGACCCTTGTAGCCAGTCCCCAAATTGTTAAAGTGGACACATGGTATCATCTACGGGCCACCCCTCTTCTTCCTCATGTTTGGCTAAGTCCCATTTTTTTTGGAGGGGCGTATGTTTGACTTGGGACATGTGGGGGGCTTGCGCATGTTTGGGTCCTACCCTTTGGGTCTCACTTCTGAAGTTACACCATCGATCTGACATGTGGCATGCTCGCGCACGTTTGGAGACTACCCCCAAATTTTGCATTTGAAGGAGAACAAGGCTGACGCGTGGCTCCTTCCATGGCCTTGGAGTTTTTAATGGCCAGGTCTACTCCAAATTTTGACCCCAACTATGTGGAGAGTTGACGCTTGTTTGAGGACCCACCTTTTGGACCCACCTTTGGTGTTGCGCCGATGAGGCACGTGGAGGCTTCCATAGGCTCTGTGATAGTAACTATGCCAATTTGGACCCGTTGCCATTTGACTTCCGTTCGACCCTGACCAAGTGGAGAGCTGGTGGTAGTTTGAGTCTCCGCCCTAGGCTCTAACTTTTAAAATTGTGCATCCAAGCTGACAGTGGGTGGTTCCCCCTCCACTCGTTTGGACCTTTCAATGACTGGGCCCGTCTTTCCCTTTTTAGACCTAGGACACGTGGAAGCTCCGCGCACATTTGGGGTCTGCCTCCAGATTTTACCTTTGACTTTGTGTGATCCTTTACTGACCTTGATCCTTCATTGTAGATTCCCTCCTGTAACCTTGACTATTGGATTTCAAATATGGGCTTACAATACTGAGCCGCCCCCTTTGATTATCTCCTATCTAGGGTCATGTTTGATCAATTTTACCCAGGGGGTAAAATTGGGATAATAGTTTGGTGACTCGCGGGGACATCTACCTACTAGATAAAGAGATTAGAGGCCTTGTTACATCCATTAGGCATGGAGTCATAAATGATAGCTTGATACTTATCATGTCTCTAAAATTTGAGTCTGACGCTTGCACTTGGTGATCCTAAGCATGCCCCGCTGTCCGCACTCTCAAATTTTAAGGAAATCATGGAGATGAGGTTCTAAGAGTAGAAAATTATCTTGACCTAGGGCCTCTCATGTCCCTGAAATGGACTGTGGGCAATATTCACCCAGAGGCACATTGAACCGCACAATGATACAACCCTAGACTAACAAAATACAACAACACGCTACGTACAAAAACCGAAAATCATACACGTTCCAAGTGGAACATGCAGAGTGTGCAAAAATCACTTTTTTGCTAAAACCAAACCTACTCCTACTCCTACACTAACCCTAACAAAGAAAAGATAAACAAAGCCTGCCACAGGAAGGGAAAACTAGCTTCCCTTTCTCAAAAGGGGCAGCCATACAAATGATTTGACACTGAATACGGCTGCTTGTATGAGTGAAAAAATGACAAAAGGCTGATCTTCCACCCAGATCATCAAGGTATCAACATTAATCAAAAATACCTCCTCAAGTTGACTGGCATTGGACTCCTAGAGGTGTTGATGGTGACCCTTGGTGTTTTGAAACTTATCATCATGCCCTAAAGTGGGCATGACTGAGTTTTGGCTTCTCCCTTGGCTCTAATGAAGCCAAGTACCTAATTGGGCATGGTCTGGTCCTTTTCATGTGCCCATTTCTCTAAAATATGACCCAAAGAATGGATCCTTCTTGCTGACCTTCCAAGGTGGATGGTGTGAGAGAGATGATGACATCCTCTTGCTCTTTTCCTTCTTTCTCCTATGAGGAACATGGAAGATTCATATCTTCCAACCTTGGTTCTAGAGGGTTGTTATGAAGTGCAGGCTGGTGTCCTTGAAGTATCTCCTTCATGGCAACAGGATCATGTGCTTGGAGGGTGGATGATGGAGGAGTAAATGATGTTATCTCCTCAGGCTCATTTCCATCAAAGAAATCTTTCAAGTCTGACAGAAAGTTTGCCTCCTTGTTGTCCTGTTGCATGTGCTCGACCTCCTCCATGGTGTCTTCCTGATCTGTAACTTGCTCACCATGGTTCCCTTCATCCTCAAACATGAAGTTTGAAAACTCAAAATCTCCTTCAACATCAAAGCTCGAAGGGGATGAAGTGGGAGGAAGAACTGAAGGTTATTATGTGGCCTACTCTACACCTGAAGCTTCTAGAACTATATGGTCCTCCTCCATCATGGGTTCATCAATCAAATCAGGCCCTTCAAATGAAAGAAAAAAATCTTCAATAATGCTTTCTTCATTAAGTGACCTCAACTCTGATTTGATCTCTTCCAGTTGTACCTCTTCAATGGGACTTGGAGCTGATTGTTCTTCTTCTTTCATGGATGATTGTGCAGCTTGGATTAGATCAGCATCCTTTTCAGATAAAGTGCCAGTATGGTAACTGTATTCAGAGAAAACATATTACTGATCCTCTTCCTCTTGTTCTTGGTATTATTTTGCTACAAATTCAGCCTTAGCCACCACCAGATCTTCAACCTTGACCTCCTCTGTTGGCCTAACCATCAAGGGGATTTTTGTAAACCCAAATCTGACAGCCCAACTCTTCAAAAAAATTATCATTTCTTCTCTAGCGGGTTCCTCTTCTTACTGTTCTCCTTGAATGGATTCTTGAGTCTCTTCCCAACATGGACTTGGGAAAGCAAGAGGAGTGGTAGGTTGGGATTCAACCAGTTTTGCTATTGTTTTTGGTGGAGAGGGAAGTGGAACTTCTTGTTTGTTTGGAGGGAATGACTTCTTGGAAGGGAAGAGGGAAGAAGAATTAAGATGAGATGGAATATTAGGAGATGGAGAAGGGAAATCAACATTTTGGGAAGCAGATGGGAAGCTTGACTCTTGACCATGCTAAAATGATAAAGTTTGGGATGGAGAAAAGGGAGAAAAAGGAGCTAGTGATTGACTTACTCATTGACAAGGTTGTCTCACACTTTGTTCATATGCCTCAATATACTCAATCCACTGTGCCAGTTAAGGCATCATTTCAACCATGAATTCAACCTTCTCCTGGGGGCTGTAATGTCTTGGCATAGGGCTAGGCCCATTGACAAGGTGCCCTATACCCAATTCTGAATGCTTTCATCTGAGTTGTGGCCCTCAATTGTATCATGCTTACCTCCATCCCTTGAATATTTTCTAGCAGATCAACATTTTCCATGTAGTTGTTATCATTATATGTGTATCCTTGTTGTTGATAAGCTCCATAGCTAAACTAGTTTTGGCACTACTCATATGGGTAAGCATGAATATTCTGGATCTGATCATAAGGCTGATCTGGAGGAGCTAAGAAATACATTAGAGGTGGACTGCACTATTGCTTGCAAGTGTGAATTCCAAGATGAAAAAGAAGTCATGATTGTACAACTTCATGGAATGGCAGAAGTGAAATAAGTGGAAGGAATAATGGATGGAAATGGATGGCAGAAGGTCTGCAACTTCAAAGAGTGGGTTTTTGACCAGATGGAGTCACCAGATGCTTTACATGTGCCTCAAAAGGATAGATCTTAACAGGAACACACCAACCTAATAAGATGAAGTGGAATCATAGCACCCCTGAATGGACTCATCTGTGAGTGGGGGGCATTCAGTGTGATTGCACAACATGGGACAATCTCTCAATTTGTGTGGACTTGCAGACTTGAGATTTCCCTACAGAGAAAGCCAACTTCTTCTTCCTTAACTACCTACCACAAGCTACTCTAGTACAGTAAAACCTATCTAATCCTAATATAATCTTCCAAGGAGACATAGAGGGAGAGAAAGAGTGGAAGAGGGAATATACTAAGAGGTGATACACCAGAAAAGGAAGTGACTGATCAAAAATCCAACTACCTAAAGTGGAGAGAGGTGAGCATAGGAGAGGGTGGACGAGGTGAACCACAAACCAGAGATAGATTCACACAAAACACCACTTCAAAACCCATTAAACATAGCTCCTAGAACCCGCAGTAGACATCAAAATATTCACAGTATACCCTGCAATGACAAGAGGTAAGAAGAGAAAATAAAATAACTAAAGGATGGATAAGATGCGTCACAAAATGGATTTTATTTCTCCATAAGTTACACATTACATCCTCAGTGGGCAAGAGGTAAGAAAATTTCATTACATAGGAACGAGAGGAGGCTTAGATTCCACATTCTACCCTAAGGAAGAAAGAGAGGGGGGGGGGTAGAAGAGAAACAATGACCAACCCCTTACAAGGTGCCAAGCTCTTAACTTTCTAGATGAAGAAGAGAGGAGAAGAAAGAGAGATGAGAAATCTGATTTGGAAGCTCAACTACCAGTCAGCAATTCCCATCCAAATATACCTACAATATGTAAATTCTTCCTCTTCATGTCTTTTTGGTGTGTTCAAGAAGGAAGAATGGTGAATCATGAAGCAATCAAATTCTGTATTAATGGATTGAAATATATTTTCTTTATTTTCACCCACCTGACCTTGTCAAGATTAAAGTTTCAAGATCCCATCGCATAGAGGAGGTTGAGAGCTTTTGAAACAATCTTCTCTTGCTCAAATATGAGGTTCTAGTCAAAATATATGGCTATCTGAAGATTCTACATCGAACTGTGTGAAAATGGTGAAAATCACAAGCTTTTGCAAAATGGATCCGCGGGCCCGAAATCCACTTTGTACCTCTTGCCAAAGTTAAAAAAAATTCAAATTTTCTCGAACAACTTGTCTTCCCACTATTTCCTGAGACATGACCACGTGTCCCTTTGCGGGCCTTAGGAATTTTTCTTCATTTGGCACAAAGAGCCTCTGCGGGGCTCGCGGGCCCGCAATTGAAATTGTGCCTTTGGGTGAGAAAGGAAAAAATGCTAAAATATCTCCCACTACCCCGCTAGTCCGCAAACTTGCTGATTTGGTTAAAATTCTTCCTCAGGTCTACTAGCCCACCTTTTTCCCCTTTTGGAAAAAGTGTCTTTCAAGGTCCACCTTCCCATTTTGACTTGAAAAATGGCCACGTGGCAAGCCTGAGCTCATTTAGAGACCACCTTTTGATTGTAATTGTGAATTTGTGTGGATGAGGCACCTGGAGGATACCACAGGGATCTCCTTTACTGAGGTGATCTAGGGCCTCGAATGAACATTCACTCATGCCCTTACGGGTGGGACCCTTGTAGCCAGTCACCAAATTGTGATAGTGGGATGCGTGGTATCATCCACGAGCCTCCCATTTACTTCCTCATGTTTGGTTGAGTCCCTTTTATTTGGCGGGGTAGTATGTTTAATTTAGGAAACGTGGGGGGCTTGCACATTTTTGGGTCCTACCCTTTGGGGTCTCACTTCTAAAGTTGTTTCGATTTGATGTGTGGCGTGCTTGCACACATTTGGAGATTGCCACACAAATTTTGCTTTTGAAGGAGCGCAGGGCTGACACATGGCTCCTTCCGCAGCCTTAAAATTTTTAATGGCAGTGTTTGCCTCTAAATTTTAACCCCGACTACGTGGCGAGCATGTGGTTGTTTTAGGACCGCCTTTTTGGAACCACATTTTGTTATGTTTGTGGAGCCTATTTTCATGTTAGAGTTTGGTACACCTTCCATGTGTTACACTCGGGTATTTTTACGGCGGTCCCGCTCGCCGGTGAGCGGGTCAGGGGGGTTCAGGGGGTTGAAGCCCCCCCGATGAAAGGGGGTTCGGGGGCGAAGCCCCCGAAGCAAATTTTCATGGGTGGTTCATTAACCCATGGGTAATGGGTAACTGTTATGGGCTGTTTTTGGGCCCATGGTTTTTTCGGTCTTTTGCCCATTGTTTTGAATACCCACGGTTTTTTGCCCTTGGTTTTGATACCCACGGTTTTGTATCAAAATGCTTAATCAGTTTTCTATTTATATGGTCTTATGCATATGATAGATGGAAAAGCAAATGTATTACAGATGTGTTTTGAATTCGGGTGTGAATTCTGTAGAGTTTGTTGAGCATAGCTCCAAACGGATCTGGGTATTGTATTGAGAGAGTAGAGGCTTGTAATAAAATCTGAGCAAGTGATTCTTGGTGGACGTAGCCCAAATTGGGTGAACCACGTTAAATACTGTCTCTTTGTGTTGTCTTATTTTATTCTGTAAATTTATTTCAGATCTGCAATATTTTTCTGCATATTAGTTTCTACTTTTGCGATTCTGTAAGGGATTATTCCGCATATTGTATCTCTTATTTCCTAACACCTTTGATTTTGGGCCAATGAGGTACATGGAGGATTCTTTAGGCTCTGTGATACATAGCTGATTTGGGCCCATTGCTATTTTACTTCCATTGGACCCTGACCACGTGGAGACCTGACGCTAGTTTGAGTCTCCTCCCTAGGCTCTAAATTTTAAAATTTTTCCAAGCTGACACGTGGTTCCCTCCGCTCATTTGGAACTTTCAACAGAAGACTCTTTCCCTTTTCAGACCTAGGACACGTGGAAGTTCCGTGCACGTTTGGGGTTTGCCTCTGGATTTTACCTTTGACTTTGTTTTATCCTTCATCGACCCTTCTCCTTCGTTGTAGAGTCTCACCTATAATATGAATATTGGATTTGAAATGTGGGCTCTCAATATTGAGTCGACCCCTTTGATTATCTCCTGTGCAGGGTCGTGTTTGATCAATTTTACCCGGGGGGAAAAAATTGGGATAACATTTCCTCAAGAGGATACCCTTTGAATCTTTTCCCTCTGATGAAAATATGAAATTATTCTTCATTAATGCTCAATTACATGAGATATGATTCATCCTCTATAGATTTTTTCATTTTAATCTTAGAAAATATCATCAATATTTAATTGAAGTATAATATTATTTGTTTTTTTATAGAAAAGTAAAAAAACCAAGTGGAAAAAAAATATGCCAAAGATCCAATTCTACCTCCACATACCCCTTGGTTCAAAAATTGGCAAGAGATGTGATTGCACCCAAAAAAATTTGGACAAATTACTTTAAGATATACCCCAAGGAAGAGTAATTTTTAGAAGAAAAGAATAAATGTATCACATCCCCAAATAATTTCTCTAGAGGCTCCTCCTTTTAATGCATCCTATGATACACAATGCGATGATGAAGAATATATTGTGATCAATATGATAATGAAGAAGAAAAGGGTGGGTTTGAAATTGAATAATTTAATGACGCTAAGATCCGGTACATTGAGTAATCATATCGAGATGAAAGCGAAGATGATGATGCAAAAAAATTCTCTTGTGTGGTGTTCACTCATTCTTAATATCAAAATCAAAGTACATCCATTTATTCCCCAAAGAATAAGAAGGATACATATTCTCCCATGGCGACTCTACCTAACAAAATAATTAACAGAGGAGCTGACCTTCCACTTTATATAGAATGTAATAATGAAAATCTAGATTTTGTTGCATCCAAGAAGATCACAACTCAAAAAATTAAGTCTCATAATTCTACCTTTGTTAAAACTTCTTCTTCTAAGCCTTCTAATGCTACTTCTAAACCAATGAATGTTTCTAACAAAACTTCTTACGTAACCCATAATCCTACAGTAGCTTCCAAGCCTACCTCTATTAGAAAACTATCCCCTTCTTCTAAAGTAGTGTCTTCTCCACTCCTTAAAGCTTCCACCACCTCAGAGAAAACCACTTCCTCCTCTTTTGATATCATGGACAATGTCAAATGGTCTAAGGTCCAAATATCTGAGTCTGAATATTTGTAAACTCGTTAGGAAAAATTTAATATACTATTCCAGTTTATCAAAGGTTATAGTTTACAATTTAATTTTGTCACAACCTCTTCCAAATGGTTATAAATTACTCTTCCTTCCCCATAATATCAAAAAATTCTAACATTAAATTCATCCAAGACCGACAAGATTGTTTCATTCTATCTTTCTCTTATTTTTAGAAGATACCAACTAAATAATACTGTTATGGACTCCAGTGCTTTTAAAAATGTGATTCCAATAAAAGTAGTTAATTCCCTTGGTCTCACCCTTAAATAGGATAAAGTTTGGTTTTATTCTATGGAAACTAAATAATTCCCACATGTGGTAGGAATAAAGGATTCCCATGTTGCTTTAGCCGATGTTCTTGAAAAGAAAGTGTTATTGATTATCTTGGTGGTGGAAATTCTGACGTCATATGTGATGTTATTGAGTAGAATATTTTGTCGAGATTTGGGAGGATAAATTCAAATGGACTGGTATTCATAAAATATTGCAGTCAAGGGAAAAAGGAATTTTTTTTTTCCAATGAGATCAATGAAGAATACAATGAAAAAATAAGAATACCCTAGAGCTGATATTATTTATCAAGACAGTGGACATGGGAACTACTTTATGAATTCCAGAGGAGTTGATGATGTGCCTCTTATCTCATAAGAAGATGAACAGACGCTATATCCTCTCTTTCCTTGAGTAGTAAGATAATGTTAACAAACTTTTCTTTAAAGGAATTAATTCTTCACCCCACAAGTCAAATTCATAGGAACGCAAAGGAAAAGCTATAGAGGTTGATTCCGATGGATTTCTCATGCTAAAAGGTAATAAGATTCCTAAGGGCCTAATCTTACATGAAGAATTTTTTGATAGAAATTATATATTTGTGAAAGATAAATCCAAGGAATATCCTTGGAGCACTTATTAATTTGAGAAAGTAAACATTGGGATAGAGAAGAAATCTTGGTTCATGAATATAGGAAAATGAATCTCACTAGAGGAAACGAGAAACTTTTTTCATTATTGAAAAAGTATTCAGATGTGTTGGCATATTCTTATGATGAGCTGAAATATTTTAAACAAAAAGATATGCAACACTCAATACCTCTCAATCGAAAAGAAAAACTATTCTAGTAAAAATAACTTAGACAATATAATTTGACAATTTTTTAAACAATTCAAGAGGAAGTTTTCAAAATTCTGAATTCAAGGGAAATTTTCCCAGTCCACCACTCCACATGGGTTACAAATATTTTCTCTGGTCAGAATAAAAATGTAGATATAAGGATTTTTGAAAACTTCTAGAATTTGAAAATAGATACTATAAAGGACAATTATCCACTCCTAATCATGGATCAAATCCTACAAGTAGTCATTAGTTCAAAATGTTTTCTATATTAGATAGATTCTCTGGCTACAATAAAATTTAAGTTTCTCAAGAATATTCGATATCAGACTTATTTTACAACTCCGTGGAAAACCTTCACCTATAGTCAGATGTCATTTGGTATCATCAATGTTAGGGCCACTTTTCACAGAGAAATGGACTTGGGTTTTAAGGATTTCAATAAAAAATGTATTTTCATTTATCTTTATGATCTCAAGACCTTCTCTAAGAACAGGAGAGAGTATTTGATACATCTCAGACAATTCTTGCTAAGGTATTGATAACATGGAATATCATTGAATATAAATAAGTCAATATTTAGAATGACTGAAGAAAAAATCTTTAGAAACATTGTGAATAAAGAAGGAATAAACATTGATCTAGAAATAGCACAAGCCATTCAGAAACTCTCCTTTCTCATAATAAATAAGGGATTTCATTCCCTCTTTGGTAAGGTTAACTTCCTCCACCACTCCATTCCATATTTTACTAAGATGACCAAACATATTATAAAAATGATGAATCCCCAAGAGAGATTCAAATGGACTAAGGAGGTAAAATAAGCGTTCTATTAAATTAATATGGCCATAGAAAAATATCAAATCCTAGTATGTCCTCAACTTAGCAAAGGTTTAATTATGTATTGTTATACATCTAAAAATACTATTTCAGCCGTTTTAGTTTAGAAGAATGAAGAAGGGACCGAGTCCTCTATTACCTTCATGAGATTCCCATTGATGAATCACGAGTTTGGACACTCTACTATGGAAAAACATGTTTATGATCTGGTTAAGGTTTTAAAGAATTTCAGATTCTATATCCTAAACTCTTACACCATTTTCATGGTTCTAGGATCATCTATAATGTCTATCTTGACTCAATAAGACCTTGAGAAAAATGAGGTAAATGGATATCAAAAATTCAAGAGTATGACCTTGAGATAAGGCCATCTAACTTGGTTATAGGAAATGGATTATGTAGGTTTATGGATGAAGAAAATTCTTTCAAGACTCAGTATGAATATAAATATTGTCAATACTATAGATGCATAAGTAAAGACTTTACCTAGGTATTCTTTATGAATACTACCAATGAGTAATTTTCTAAAACATTTGGATTACAAGGAAATAAGAAAACTAAATATTAAAGCTAAAATGTATGTGATTTGGAACCACGTGTTGTACAAGATATCCCTTGATGGATGCTTCCTTAGGTATGTCGACAAAGAACAATAAGAAAAGTTGCTAAAGTCATATCATGATCAAGCATGTCATGGAAATTTCTTTGTCATGGTCACTGCACACAAGATCCTTCAAGGGAGATAATACTAGCATACTCTCTTTCAATATGGTCAACCATGATTATCTAAGTGTGAGCCTTGTCAACAATTTATGGGAAGACCACAACTCATTGTACTCCCACTGAGATAGGTGGTGATTGAAAAACCTTTCCAATAATATGGTATACACTTCATTAGTTCTCTTAATCCTCATTATAGTGTACTTCATACCTTCATGCTCAAACTAATGGATTACTTCATTAAGTGGGTAGATTTCATACCCATCAAACAAGCCAATTTGGAGGCGGTATGTAATTTCATTAGGGAGAATATTATTATATGTTCTGGCATTCCACAGAATATAATTGTTGATAATGCCACATATTTCTCTTCTATGGAATTAATTGATTTTTTATGGATATGGAATAACCTTATAATATGCATATGATTATTACCCTCAAGGGAATGGTAAAGATGAGTCTAGTAACAAGAATCTTGTGACAATTATGTGAAAGCTTGTAGATTAGAATCAGATAAATTGAAACAAGACGATATATGATGCACTATGGGCTGACCGTAACACTTCAAAAAATCTATTGGTATATCCCCATTTCAACTCCTACATAGGATAAATACATAATTCTCAATCACTATATATTTACGAGCATTTCAATTGATTAAAGCATCGGAAGATGGTGGCTTCTGAGACTCACTTGAAAAAATAAGTTTGTACTTAGAGAAGATATGTGAAGATATGGTGTTGGTGGTTGATCAGATAAAGGACCATAAGTTAAAAATAGAGAAAATATTTGATAAGAAGGTGAAGAAGACATATTTTCAGATCGGTGATCTTGTCCTACTATGGGATAAGAGGAGAAAACCAAAATGGAGCCATGGAAATTTTGATTCACTATGGTTTGGCCCATTCTAGATTCATGAAACATGTGGAAAGAATACTTTCCAACTATCTTACCTAGATGACACTCACTTGGAATTTTCTTACAGTGGGTAATATCTGAAACTATACAAAAAGTTAAAGTAGGTTATCCTCCGCATGTACCATAGGTGAATATAGGTTTATGTGTTTCCTTTTTTCCATGTCTTTTATTTTTGTGTGTTGTGTGCTGGCACCTGGGATAAAATCCTTGGTGGTGGGAGAGGGATCAATGCATAGGGGGAGAGGGAAGGGAAAAGATCCACATGAATTTTTGTTTTCTATTCGGGGACAAGGTCTTTCCTTGCTCACATTTCCATTCTCTCCTTCGGAGTAGTTGGGATGTGTTAGGAAATAAGTGTTCATAGTGTGAACATATGGTTTGAATACTAGTATTATTTAATATATAAATAATACATGAGTGTGTAAATAGTTATACAGAACAATTCATAGATAGGGGTGTGAGAGATTCTCTTAGAGAGAATAATGCTTGAGAGATAGTAGCGATTGGGTGAGACATGACTTGTTGATTCAAGGAGCTCATTGAGCTATTTATATGTAAATCATTCTCATGTATTGTTATCTCATATGAACCAAATTGAATAAAAATTTGTATGATGTTAATTTAGTGTAGTTTGTTTTAATAAGCTTAGAGTAAAATTTCATTGAGAAATCTACACCAATATCTATCTTTGGTATCAGAGCATGGCAGATCCGTATGGAAGCAGCGAGTTATTATGTGAGCAAATAAATATGGAAATTTTTTTTTACTCGGATTGTTAGAGGATGTGTTTTTTTATTGTTGAGTTGTTGATCAACGTGGCAGATTTATGAAACTACTATTGTATCCACATAAAGTTCCTTAAGCATTATGTTATACTGTTGAATAGATCATTGAAAATCCATCTCTTTCTGTTGTGGAGTAACATACATTCCTAGATGCATTCGTAACTACATAACATTTAGAAGTCTGACATGCATTGAGTGTTTTAATTGGTATTGGGTCCTTGTCTGCTTGAAACTGAGTCTCCTCTCTCAGGTGAATCCACAATCATATGTAGCCTTCTAAAACTACATTATAATAGAGGTAAACTTTATTCGTCTATTTTTTCCTTTTTTGGACATATCAGAAAAAAACACAAGGAAAAGTAAAATTTCCATTTTTGGAAAGGGTCCGAAAAGATGTTGGAGTTATAACTTGTAAGTGCCATAACTTTCAACTGGTAATGTGTGTTTTCTCGATCTATATTCATTGATCCTATGATTTCTGCTGCCAGACCAAAAAAAATATTTTTTCCATTTTTTGCAAATATTTCAGAAAATTTTACTTTCAATTTTTAAATAAAGATTATTGTAAGGGTGAATTTTCAACTAAGCTCAAAACCCAGATTGGAAATTCCATTAGATAAATTCAACGGTTTAATTGTTTACACATGAAAGGTGAAAATACAAATGCGACTAATGAAAAAAAAATCTTTGGGGAATTATAAATGGAAAAGAAGCTAAACCAACGGATGCAACAAAATTATTTGAGTGGAAAACCAGGTATGATAAAGCAAAATTCATTATTTGGCTTTCTTTATCTGACACTGAGTTGCATTATGTAGACTTACAAAAAAATTTTAAAGACATATGGGATTTGCTTATTCAGGCATTTGGTGCAAAGGCTATGAATGCTAAATTTACACTTAAGTTGCATTTATTCAAGTTGAAAATGAATGAGGGTGCAATTATGTCAAGTCATATTAATGATCTTAGATATCTTCTAAGACAATTGACAAAAATAAGTGCTCAGGTAGATGATGAAGATGCAAAATCTATTTTGTTAAATATCTTACCTGTTAGGAAAATAAATATTAATGTTTACATTATTAATATTAGGTTTGAAAGAATATATTGTTTCAACAATATATTATTCATGGAGTTTTGTTGTACCCGTAAATTTATAAACGGGTAAGTTGTTTGATACACTTCCTATTTTATAGGAAGAGGTTTGTCTATTATATTGGCTATATATTAGCCTAATGTATTGCACAGGAGAGGGGGACAGAAAATATAATATACAATATTATTACTTTGTTTTTGCCATCGACTTTCCAAATCACAAGATTTGGTATCAGAGCGATCAGAGGTCTGAGGTTGTGTCTGAATGAGATTCATTTCCCATTGAAAGATGTCGTCCATCAGTTGGCCGCAGACCTGGTGATTGGAAACATGCATTGATTTGCATGGTCTTTGCCTGTCTTGTTTGTTGAATCCAGTGCAGTCTAATTCACACAGCAGATGCTGGAGGTTTGCGTTTGCTATTAAAAACGTGAATTCTAAAGTTTACGTGGTTGGTCCTGATTATTCTAAATAAAGCATATATATTTTGACTCCCTGTGAAGGCATATCTTTATTATTTTGGCATAGTTGTGGCATTTTATGCTCTGCGTGGTGTATGACAGAAGCGTGTTCTTGGAGATTTAAAATCCCACGGTCTTATAAAGATCTGCTCACTGGACGTTTTTTTTTTTTGGATTTTCCATCTTTTTGGAATCAAGAATTATTGTGAGTTGCGCCTATATCAGTCTCCATGCCATTTGGTAGATCTGTAACTTGGTAGAGTGTCACAATTTATTAAGATGTGAAGTCTCTTGAAACTCTAAGCATCTATGATATTCAGGCAAAATTTGATAATGGCATAGCGGTTGATGATCAGAATTTCGCAGCAGAAGCGTCTTTACCAGATCTAGCTAAATAGGTTTAATCTCTGTGCATATTTTATAGAACCAAATTGTATTGTGGTGAACAAGGGAGTTCAATATATGTCTTCGCAGTCAATACAGCCAATATCGATTCCCAAAAATTTACGTTGAATCATTGCAATGGAAGATTTGATCTCGGGCCTCTACATGATTATTTTGAACTCCTTCAACACGATTTGTGATAGGATTAAAGCTTCAATTCACCGTGAACAATTCAGTGATAAGTTGGAAAGCATTAAATTTGAGATTATCTTCTACACCTCTTCGAGGCAATTAGAAGGCGTTGGAAGGAGCAGCTAGATTGGAGGCATGTTTAAATGCATGTATGCACTTACCATATGTTCGCATCCAAACTGTACACATTTGCATATATAGAGCTATTAACGGATAGAGACATAAGTATGAATGCTGACTATCATAACTTAGAAGGTATTTGTGTTTTTTTTTGGGACATTCCGTCTCCTTTATATAATTGTAGTGTGTTATCCATTATTTTTTATATTTTTTATGTCATCCTTTTTAAAGTTGAGTCAAAAATACTTTCTAGTATTTAATTGGTTTTTGTAATCTAAAATTTGAGTCGTGAAAATCCAATCTTCGATTGGATTTTGTATCATCAATTCAAAATTGTAGTGTTTGTGTCAAAAATAAGAGGTCATTATAAATTTTGAGTCATTGTGTCAATTTAGTGTTATTGTCCTTCAATGTCATATAGGTGATTTTAGGATTTTTTAGTTGTTATCAAGAGTTAGAGTCGTCTAATTGTAAAAGTCTGAAAATTAAAAAGAAATTGCCTTACGGACGCATTTTCGGTGTTACCCGATGTCCGGAAAAATAAAGTGTTTCACATTGCGGGATGGAAGAAAAGAATAAGATCAATGTGGAAATAAATGTGCTTCATGTTCACATCTTGTTGAGTTAGCAGCTTGTATCTGGAGGACGGAGGCACAGGAGGATGGAGGTCATTCAGCGACCTCTCGTCAGTCGCCAACGACGGGGCTGCATGAAGTTGTGGTGACATTATGTGTGCAGTGTGAGTTTTTCTTTCATTTCTAAATTGCAGTTTGTTGTGTGCAGTATGATTTCAGAGTTCCTATTTTGGATTGAATAAGTGAAATGTTCACATTGAGGGGGGGAACATGGTCTCATTGATCCATTTCCATTATGTTTTATTGTTCAGTTCTGGAAGCAGTATTTCCTACATGATTCCCTTTTGTAGTGACATTGTATAATATTGATCAAAAAGTATTGTAGCAATCATGATGTAAGGTGTTTGGTAAACCTGTAAAAACCAATTGTGTAAGGTTTTTGGTAATCCTACAAAACCAAGTGTGAAAGGTTATTGGTACACCTGCAAAACCAATTTGGTAAGGTTGTTGGTAGAAGCTGGAGAAAACCATCAGTGGAAGAAATGTGCATTGGCACATGTTCGAGTTTTGTGCAAGCCCAATGCTGCACATTTGCGGAGTTGATCATGAGCACACAGAGGTGGCAGGCTACAATCAGTGAACGAGATATGTTGTACCATGTAAACATTAAGGGGGGTAATGTTAGGAAAATAAATATTAATGTTTACATTATTAATATTAGGTTTGAAAGAATATATTGTTTCAACAATATATTATTCATGGAGTTTTGTTGTACCCGTAAATTTATAAATGGGTAAGTTGTTTGATACACTTCCTATTTTATAGGAAGAGGTTTGTCTATTATATTGGCTATATATTAGCCTAATGTATTGCACAGGAGAGAGGGACAGAAAATATAATATACAGTATTATTACTTTGTTTTTGCCATCGACTGTCCAAATCACAAGATTACCTTCAAAAAAAAGTAAGGTATTTTTTACTATTGGTCAAATGCCTTCTCATTCGCTTGAAGGTATGATTTATACATTACTACTGAAGAGAAAAGAACAAAAACGATATTGAGGCAGAAATTTCCCTCTACACAAAGAAAAAGTATCCTAGTTCTTCAAGAAACAAAAAAGAATTAGAATGTTTTTATTATAAGAAAAATGGAAAAAAGTCTTCTTTCTGTATTGTTCGTGCCAAATATATTTTATCAGGTAAGCTCAATATCGATGAGCCCTATGCAGATGGTGAAGAAATAACTGAAGAAGGAGATGAAACTAAATAGAAGGAGGATGTAGATGACTACTTATACTAAGTTTCATCTCTCATGGAGGCTGGAGGCAATGGAGGAATGAGAAGTTTTAGTGACCTCTCATCTAGCACCATCGATGAGGTTACAATATTTCTTTGGTTGTCATGTTTTTTTAGTTGTGTTTGCTGTGTTTAATTTCAGCATGTGTGGTAGTAAGAAAATAACAAACGGATAATTCATGTTCATAGTTAGGAACATATTTTCCTATATTTTTTTCTATTTTGTAAATTTTGGAAGGGTAAAAGTGTACGCTACTATGAAATTTGTTGGAGGTCCACTAGAAAACAAATTTGAGATTTTTTGAATCTCTTATAAAATAACATATAGATTGGTTGATGGTTCCACTAGAAAACCTGTTGGAGTTGATTGTACTCTTTGAAAACCATCGGATTATAGAACATGAGCAGGTACTAGACAAAACTCACTCATGTTCATACTAAGGGGGTAAATGTTAGGAAATAATTTTTCATAGTGTGAACATATGGTTTGAATGTTATTATTATTTAATGTTTAAATAATACATGAGTGTGCAAATAGTTATAATGCACAACTCATAGATAGCGGTGTGAGATATTCTCTAGGAGAGAATAATGCTTGAGAGATAGTAGGGTTGGGTGAGCCATGAATTCTCGATTTAAGGAGATCATTGAGCTATTTATATGTAAATCATTTTCATGTATTATTATCCTGTATGAATCAAATCGAATTAAAATTTTTACAGTGTTAATTTTGTGTAGTTTGTTTCAATAAGCTTATAGTAAAATTTCATTGAGCATTATGTACCAATATCTATCAAGAGGCACCTTAAAAAAATTGTAGATGATTAGCCTTCTACTTTTGGATCTTCCTAAGCTAGGGTGAGAGAACCTGAGATGCAACACAAGGGTTGGAGAAATCATGAGGAATTGGGGAAAATTCTCTAGTCTTATAGGGGACTTCAATCAAATTCCAGATGAAGCCAATGAATGTATTTCTCACTTGAAATTGCAGTCGCAAAGCACTGCAAGCACCTAGGAACTCTAACACAAGTGTTAAAGGAAGATCTAATTTAATATCAACATTGACTTTAAATAATTTGTGTGTTTCATCATATGTTAATATAGAGAATATTTTCACGATGAGTGATAAGACAAAAACGCTTGAGGTACATACATTGAATGTGTATTTCACCTATAGATCTAGTATAAAATGTGCAAGTAAAGTGAGATATGCAGGATAGTTGTGGTATCTACAATAATAGTTAAAAAAAAATTAGACTGAGATGCATTTATAAGGAGTAAAAATTCATATATCAAAGGATGCAAGAAAGATCAAGAAGTATGTCAGCCATCAAATCATAACACTTTTATTATTTCATGAAATGGAAGTAATATAATATGATCCTATCATGGGAAAACGGTCAGAAGGATCCTCAAATAAAAAATGACCCGGGTCCCTAATGATCGAGCTCAAAATCCCTAATACTAAAGAAACATGTGCGAGTTAAGTTAATTTTCTTTAAAAAAGGACCCCTAAGTTATGTTAAGATCTTACCCCTAAAGGAATTTTACAGGCCTCAAGGCTAACATCCCAAAGAACCCCTGAAGGAAATCATTCTTATCCACCATCCTACCCAACTAACCATAAACATAGTATTATTGTTTGTAGCTTCAGATATAACCCAAACGAGATATTATAGGAAAACACACACTACCCTACTCCTGAAATAATTTCACAATAAAATTATGATAAAAATAATCATAGTAGATTATTTGGAAAGATACATTGATTTAGGAAAAAATAAGGGAAACATATACATGTTCTCTCAAAGCCTACTAATGACTATACATATATAATCAAGTTAGAATTAATTCACAACAAATGGAGAATGTAACAATTCTTACACCAAGAAAATATGAATTCCCATAGCCAAATCATACACTTGAAACTTCTGGAGCGCCTCTGAAGAGTTATCCCTCTTCCATAAAATAACAATCTCTTATTTTTCTCTAAAACCCCTATTTTATCATACAATGTTATCGACATTAGGGTTTTATCAAATATTCCTTTGGAATATCAATTCATTCACAATGAGGCTATCCTCCAGGGATGCCAAGGAATAAGAGGGAATGTTCCCTTTATGACAGCCTTCAATTTTGGTTAACCCCTTCCTATCACCATCGTGTCAGCATAACCGAGTGAAATATTTTCCACATCATAATTTTTTATTTGAATTTTCACTTAAGATTAAATGTGACATGGAAAATAAAGGTGTTGAATTTGATGAGACCACTTTTTACAAAATATGAAAAATCACCTTCTGGTGACGTGCTTTTTCATAAATGTTTTTCCCTAATTTAATCTCATTTATGCGAAGTGACATGTAGGATATTCACATTTTAGGTGACATAATGGGTGATGCACAACATCAAAAATAAAACTGCCTATTTAAACACAAATTTTTTCCCTAACCGATCACAATTTATATGTCAAGTTCTATAGATTTGTTCACATTATATTGCTTTCTTGTTGTACCTTTTCAATGGCCCTACCAATCCTAGGAGCTATCCCATTAGATCTCAATATTGATAACTTAAGTAAATTTTTTTCACTTCACAGGGTCGAATGAATCCTTCATCAAGCTTGTTTTAAGCATTCTAAATGTGGTATCTAATCCCCCTAATGGTTCTTCACATAATGCACTAGTATTTTCTATTCTGAATAGGCTTGCCAAACTATTTTCTTCCTTTCTAGTTTTCCATACCTTACATCATCACCTACTCCTTCATGAATATCACCTAGATAAAGAGCACTTGAAACACTATTGGTCTCATCATCACCCAAAAATTTATGGTGACAAGTTGCACATGTATAGTGCATACTATACCCCTTTCCTATTAGAAGTATAACTACCTTCTCAAAACATAAACTTCCCACCTCAAGGGGAAAAAATACCTCTGAATCTACAAGTGGACACTGTAGAAGAGTAGCTTGTTACAATGGAAGCTACCATGGTTGACCTTTAAGATACTGAAGTGGTGAATAGGGATCCTCCACTGAAGAAGAAAAAGAATATACCATAATCTCATATTACTAATACTGCAGGTGCATCTATAAGTAAAGTACCAATAGGCCACATCTTGAGAGCTCACTTGAATGGGTATCTTCACCTTCATGAGTGGGTAAAATCACTCAAGTGGAGGGAGAAATTCAGTCATATTTTTAACTGGTCACAGGTCAGGGTGCTAGAATTTAAGGTAAGAGTAATGTCAGGGATCCTAGTAATGGACATTCCATTTTTATTCATCGTGGTGTCCCATGAAGAATTTATGTATCGTAAGGACCGTATTATGACATGCCTCCCATTACTTCTAGGGAAGTACATAAATATAGAGGATTAGCCACCTATTCAAATGTAATCCTTCTCATTTGTATCTTCTTTTTGTGTGTACATATCTTCAAGGGTAGTGGCCCCTGTAATAGAACCCCTGTTTGTTTACATCATATATTACTCTAATTTTATTATTTCCTTCTTTATTGTATGAAACATATTTCTTTCTTCTATTTTAGTGCCGCCGTGATGCACAATTCACTTCACATTTACATATACTTTACCATAAAAAAACTTTCCTAATTAATATTTTTACACAATGCCCACTATTGCACACATATAATTCACACAAATCCAACTTATCATGTAAGATAAATCCATCCATTAACTTCTTAATCAATCTTGGGTTTTCCATCAAAAAAATTAAAAAATTTCCCTTCATTTTATTACTTTCTTAAAAAATCATGAAAATAAACATTAGCCAACTGTACGACCAGGCGTCTGGGCCGACGATGAAAACTTTAACCCTTACTTTAAATATTTCCAAGCTAGAAAAAATGTAAACTCAATTTTGGTCCCAGAAGATCTTCCACCTGTCAATTTAGTCGAACATACCTCTTTGAACTGTGGGGTCAAATAGGTAATTTACACATTCTCAGGTGAAGGGAACACTTCGAAATCACCATTCCTTCCCCCGAGAATTCATTTTATATTTTCTTTTCAATTGTGGGGTTAGGTACTCGACCTATGTTTCACATGAATTTCAAACGGATATAAATTACACTTTTATGATTTTGTCATGGTCTCCAAAATAATTCCCTACCTCAGGTATAGAGGAAATTCACATTTTGTACACAATACTCATATCCTATGTAAGTAACTGATTACCCCAACAACACACCAAACTACTGCTGCTTTTAATTTAAAATTTAAAAAACATTGAAACTTTAATCAAGCACTTGGTTTTTTAACCAAATAGAAAGACTTGCAAGGAAAATTTTGAAATGTAATACTAAACACACATATAATTGATAACAACACACACTCGATGATTTGGTGCTTAAATAGGACATGCAAATTATGTGCACCAACACCAAATCTAACTTTGGGATGGAATCCCCCAATGGGTGTCCAAATAACACCAGAAGAAAACTTGGGAGAAGAAGGTCATATGCATATCCATTAGGTAGTGGAGTCAAGAAAAAAGCACAACTACATCATAGTGCAAAAGAGAGAACAACACCAACCACCAAAAACACAAAAAATAAACCATCATAAGAACAAATAAATAAAAACAAGGAACTATGAACTACATAATTGAATAACCAAGGCCCATATAACCTAAAAGTTTCACTAGTGACGACTAAGATCCCACACCATATGTAAATCCCCAATCAAGAGGCACAAATGACTAAGCCAAATATTGATGGTGAAGAAATCACCATTCTTACTGAAATAAAGACCAACAACCATTCATTTATACCAATACATACCTCACCCAGTATTAAGAAAAACATACCTCTATTAAAATAAAAAATAGGTATTGTAAACCCAACATCTCGTACCTATCGACATCTCCCTTTCTTTCACCTATTCTTGAATATAACAACCTTACGAAATTAAGGTATACCTCCAGATGTCTTATACATTCTTGCTCTTCATTCTTAGTCAAATATCCACTCAACTAAACCCTCCTAATTTCAAATCAAGCACTAAAATAAAATTCTATGTGCTCACTTTTACTTAGATATGCCACATCCCTCTCTAAGGAATAGATATTTATTTTTTGTAATGCATGATAAATAGGTAAATTGCAAGCATATGTCCCCAAATGCATTTTTACTTCCTATTTTAAAGGGGACAAGCCTATCTGGAACTGAATACCACTACTAGCACAAAAGATATTTGGTTGTAACCCTAAAGGCTTAGGTAAAATGTGTTACTCAATCACCTGATTAGAAAACAATGGAGTACAAACGTTCAATTATGGGATTACAGGAAACTCGATACACATTTTCCCAAGAAATAAAAGAACGTTTCCACCTTCTTGTCTTCTTCCATCTAATGTAAAGTTTTTAACACAACCATCATCCATAAAGGAACCCAAACAGACATCTCTAACATTCAAAATCAAATTAGAGAATTGATTCATGCATGCCCGTCTCAATAGAACACTCTTGATTTGTCCACGAATTCATCTTCTTATGTTTTTCTAATGACTTACCATGTAATCCACACTTCTTTTCATGTTCCACCACTACATCAACTAACAAACATCTATCTTCTTTTAAAGCAAATCTTCCCTTATACCTGAACATTAGTTTATCCCTTAACCAAACAAAATCATGCCTCAGAAAATTATTGCATTGGTTTAACCCCATTTAACCATTTATTTTCAAAGGAGAGAAACATATTCCTGTGAGGTTGGCCCAGAATTCATCTTTTGTTCTAGCACACAACAGATTAGTTGAAGATATCCCATCTCTATAATTTGTTTGATCATATAACATGTGGTTTTCTCTAGTTCCTAACTATGATTTTTTAATATCAACCATGTCAAAATGACTCTAGAATATATGAAAAGGGGGTGAGATAAGGGGAAGGAACCCTATGAGTTGTCATTTTTTAGCTAGGGATGTGGTATTCATATGCTAACCCATTCATTCACTCCTTGAGAATGGCAGGGAGGTACGTTTATTGAGTGTGTGACTGATTACCCTAATACTTCTAGGTCTACCTAAGCCATGGTAAGACAACCCAATGTGCAGCCTAAGGAGTGGAGAAAGCAAGAGGAATTAGGAAAAATTCCTAAGTCTAGTTGGGGAGGTACATCAAAGGCCATATACAACCACTGAATATAGTGCTCAATTCAAAGAGTGGTTGAAAAGCATTGCAAGCACCTGGGAACTCTGTAAAAAATTTTTGAAGATATATCTAATGTAATCTCATCACTGAATTAAAATAATTTTTATGTGTCATCCTATGTTATTGTCAAGGATATTTTGACAATGAGTTACAAGGAAAAAACACTTGAGGTATGCGCATTGAATGTGTATTTCACCTACAGATCTGGTTTAGAATGCGCAAGTAAAGTGAGATCTATAAGAAACTTGTTGTATCCATAACAATTGTTGAAAATTTATGAGACAAAGATGGATTTATAAGGAGGTAAACCTTATATATCAAAGTATGCAAGAACTATCAATAAATATGTTGGCCATCACATCATAACACTTTATTGTTTCATGAAATGGGAGTAATATAACCTGAGCCTTTCACAAGAAATAAATCATAAGGAACCTATTGAGAAAACCACAATAAACAATTATAAATAGTTCACAAAAGATTTGGTTATGTAAGGGAGGTTTGGAGGTGCACCCAGGTAAAGGAAAAACAACATGCAGGAGGTTCACGCCCATGTAGACAAAATTCAAGACATAACCAATTTTGTTGATCATGGATTAAAAAAGGAAAGTAGGATGGAGTGCCAACCATAAAAATAAATAAAGCATGATAAATTTCCATCCATGTAAAGGAATTTTTTGATTAAATAACACGTAGATCAAGCACACATGTGGAGGTTATGAATAAGATTAAAGCAAGTCTTATTTATAGGATAGTCTATTATCAGTTGTTATGGACAAGCATGCATGTAGTATATTTTTGGACATGCCTATTATTAGGAGAGTGCATTGGTGGTGAAGGTAAATTTCACACCCCAATATATATCTATTTTAAGCCATGGTTATGGTACCATTTTTTAGTTCTTATTTATTTGAGTCTGTTATATTGTCCATGTCTAGGGTTTAGACATACGTGTCCATGGACCAATGTTATATTTTACTAGATATGTATTCATATTCTATCGTATAATACTTTTGATATAATGTATTATGGAGGATGGACTATGATCATAGATATGTCTAAATATGGATATCCTATGGTTTAATTAATATTGGTAGTTGTTTGATCTGTCATGTTTCCTTATTATATGTGTTTACATAATGAGATGTATGTAATGGTTTATACTTGAATGATTATTTGGGAAAATTTTATTATGATTATGCATGCTAACATATTGACGAGAAAACTCAAAGGAGGGACCTAATAGTTGTGTGTGCTTCGGGTGAGCATTTAGTTCTAAATGAATGAAGTATTAGCATGCATATCACTTAAGTGAATAAAAAAGACTAAATTTTAGTTCTTTTGCTAATAAATATTTTCAATTTGTCTTCTAGGATGTTGCTTACAGATGGTGTATCGATTGTATTTGGAGATTATTGAAATCTTGGTGGATGATAGACAAGATAATTTCTCATATAGATATAGCAATGAAACTAGATTTAATGCGCACATGTGTGTAGAAGATAATCTTTATCACGAGTTAGATGAGAAATTCTTCAATTTATTTCTAATAGAGTTGTATCAGTGGTTGCAAGCATACGCATAGAAAAAATCTTAGTATCCTATTTTGAGGGTTTGGATGCAAGAATATTATCAAATACATTTTGATGTAGATGAAGTTGGATTGGACCTATAGATCATTGATGGGCTGGTGTGTTACGTAATTATATGTTAGAGTACGTAATTATAAATTATTGTTGTTTACAGGAAGTTGAGATTAGGTTCTTGTGTGAACCCAAAGGATCTTATTTAAGTGTTATCATTTTAGGTATCAATACCTTGATTGTCGAACATGACATGGAAAATTACCTATGGCTAGCTACAAACCCCGACCCCATGAAGGGGCAGGAGTAGGTGTTGAGAATGATGGTGGCATCTCAGGTGGAAGAAAGGAAGAGAGGAAATATGGCTCAAGTTTCATGAAGTGTGAGAGAGGGACATGGCATGTGTGAGGGACATTGTAATGTCATTGAGATGATAGGGAATGATGGTTCGTGAAGGTTTTTAAGCTCTTGTAGAAGAAGAGGAGCCACAACAATGTCCTCTCAACATTGGGAAAGTGAAATAGAGAGTCCCCTTTAGCTTCAAATGAGAGTGGAAATAATGATTACCACGTTCATGAATCATAAACTACGTATCCACCTAGCCCATACCCATGGTGTTCTAGATCTAGAGGTAGTTGTTGAAAGGTGGTCTAATACATGTAAGCATGTAGATACAGGAAGATATCATTTTTTCTTGGATTAATAAGTTCATTAGACTATTAATACACCCATGAAAGCCTATTAGGTGTTGGTGTATGGGAGTACACTTGGAGGATTATTTTTCAAAAGCATCATCAGGAAAGAGTATCGATGCATAAAGTTCTGGGAGCACTTATGTCGGTGATATGACTATGCATAAAGTAGGCATATAGTTTTGTACTATTAGTGGGAAATAATGAAGTTCATCAACAGGGCAACATTCTATAGTAGGGGATGCAGAATGATTAGGTCAGCCACTATATAAAGGAAATCTAGCAGGAGGTTTTTTAGTTGGATCTGATGGACATGGTCCATAACCACCACCACATCACCCACAACAGAAACCACCTCAGGTTTATTTTTAGATGTCACTCCATTTACCAAAGTATAGATGCATAGATGAAACATCAAAACCTATACACAAGGGTGAATTATTATGGCATGCAAAATGGATTACAACTTCATATAGGAAGGAAAGCCAATTTTTCTACTATGCTACAAGGGTGAGCACATAATTGGTATAGGAAGATATGACCCAAATAAGACTTTTATGGTTACAATGTTGTGTGCAATATGTTTTATGATGTTTTTCATATCCCATATTTTGAACATTAGATCATTAGTGTACTCAAATATATCAAGAAGATTTTATCTAAAAGGCGTAAGGGATTATGACATGTGTTTTAAGAGTTTGTTGTCCAATTTATCTTATGATATCCATCAAATTCATCATGCACAGTGGTTTTCTATGGGATTGTTAACTCTCTTCCGAAGGAAATTATCACATAAAATTTATACTAATCTGTGTAAGGAATTGGAAGAAGCTCTACACATTGAACCAATCATAAGTGTTTGATATGTGATTTATTCCTTTTCGGGAAGTACAACTAACAACTATGGAAAAATA
This sequence comes from Taxus chinensis, assembly GCA_019776745.2. Classification (NCBI taxonomy): domain Eukaryota; kingdom Viridiplantae; phylum Streptophyta; class Pinopsida; order Cupressales; family Taxaceae; genus Taxus; species Taxus chinensis. Next base: position 746,268,761 of record CM034151.1, read on the forward strand.
GTTGGAGAAGCGTACTACTAACTCCACGTATGATACTAAAAGTGGTATATGGTGCCTAGATTGTGAGTTTTAAGGACACACTAAAAAGAGATTCCCGCATAGGTCAGTATGTGCATTGTTACAGTCTTGTGATATTTTCCATTTATACCATGATGTGTGGATTTCTCCTCTCTTGAAGCATGTGACTATGAAGATTGAATATATATAGTGTAAAATTGTTAACACATAGAATCATGAGATGAAGTATTATCAAATGATAGATCATATTCATGAGGCATGTGATACTAGATTATGATTAGGCCCACGATGGAAAGTAGTTCTCCAGCTCAAATATTGCAGCCTTCTCTGGAACATAATGATGGAAAAGGTGGATTCCATGGAGTATATGGAAGAAAAGGTCACAGAGGTAGAAGTATATTTCCACGCGAGACTTTTTACACTAATGGGTCCCCAGATATTTACCAATATCATTTCCCTCATAATATAGTTTTCCATACCTATATGAGCACATGAGTGTGAATAAGAAGAATGATAAGGGTGTGGGGATGATCAAGGTACAACATGTGAAGGGTGATCAATGGATAAAAGAAAACTAATCTTGAGTCATATCTCTTGTTGATCAATAATCGCACTGAAGCAACACTCTTAGATGAACTTATCAAAACTAGACTACTCATCATGAGAGAAGAATTCATACATGCTACGTATCCAAACTCTTCTCATTAGAATGAATTCTATCAAGAAACTATGGGAGTCATCCAATAGTTGTAAGGAGAGACAGAGTGCTTGAAGGAGCAAGCACACAAGAGGGAATGCACGAAGCATGTGGAGCTTCTACATAAGGATGTGGATGATCTGAAGGAGGTATGTGTGATGTTACGCCAAGTGAATATCATTCCTCTTTTAGGAGGATGGTCCTGTGATAATGAAGCATGTGTTGGATTCGAGCACAAAATACATATACTACATGTAAAATTACCACCTCATTGTCATGAGTATAATAAGGAAATAAATTTGGATGCAGTCATTAATGGATGGTTAGTGAGAAATATCTTGATAGATATACATGTACAGAGGTAAATATACCCACTCTGGATGTATGGAATAAAATGGGGAGACCTACATTACAACCATCTTCTAATGTTTTATATATGGAAAATAAGGCAAGGGTTATGTCTATTGTGGTGTTAAAGGATGTTTCTATTACAATTTAGGTATCCAATTTTACTGGGGACTTTGAGGTATTAGATATTGCTTAATAGGAAAAAATTCTAACATTAATTGGTTGACCATGATGTCATGCAAACAATGCAGACTTTTGCTTCAATAAGGGGTACTTAAGCTTTGAGAAAAGAAATGAGTATGTCATTATACTTTCTAAATGAAGGAAAATCTACACCATATATTGAGCCTCTGAGTGAAGAAGATCTCAATAGGATTTATGCATGTACAATACATAATTCTAAAACTATGGAACCATCCAAAGAAGGTGTATTACAATGGGGAGATGCTTAGTTAGTTAGCAAACACCAAAAGTGTTGTTTGTGATAATTAGGCCCATGATATGTATAAAATGGTTTGGCGTGATATGAAAGATAGAGTAAGTTGAATTATTAGATCGCGCATGGTTAGGAATATGGGAAAGGTTAAGTTACTATGTTTCAATGGTGAAGAAAATCATAAGTCTTTCTTGCATGTCATAAAGGAGTACTGGAAGAATGAAGGTGATTTAAGGAATATGTTTGTTTATACCCTATGCAATACAATAACATGCTAGTGAGAAACACACAGAGATAAATTCTTGGGATAGAGAGAAGTGAGAATTACTATTATCACTGAATCACAACACCCTCTTATTTTTAAAACTGTGTGTGTTTGAGCTCATACTTTGGATGGGTAAAATGGGTACTATCTCTAAGTTTTGAGACTTTCTACTTAAGATAGACCTCCAGAGAAATTTGGTTCTTCTTCCTAATTCTAGTGCAAAATAACTCTACTAAGATGAAGCTACTATCTTTATCCTACAATTTCCAAGGGACTAGGGAGAGATAAGTAACATGAAAATGAAGGGAAATTACACTACAGAGGTGATGCACTAAAAGTATGAAATGTGAACAATTTTCATTGTGCAAAAATGGAAGCAAAATTTAGATCAATGAGGGTGATTACAGTTCTCCACAGTCTAATAACAACATTCAAAACTCATTTCCATGCATACAAAATAATAATAGGTCCCTCCAAGAGTATAGAGTAGACACAAAAATTTGCAATAACATTAGAGAGGCAGGGAGAATGCAACAAACTCAACAAGGGAAGATACATCGAAAAACTGGAATCTATTACTTCATTAATATGCACAGTCTAAAATATTACAAATGAAGTACCTTGATCACAATGTAAGGAGTCCATTAGCTTCACAAAACCAAAATGACATAGTTTTGGTATTCAAACTATCCTCCTTTACAATGATCCCAATATTCCAATTTATAGAGTTTTGGAAGACAGAGAGAAGGGGTGTAAATCCCGAAATCCACTTTTTAACCAATTGCAAGTCATAAAAAAATGTGTGGTTGGTGATTTTGGAACTGTAAAAGCAATCTCAAGGTGGCCCATAACCTGTAGTAGAGAAGGAATGGTAGCCCATGCTCATTACATGCCTCTCAACCACTAATAGTATCACTATCCAAAACCTGGAACGTTTTCCTAAAAATCATCATCAAATTTCATCAATTTCTACATTTTTTTATTGTTGTGCATTTTTGTTGGAGTCACGGTTCCAATAAAGACCAATTTTGTGAAAAAAAAAAAGATTTGTAAAAGTTATGGCCTTCTGAGTGTGAGCAGTTGTTTTGAGTTTTCTAAGGATTTCCTGTATTTTAAGTGATTGAGAATTTAATGTATTGGATCTAGATATGTTTTTTTTATTTTCACTGACCCACCCTTACTAAAAATAAAATATTTCTAAAAAGTCAAATTTTGTCAAAATCGGAGCTCCGGATCAAATCTTATGACTATTTTAAGATCAGGGTCAGGGTGTTCCACGCGGGCTCTCATAATCCACATTTCCCTTTGCATGGTGGTTATTACACTAATTTCATGCATGCGAGACCTATGGACCATTCAGGCTAATTATCTCTACCATACCTCCATCCAGTTTACTGTAGACTTTTCAACTTTTATGGGACCGCGACGCATAGTATATACTTGGACCACTTCGACCACATGGTCTTGCCAACGCTGCACCATATATACTTGCAAACTTTTTTTCCTTTCCACATACTCACATCCCAACTCACTCGGGACATTTGGGACATCCAACTCTGCCTTATCCAAAATACATTGTTTCCTACTCCGTTCCTTTGCAAATAGGAAAAGTTGGCATTTTGGGGAACTTGTAGCCCAATGAAACTTGGACCACTTGGGATGCAAACTTCTTCCTTTTCTGTATTAAAAAGAATCTTCTTCCATTCCTCTACAAATTGGGTAAATCTAAATTTTGGGGAACTCGTGGCTCGATGGAACTTGGACCAACTGGGCCGTCAGGACCCAATTTTTCCGTAATACATTATTTCCATAACAGTTTGAACCCGAGTCAAGGATGAGGAGCCCTAGTTAAATCTGACACCATTCCACCCACAACTCCTAGACACACAATACATTATAATAGGTCCTTTTTCAGGTTTTTCAAATTTTTAGCAATTTTTGGCTAACTCTTTAGATTTTCCTTGAATGGGGAAGTTAGAGAAAATTAAAGGCATGCCCCTAAAATCCATATTTCTTGTTTCCACCATTTCTATCTATCTAAGTCTAGAGAAATTGTGCAAGTTATCGAAATCACCTTGGGGTAAATTTTGGATAACAATCACCTATTCAACCAGGTTCACCCAAAGTAATTCTCCTACACATATATGTGAATATCATGAGAAGAATCCTACATTGGCACAAACCCATAATTGTGATAAAATATGGGCACAAGGCTAGGAGGCCTTACCATCATCTCTTTGGGTACATAATTTCTATTCCACTATGTAAGGTTGTGTACGCCCATGGTATGTACATATTGAGCTCAAAGAAGACATTGCAAGATGGTGAGATATGACTGAAGGAATGGCCAAAACATTTGATTATATTTCTAAGAAACCACTAGTACATGAATCATTTCCGATAATGAAGCATACCACATTAGGAGATGGTGTGAAAGTAGAAGAGATCATGTTTAAACTTTGTGGAGAACCTGATTCTCGAGTGTGCTTAGATGCAGAGGAAATAAAAGAGATATGATTAGGTTGCACATGGAAGGAAAAAGAAAATGGTAAAATGGTTTACCTCATTGATGATGAGGAAGTTTATAATTTAGAATTTATTCACACAGAAGGTTCATGTGAAGTAATGGATACAGTAGATGAAAATTATTGCATGTACCATACACCGATGAAGACAAATAAGGTAAACATTAGCACTAAGGATGTGCCTAAGGTGGCCATTATTAGAGATTATATGTTAGAACAAGAGGTAGTAGAGATCATAAAGCTTTAATACGACTTCAAGGATTTATTTTCGCAAGGATGTCATGAGTTAAAGGGAGTGCACCCCTCATTAGGAAAAATGAAGATCAATTGTAAGAGAGCACACATCTTGTAAGGAAGATTCCTTACAGGATGAATCCTTACCTGCATGTGAAGGTGAAGGAGGAGATTGATAAAATGATTGAATCTTGAATTATTGAGCCTATTAAGGAGTCTGAATGGGTTAGCCCCATGGTGATAAGAATTAATAAGGATGGGAGGATAAGTGTTTGTGTTAATTTTAGGGAACTCAATGTTGCATGTTTTATAGATCCTTTTCCCACTCCATTCACAAAATAAATCCTCGAATGCATTTCAGGGCGCAAGATCTTTTATTTTATATATGGATTTTCAGGTTATCATCAGGTGTGCATTACGCCACAAGACCAAGAAAATATCAATTTTACTACTGAGTGGGGAATATTTTATTATATTGTTATTCTCTTTTGTTTGAAGAATGCACAAGTAGTTTTCTTGCACATTATTGTGTAGGAATTTCAAGAAATTATTGACAAGTTCTTATAGGTTTACCTTGATTATTGGTTTGTGTATGGCCTAGTTAAGGATCACTATGATAACTTAAGGATCATGTTTGAGAGATGTAGGAATTTGATCATCTCTCTAAATATTAAAAATTGTATCTTTGCTACACTCTTTAGAACTTTTCTTAGGAACATCATATGCAAAGAAGGATTGTTGGTAGACCCGTTCAAGATAGTTGTGATACTCGGTTTAGAAGATCCTACCAATCAAAGCGAAGTGCATGGATTTTTGGGTCATATTAGTTATTATAAAAAATTTATTAAGGGATATACGAAGATTTCCATGCACCTGAAAGAGTTACTAAAGGAAAAAGGAAAATTTTATTGGGATGACGCACAACAATAGGTGTTTGAAACATTAAATGAGAAGATTACCACTACACCTATCTTACACTTTCCATCATAGAACAAACCTTTTCACTTGCATGTTGATGCTTCTAGTATAGCTATTGGTGCAGTCTTACGAAAACATATATATGGAAATGTGGATCACCCCATATGATTTACAAGCACAAAGTTGACACTAGAAAACAAGAATTACACTACCATTAAGTGTGAAGCATTTTCCATGATTTACGCACCTCATAAATATCAACAGTACTTGTTAGATACACCATTTATATTTTATACGGATCATATAACATTGAAATATTTGGTCAACAAGCATATTTTTCAAGGACGTACCTACTACTGAATACTTCTCTTTGAGAAATTTGATTTTGCAATTGTAAAATTAGATAAAGAGTAACTCAGGCCTGATCACTTATCAAGAAACAATTCTAATGAGGATACGTAAAGTATTGAGGACACAATTCCTAATGCCAGGTTGTTGTTGATGAAAATTTTGCCTTACAATTTGGGTGGATAATAAAAGGAGGTAAAATTAGATCAACCTTGAATATGATGGTATTTCCAAGGTACCTGCGGATGGTGTTGATTGTGCTACGCTCTATGAAGAATGGATTAAGCTTCTTCGTGTAACTAAATCTACAAATATAGACACTACACAAGATGGAATTAGTAATATGGGTAGGAAGGTTTCCTGGAAATAGCCAGTTCCCTGAAGCCAAAGGACTTCATTATGTGGATGCCAACCCATTTTTAAAACATTTAATTTTTATTTATGAAAATAGGATACAATATGAGATAGATGAAAATTTCATCAGATGTCCATCACTTATTTATATTATTACAAATATTAGTTGATAATGATAATATGAAAAAAAAACAAGCCTAGAACCCAAAGTCACAATCTAGGTCAGTATCCAAATTACCATAAAATTTAGAACTCACTGAGAAGGTGAGGTCATCATCCTCAATCAAGTATGTGTCAGGTTCCCCGATGTAATTTTCGATGAAGAAATATGAAATCTCCTCCTCCATATCATATAGATGTGCAAGATCCGAATTAGATTATACAATGTTGAATAAACTCTCAATGTGGGACTCAGCTGTGGTTTTGATTTCATCGGGGATTTAAAATCCCACTTCGTGGTGGTCTTCGAACCAGGCTAGATTGGCTTGGATTCATTGTACTTCATAGTAGGCTTCCCATAACTCTTATTTATCTTCATTGATTCTTTGGGTTGATGCAAAAATAGTCTGTAGTCGATAAATGGGAGCTGTGTGGATGGCACATAGTTCCAAGTCATGTAGTAAGTTGTATTTCTCAAAGTGCAAAGGATGTTGGACAATCGAAAGTGATTTGATGTTGGTGATCAGGTGTTTAGATCCTGTTATGGCCATCCACAAGATTCATTATTGTAAAAAGGATTAGTAACACAAAATTATTTTGTAAAGCCCCTTAAATGAAATTTTTCTACTAATTTAATAGAGAACACAAGAAACACAGTGATTACAGGAATCATAGGCAATCCTAGCAAATGCAAGAGATTCTGAAAAGTATTAACAAACTGTTAAAAAATTATTTGATTGTCTAAAAGAGGAACTATGATCTACTAAATGTAATAGGGAAGTAAGTAATGATTAACAAAGTTTTTTTTCAGATGAAAAAAATATACAGAAAAATAAACAAACCTTGGTTGATAGTATGAAATGATAGGATGACTGTTATCATGCTTGAAGGATAAACAGGCTTATGGAGAGCTCCAAAAAAATTGATGGATGTGTAGGATGTAAAATGACATTGATGAAGACCTAGTAACGCTTCTGACTGCTTAATAATGCTCCTATTTTTTCTTGGATGGTCGTTAAATGGTATGGGAGTGGGTGTGTTTATTCAACTATTTGTGTAGAAGAAGTGCATGCATATTTTTTATTTCTATGTTTTCCCCTTTTTGTCTGATGCCTTAGCAAGGCATTAGAAAAAAATGATTGAGAGTGTTTGTTTGTATGGGTGATTCCGTTAGAGCGGTATATGAAAAATGTCGTTTGCTTTCATATGTTTTTTTTTCAAAGGTTTCCCAGGCTAAGGGGGTATTCAAAGAGAGTGTGCTACCAAGGGATTAACTTGACAGACAAATCAAGGGGTTTGCGGTTATAGACGTGTGATTTGCAAAGGAAGGATATTTTAATGGGAAATATAAGTGCTGAGGGGATAAAGGGCATGCTTTATATAGACATGTGACAGGTCCCAAATATGTGATGATTGTTTGTTTGAATAAGGTGTTAGGGTCCTTTGAAAGCGACAGACTTGTGCAAATAGTGTTTTTGTCATGTTTAAGGGTGTAAATGATCATGTTTGCAAAAACACAAGGTGAAATGTCAGCATTTGCTAGAATCACCCGTGACTGGAAAAATCACTAGCGATTGAATCGTGGTAAAAATTAGGGTATATAAATACTCAATCCATTTGGTTTTTCACTTTTAATAGCTGGGTAAAAGAAATAGATTTGGTGAATTGATTTAGGAATTTCGAGGTGATTTGAAGAGATTTAGAGTGATGGCATCCTCGAGAAGACAAAGGAAAACACCAACATATGAGGTAGGTCAATTTTTATCTTCCTTTTACATACATTTGGGTAGTTTTAGGACCTTATTTCCAATTTGGGGCATATGGGTTCCCTATCCGGAATCATTGGCGATTGATGCAATCGCTTGTGATTCAAACCAAAATCATTAGTGATTGAGATGGATTTCTGGGGATTCATCTATTTTTTCGAAATTTTTGTGAAGTAAGAATGTTTAATGTTTTAGATGTTGTTTCTGACATATTTATCAATGATATTAATTGTGGGTTTGTTCACTTTTTCCGGTGGATGCAAAATTAAATATTAGAAATCATATTCCATTGAGTTTAGAGCAGTTGAGGAAGGACATGTCAGATGATGATTGGGCTCACGTAGAGGCTATCGGTTTTGGTTCTGTGAGGCATTATATATGGAACCATGGATTTCTGGGTTTGATTGTGGAATTGTTAGAGAGGTGGAATTCTTCCACCAACACATTTTTGGTTTCCTACGGGTGAGTTTACTATTACCTTTGAGGATGTTAACCGTATTTTTAGACTACTGATCCATGGGTTAGTAGTGTATACCATCAGTGAGGTAGAGAGGGATGAGGTGATGGGTATATTATATGGGGAGGATGTTGGAGACATCAGATATGAGTTAGGGGGTTTTGCCTACGACCTTTTTTATTTTCCTAAGAGAGCAGGTCGTGTTCAGATGACTATGATTGTAATGGCCATCATATGTTATGCATTGCTAGATTTTAGGAGTGGTCACTTCCTGTGGATGATGATAGGGGTTTTTTATGAAATTATGTAGCATCGTATAGTTTTTGAGTGGATATCCACCCTTCTTGCATAGACATTCAGAGATTTGTGGGCCTGGAGGGATCACAATCATTACGGGATAGATGTAGCTTTTCTGTTTCAAGATTGGGCTCTTAAGCACATTGTTATGACCAACATGATTTTCATGGAGCATTGGTGATCGTCACCCTAGTTATATGAGGTGGAGATTAGACAACACTCATATGGGGAAGAGGCAATGAACAGGATTTTACAGGTATTTGTTGACTGGACTACAAGTGGGGAATGTTGAGTGGATACCTTACTTGGATTTATCGACATGACCTAAGTATCCGTAGGTTTTAATTTTTTTATAACATTCCATGTGGATTCAGAATCATAGATCTAACAAGCATGAGTTTCATTTTTTTTATTGTGTTTGGAGATAGTTTGGATTATAGTAGGGAGTTACCGAGAAGCCTACTAAATATAAGCAAGAGGAGATGGATATAGATACTCTGAGGGAAGCGGTGACAAGACCTATTCTTATTGAGGAGTTTTCAAGGGCTACAGACCCTATTGAGAAGGTTTTTATTGTTCTGATCAATGATGTTAGGGTTATCCCAAAGTATACCACATGGTGGGTTCCGTAATTGAGGTGTTTTGATAGAGCCCGAGTAGCGCAGAGGGTTGCTCAGCTAGTGAGATGTGTACATGCTGAGACAAATGGTTGAGCATAGGGGGGAGGTAGAGTTAGATTATTATGAGGAGGAGTAGGGTGACGATGACTTTGCTACTTCTATTACAGTCATGATGACTGAGAAGGCCATAGTAGATAGAAAGAGGGATGCAGCTCCGAGAGATTGTGACGATCTTATTAGTATTCAGGATACCCTCATTGCAGAGAGGGATGGATTGATTGTTGATTTAGATAGTCTCCAGGAAAATATTGTATAGGTTTGTATTGATAGATATAGGTACAAGTGACATAGGGATACACTAAATAAGGTCTTGGGGATCATGGGGCCTTCTATATCTAGTGTGGAGCTGTCAGTGATGGCTCAATTTGGCATACATAGGGGAACATATATAGTACCTCCTCTTCCTGGGATGATATCAGTGGTGCACTATGATGTGGTATGAGGAGAGAGAGAGAGATTAATACGTTGATCTTATCATCAATAACTACACTAATGCCACATTATATGTTGATCACGTAGCTACCAAAGGGGTAGCTACAACAATAGTGTGGCCTAGTGTGAGTACGGTGACTATTGGATGACCACCTCAAAGGCCAGAGAGAGTGGAGGGAGGATCCAAAGGTAAGGTTTTGGTCACACTTTATCTAAGAAGGGGTGGAGACAAAAGTGTTGTTAGAGGCACACATGCTCCTGGAGGAGAGGGAGGTACTAGCACGACACTTGGAGATGTGGATTTTACCAGTCAATTTTAATGTATATGACATAGGCTCATAAAAGCCCATTTTTGTATGATGATGACATATATTTATTTTTTGGATATTGATTATGATGTATACTAGACTTTGATTTATATATATACATGATGATGATGAGTTTGTGGTTTATATTTTTAGAATATGCGCGTTAAACTTCTTATGATTTTATTCAAAAAAAATTTAGTGTTCTAGATGGATTCTTATTGATAACTTGTTTGATTATATATCATGATTATATGTGATTGGATGTTTAATTGATTTAAATTACTTTAAAATGTGACCAAAAAGTGTGAAAAATCAAATAATACAACCAAATAAGATGAGGTAAAAATGGAATGATTACCCCATTATGGATTATACATGACGGGTTTCAGAAAAATCTTGCACTTGTAGTGTTATAAAATGTTAAATTAGATTATTAAAGGGTATTTATACAAATCATGATAGAAATGTGGGTTTAAGTGAATGTAAATTTCTAGGATGATAGGAGGGATTTTGTGTATGTAGGATAATGTGAGAGAAAGGGCTCTCCTCTTCATTGAGTTCATAGGGAGTATACCCTAGTTATACATATTTGATTTTTAAAGGAAACTGATTAGTGAAATTTTGCTTCAATGGGAATGATGATCAATGTGGGAAGCTTTCCTGGATGCTTTTGATATTGATGTGTTTTTTTAAAAGTTAGTCAATCCGTGAAGAATTTTGCATTGGTAGCCATCCTTCGAGGGTATGGTCTATATGTTGTCTTTTGATAAGATAACCATCCTTCGAGGGATCGGACCATAATTTTTACTAGTAGTTTTCCTTCAATGGAGAAGTCAACTATATTTTTATATTTTGAAAATAGGAGAATCCAAACGTCTTTTATATAAATTTTTGAGCTGAAAGCAAAACCCTAATAATTTTTTTTGAGGAGGGGATAAAATGTGCAACCAACCTACACACATATGCCTCATTTCATGTTTTCATTTGTATGGGATGGATGGGTGTAATTATTTCAAGTGGTTCCTACAAAGGAAAGAACTTTTCCATGTAAAATATATGATGAACAGAGCCATGGTGCTCATCTTTAAGGTGTATTTAGGATGTTGACAGATAACCACATCATTATAATCATATGATGAAGTGATATGACTTAGAGGTAACTATTGTCATTAGGATTGATCATTTAATAGTAGAAAGGCCACAAGTGTAAAGCATTCAGAGGTTCCCTTTCAAGTTCCCTAGCAAGATAAGTAAGAGGATATGCTCCTAACCCATACTTGTGAGTAACAACGTATGGACCAATCCAATTGGGGGAAAAATTTCCACATTTACTTTGTTCTAATGTAGTGACATTTTGATTTTATGTAAGTACAAGATCACCAATTTTAAATTCATAATTTTTGACATGTTTATTGTATTCTTAGATAATACATTCTTGACAGACTTGATGATGATCAAGGGTTGTTAAATTTTTTTCATCTAACAATTCAAGTTGTGTTAAATAGTCTTAGTCGTACTCTTTGCCAGGGATGAAATATTTGAGAGATAAAAAAAGTGATATAATTTAAATTTCAAGTGGTATAATGGATTCAAAATCCATAGATGAGTGAATAAGGTGTATCACATGTAGGTGTGCGGATGTTAGTTTGATAATCCCATAGAAAAAATGGGATTTGGAGATGTCATCCTATTTGCATCGTCTACTATTTTCATAACGATTTTATTAAGTGTTTTGTTAGAGGCCTCAGCTTGTTCATTTTCTTAAGGATAATATGATGATGACAAACTAATTTTGATGTGTAATGTATCAGAAAGTTGTTTAACTTCTTTATTTTTGAAGTATTCTCCATTATCTATGATGAGCTTATGGAGGATACCAAAATGGCATATGATATTTTTATTTGATGATAGGCCTTGATTTTGTCAAGGTAAAAGGGATGGCTTCAACCCACTTAGTAAAATATTTGGTTCCTATGATAATGGAATGATGTTGTTGGGATGATTTAGGATTGATTGCACCAATGAGGTATAATCCCTATGGAGAGAAAGGCCATAAGTCCTGAGCGGGTTGTAGTGTTTGACTATGGATGTGAATGAGATTTGAGTGGAGTTGGCATTTAACACATTTCTTTACGTATGCATAACAATATTTTGTGATGGTAGTCTAGTAATACCCTAGCCATATGACACGTTTAGCAATGGAATTTCTGTTGAAATGACCACCAAAGATGCCATCATGGACCTCTGCAATTGCTTTGGTTGTTTCATGTGATTTAAGACATCATAATTTTATACCTTCGAAGCTACGTTTATAAATTTTACATCCTATGATGATGAAGCAAGTGACACGTTGAAGAAATGATCATTTAGCACCATGTGATAAGTCTGATGGGAGTTTACATTTAGAGAGAGTCATATATCTATGTATACCATAGATTCAGTGGATTTTTTTCAATGATATTAATGGAAGGAAGATCATTTTGATGTGAAATATGATCTAAGAGTTGAATGACTATGGTCATTTTGATTTTATCCTTAGATTCCTTTATTTAAAAAGGGACAAGGGATTTGAGAGAATCCATAGTGTATGTGAACCTGTTGAAAGATCGTGGAATGGCTTGAATGCTATATTGATCAAGTTCTCTAAGGAGAAAGTTGACAACAATATTATATTTCTATAGAATCTCATTTTTACATTGATATTCTCTTTTCAATTGACTGATGACAAGTTGTGAATCTCCATAGATTTCATGGATATGGGCACCTATGAGAATTGTGGTATTTAGACCCATGATTGAGGCTTCATATTTTGCCATGTTGTTGGTACATTCAAATTTTAGTTTTAATGCAAATGGAAGTGGGATATTCCAAGGAGATATGATAACAAATATTTCTCCTCCTCATTTTCGGCATTTAGCACCATCAAAGAAGAGATTCATTTTGATGGGGATGAAATTAGATTCATTGATGTTGTTGATGGATTCATCGAGAAAGCACTCATGAGGTGGCTGATTATCTGGAAGGGGTGCATTAGCGATTTGATCTAAAATGAACTAACCTTTAATATATTTTTCAGATACAATTTTGAGGTCAAATTCAGTCATGAGCACAAGCCATCAAGTTATGTGATCATTTTGATAAGGTATAACATGCATGGTTTTAAGTGGATTAAAATTGGTGATGACATATTTATTTTGATTAACGAGATAATGTCGTAGTTTGGAGGTAGAGAAATATAACTCACAACATAAATTTTCAGCTTCAATGTATCGTGTTTCATAATGATCTAGTATGCGGCTAATGCAGTATACAACCTATTCACAACCTTGATTATCAGAGTGGGTGAGCATAGGTAGTGATAGTAAATATTGTTTCATTTTACTGAATGTCTTATGGCAATCAGTATCCCAATGAAACTCTACATCCTTGCGGAGAAGATGGTGGAATGGTTGACAATAGTTAGTAAGCTGTGATATGAAATTTTTAATTGAATGAAACTTACCTTGTAGGCTACGCATATTTTTAAGATTATATGGTGGAGGAATTTCAATGATTGCTCTAACTTTTTTTGGATCCAATTCAATACCTTGGATAGATATGATGAGTCCTTAATATTTTCCGGTGAGAACACCAAAAACACACTTTGTAGGATTAAGATGTAGAAAAAACTAGATGAGACAAGTGAAGATTGATTCAATGATGTAAATATGGTATTTTTATGATTAATATTTTTCTTAGAAGGTCATCGACATACTCTTCGACACAGTGTATGTCATGATGTGTTGATAAGTAGCCCCTGCATTTTTAGGACCAAAAGGCATGACACGGTAACAGAAGGTTCCCCTAGGGGTGATGAAATAAGTATTGTATTAATCATCGAGAAATTAGGATTTGATTATAACAAGAAAAACCATCCATGAGGGAAATCATTTCATGGCCGACAGTTAGGTCTACAAGTTGATTTATGTTTAGAAGAGGGAAATCTTATTTTGGACATACAAGATTGAGATATCTAAAGTTTGTAAAAATATGTATCTTTCCTGAAGCTTTGGCTATGGGGAGGACAATGGATATCCATTGTGGATAGTCAATGGGTATAATAAAGTTGGCATGTATGATGTGTTGGAACTCTTCCTTGATAAGGAGAGCTATACGGGGATATATTTTACAAAGTTTTTGTTTAACCTATTTAGCATCGAGATATGTGACTATGTCATGTATGACAATGTTACGATTGATTCCAGGAATATCATTGTATGACTAGGAAAAGGATTGATGATACTTCATTAAGAATGACGTTAAATCATATAGTTCTTATGAGTTTAAGGATTGACCGAACCTAGCAATGTGATGATCCCGAGGGGTGCCTAAGTTAACATCAAGGGTGGATTAATTAAGGAGAGTTGGTGTGTTAGATAGTAAGGATTTCTAAAGAAAGTGATCTTCAGCTCCCATATGGTAAAGGATATCCTGGTCATCCTAACACTGGAGGATATCTACAATATGTGAATCTTCATCAACCATTTCTAGCTAAACAAGAGGTAATGTTTTAGTGGAGTGATTTGATTGATAAGTGAGTGGTCTCAAAGATACCACAATGATTAAAAAAAAAAGTTATATGGGATGGACATAGTGTCATCTGTATCCATGGGATCTTCAGGGTTTTTGGGTGATGAAGGTTCTAATTAAGAAATGGTTATGGGTGTATCAGGTTAGATGTAATGGATTCTCACATTTCAAAACTAGAATTTATATAACCCATAAAAATTTTCTCATAAGATTTAAGGGAATGCAAGACAGGTTTATCATGGGTTCCTTATTCGTAACAACTGAGGAAAAAACCTCTACATGCACAAACATTGAGATACATATGAGTGAAGGTTGGGTTTTTGAGATATTTTAAGTTTAAGGTAAATGGCATAGTGTGGTGTAGGTTGATAACATGGGATGGAGGATTATTGATTCCACCGTAAATGAGGAATATTTTGAGATAAAGAGGATCATAAGACATGACATCTCCTACATTTGGGTCATACACGACTCTTTTTTTTTTGGGAGACCATATGTTTTGGGTGAAGGGATGGAGTTGACCATGAGGAGACTCTATTCCATGAGCGTAAGAAGTTTTAAAACATCACCAAGAGAGAAATAATCTATTATCTTAAAATAAGGGATAGATGTTCTAGTAGACGCCTCATAATTCAGCCTAGATATAGATTTACGTACAAGGAAATCATTTTGGCGATACATCATGTAACACTTAGTAAATGGATTTGGATCAACAAGGATAGTGAAGGTCTGACCCTCATGTTCATATTTGAGACAACAATGGGGTGTGCAAGAAACATAGTGCATGGTGTATATCCAAGGGGTTCATAACATTATGTTTTATTGCAACTCTCCTTATATAATGTAGAAGAGATCTGGTAGGGTTTTAAAGCCAAATTTAAGCGGTAGAATGACAGTGCGTAACGTGGGTGCAATAGTATCTTTGAAGGATCATAATAATAATCATGTTTAATAGATAACAGTGTTGGGAAGTTTAATTTGTTCAAAGATGAGGGAGGATATAATTTAATAGTGGCTCCACTATCAATCATGACCTTATTAATGAAAATGTCATTGATTTGTGCAGTAATGAAAAGTGGAAGAGTGTGGTTTTCTAGTCTGAGAGAGGTAATTTCAAATGGTTCGAATGATATATAAGTGGATACTTTAAGAGAACCTTCAAAGATTGTGAAAGGAATTAGATCATTGGCCGGTATGGTTATGGATTGAAGGGCATTTAACATAGCTTGTTTGTGAAATGGTGACATTTAAACTAGTTCATAAAGTGACATCCTGATGGGGGATTGGTGTAGTTGTTTGATGACAACCTTCTAGACCATAGTGAACAGGGGTGTCACTGCTTGTGATGAGATCTTGGCTTTGGATGATGATGTTTGATTGGAATATTTAATAACTAAGGAAATGGATACCTTAGGTTTATCAAATGAAGATGATAATTCAGGAGGTGGAGGTATAACGATGAATTTTTTTACTTTTCTTAGGTTCAGAAGGTTTGTTTTCATAATTTTGTGAATGGGTAGTGATATGTATAGTGTCGATTCAATGAGAAGACATTTTAGGGATGGATTTTAAAATTTTTAATGATGACAATGTTGATGTTAGCATTGTGTTTTATTGAGAAGGAAGAGTTGACCAAATAAGCTCACACTTATTTTTGGTCAACTAACATCATTTTCCCCATTTTTTGTACTTCAATATAAATTTTGACATATCCTAAGCACTTAAGGGTCCCTAAAATCATTTCCATCAGATAGAAAATTTCTTCCCCTTTCCAGAGATAGAAATAAGTCCTTCTAACTCCTCATATTTTCCAAATGGTGGATCGGTGGGCCTTGGAAGGATATTTTTCCAAAATCAGGCCGGTGGGTCAAGGGAAGACTTTTTGCCAAATAGGAAGATTGCAGACTGGCGGGTAGTGGGAGATATTTTGTCATTTTTTACACTTTTCTCAAAGTAACAAGTGGAAAATGCGGACCGGTGGGCTCGGGGATGATTTCTTTTGTTAAGCGGGTTTGCGGAGGAAATTTTGCCCAAGTGTAAATTTGGGTTGATGGGTCTACGGGACATCTTGGAAATTTTGCACTTTTCACAAAATGGCATAGTTTTTAAGTGTGGCCCTACAAGTCTGTGAAGGGTTTTTGCCAAGTACAAAGTCACGAACTTACAGAGCCACAGGCCCTGGGATGTCTTTTCACGAAATGTAAAGTCGCAGACCCACAAAGGTGCCATGTGCCTCAACGACACAATTTCAATCACGTGGCCCAAAGGGCAATTCTAAAACAAGGGCCATCTCTCCATGTGTCTACGGTCAAACAGACGTAGAATGGGCAATGAGCCCAAATTGGTCAAGTATAAAAGGATTGGCGGAAACTCTCCACGTGTCTCAATGACACACCTTCAAGGGTCAAAGAAAAATGTGGTCCCCCAAATGAGCGTGGAGCTTCCACATGTCCCAAGTCCAAAAAGGAAATATAACCGGCCATTGAAAAGTATAAATAGGGTAGAGCCATTGGAAGGTGCCATGTTTCAACTCGTCGTAACTTCAAAGATCAAATATGGGGGTAGTTTCCAAATTAACATGAAGTCTCCATGTGTCTCAGGTAAGGCACAGTGACCTCGCCAGCAGAAAGACTCAGGTAGAATACAAAGGAAGTAGGAAATCTTGCAGATGGCACCACGTTTCCCTCTGGCACAACTCCATAAGTGGAAGTAGAAGACAAGAACTTCAAAAATCACATGGTTGCCACATGGCCCCTGTATGGATATACCCTTGCATATTATGATTTGTGTTAAGCTCCCAAACCCCAGACCTTCAAATGGCCATATGATGTATTGTGTGACTCATGGAGCAATAAAATCTGTTTTGTGATGCATCTTTTCCATCCTTGTTTATTTTATTGTCTCTTATTGCCTCTTATTGTTTCATGGCATAATGTGCATACTTTGATTTCTATTACAGGTTCTAGGAGTTACATTCAATGGGTTTTGAAGTGGTGTTCTATGTGAATCTATCTTTGGTCTGTGGTGCACCTTGTCCATCTCTCTCCATTTCAGGAAGTTGGATTTTTGATCAGCCACTTCATTTTCTGGTGTATCACCACTTAGTGTAGGCTCTCTTTCATTCTTTCTCTCTCTCCTTGTCTCCTTGGAAGGTTATATTAGGATTAGATATGTTTTTCCTACACTATAGTAGCTTGTGGTAGGTAGTTTAAGAAGAAGAAACCAACTTTCTCTGGAGGGCCATCTCAAGTCTATGAGTCCCACAACTTGAGAGATGGTCCCATGTTGTGCAATCCACCAAATGCCCCACTCAGATCCTAGGCCATTCGGGAGTGCTGTGATTTTGTACTAACAGTTTTGGCATGCATGGTGGGACATGATAGAATAACCTTACCACTTCATTTCATCAAGTCGATGTGTTCTTAGTGATATTCATCCTTTTGAATCACATACAAAGCACATCATATGACTCCATCTGGTCAACAACCCATTCTCTAAGTTGTAGACCTTCCTTCCATTCATTTCCACTCATTCTTCTTTTCATATCTCTCATTTTCTTCCATTCATGAAGTTGTGCAATCATGACTTCATTTCCATCTTGGAATTCACACTTATAGAAGCAATGGTGCAGTTCACCTCCAATGAGTTTCTCAACTCTTTCAGATCATCATTATGATCAGATTCAAAATCACCATGCTTACCCATATGAATAGTTTCAAATCCATTTTTTCTATGGAGCTTATTAAAAGCTAAGGTGTGCATATGATGGCAACAGTTACATGGATAATGCTGGTCTGCTAGAGAAAATCCAAAGAATGGAGGTTGACATGGTGCAGTCAAGGGCTATAACATATATGAAGGCATTTAGGATTGGTTGTAGGGCACCTTGTCCATGGGAAGGCCCTTTTCCAAGACATTACAACCCTCAGCAGAAGCTTGACTTCATGGTTGAAATGCTGCCCCAACTTGCATAGTGGACTAAGGATATTGAGACATATGAGAAAAGTGTGAGACAACCTTTTCAATGGGTAAGTCAGTCACCAACTCCTTGTCCTTCATTTTCTCTTTCTCAAGATTTATCATTTCAATAGTGTCAAGAGTAAAGCCCCTCGCTTGCGGCCCCAAATGGTCGATTTATCTCCTCCATCTCCTAATCTTCCATCTCATCTTAATTCTTCTTCCCTTTTCCTTTCCAAGTAGTCATTCCCTCCAAACAAAAATGAATTTCCACTTCCCTCTCCACCACAAACAATAGAAAAACTGGTTAAATCCCAACCTACCACTCCTACTTTCCCAATTCCATGTTGGGAAGATACTTAAGAATCCAATTAAGGAGAACAAACAAAGAAAAGATTAAGCCAAACAGAGAAGAAATGATAGAAAATATGAAGAGTTGGGCTGCAAGATTTTAGCATTACAAAGATCCCCTTGATGGTTGAGCCAAAAGAGGAGGTCAAGTTTGAAGATTCAGTGGTGGCTAAGGCTCAATTTGCTATGCAGAAAGCAGAACAAGAACAGGAAGGAGAAGATCAACAATTTTGTTTTCTCTAAATGCAGTGTCCATAATGGTACTTTGTCTGAAGAGGATGTTGATCTAATCAAAACTACACAATCATTCATCAAGGAAGAAGAAAAATCATCTTGAAGTCCAATTGAAGAGGAGCAACTGGAAGAGTTTGAATCAAAGTTGAGGCCACTTAATGAAGAAAGTATTATTGAATATTGTTTCACTTTCATTTGAAGGGTCTGACTTTGATTGATGAACCCATGATGGAGGAGGACCATACAGTTGTAGAGGCTCTAACTGTACAGAGTAGGCCATAGAAGAACCTTCAATTCTTCCTCTCACTTCATCCCCTTCGAGATCTAATATCGAATAAGATTTTGAGCTTTCAAACTTCATGTTTGTAATATTAGGGGCACCATGGTGAAAAAATTGCGGATTAGGAGAACACCATGGATGAGGTTGAGCATACGTAGCAGGACAATGAGGAGGCATATTATCTATCTGAATTAGAGGTTTACTCTGATGGAAAGGATCTTGAGAATATCACATCATTTTCTCCTCCATCATCCACCTTCCAAACACATGAGCCTACTTTAACGAAGGAGGGCATCCAAGGAAAACAACCTACATCTCATAAGGGTCCTTTGGAACCAAGGTTGGAGGATTGTGAACTTTCATGTTCTTCTCAGGAGGAGGAAGGAAAGGAGCATGAGAATCCCATCCCTCCCATTTCTCCCACACCATCCACCTAAGAAGCTCCTAAGATGACTCCATCTGTGGAGTTGGAATTCAGAACCATGGGCACATTCAAAAGACCAGACCATGCCTAATCAGTTTACTTGGCTTCATTGGAGCCAAGGGAGAATCTAAAACTAGTCATTCCCACTTTAGGGCATGGGGATGAGTTTCAAAGCACCAAGGGTCACCATCAGCACCTCCAGGAGTATAATGCTAAACAATTGAGGAGGTATCTTTGATTGATGTCGATACCTTGATGATTTGGCTGAAGGACTAACTTATAGTCAGTTTCTCACTCATACAAGCAGCCATATTAAGTGTCAAATCATTTTCATGGCTTCCCCTTTTTAGAAAGGGAAAAATTTTCTCCCTTCTAGTTACAGGATTTTTTGAGTCCCTCTTCTCTTTGGTTAGTGTAGGAGTAGGAGTAGGTTTTTATTTTAGCAACACAAGTTCCTTACACACTCTCGCATATCTCACTTCAGATATGTAAAATTTTAAGTTTTTCTACATAGTGTGTCGTGGTGTTTTGTTGCTCGTGCATAGTAAATTCGAAGTAGCATTTGGTGAGATCAACTCCATTTCTTATGGATCAGATTTAAGACACTGTGATCAGATTTTTGTTTATTAGACTATCATTCATGACTCCATGCCCCATGGATGCTTCAAGGAAACTAATCATTTCACCTAGCAAGAAAGTGATCCCCATGAGTCACCAGATTGTTGACCAAATAAGCTCACACTTATTTTTGGTCAACTAACACCATTTTCCACCTTTTTTGTGCTTCAATCTAAATTTTTACATATTCTAAGCACTTAAGGTCCCCTAAAAACATTTCCATCAAATAGGCAATTTCTTCCTCTTTTCAGAGATATAAATAAGTCCTTCTAACTCCTCATAATTTGAAAATGTTAGGTTGGTGGGCCTTGGAAGGATATTTTTCCAAAAGTTGGCTCGGGTGGGGCCTGGGGAAGACTTTTTACCAAATAGGAAGATTGTAGACCGACGTGGTAGTGGGAGATATTTTGTCATTTTTTACACTTTTTGCAAAGGCACAAGTGGAAAATGTGGGCTAGCAGGCCCAGGGATGATTTCTTCTGCTAAGTGGGGTCTACGGGGCCACAGAGGGAATTTTTCCTAAGTGTAAATGTGGTGTCGATGGGTCTTTACCGGGACATCTTGGAACTTTTACACTTTTCACAAAATGACCCAATTCTCAAGTGTGAGCCCGTAAGCCAGTGGTGGCTTTTTTTCAAGTGCAAAGTCATAGAGTTGAGGAGCTGCAAGCTCGGGGATATATTTTCACCGAATGTAAAGTCCCAAGACCTGTGAAGGTGATACGTGCCTAATCAACACAATTTCAAAGGCGCGGCCAAAAGGGAAGTTCCCTAACAAGCACCAGCTCTCCATGTTTCTTGGGTCCAACAGAAGTCAAATGGGCAGTGGGCTCAAATTGGTTAAGTATAAAAGGAAAGAAGAAAGCTCTCTACGTGCCTCATTGGTGCACCTTCAAGGGTTGGAGCCAAAAGTGGTCCCTTCAAATGAGTGCGGAGATTCCACGTGTCCCAAGTTTGAAAAGGAAATAGAACCTAGCAGTTGAAAAGTCTAAACAGGGTAGCAGCTAGGGGAAGGTGCCATGTGTCGACTCGGCGCAACTTCAAAGATCAAATCTGGGGGTAGTTTCCAAATGAGTGCAAAGTCTCCAGATGTCTCAGGTCAGGAATAGTGTCGCCACCAACAGAAATACTCAAGTAGAATACAAACGAAGCAAGAAGGCCCATGGACAGCACCACGTGTCCCTCCGGCATAACTACATAAGTGGAAGTAGAAGGTGAGATCTTCAACAAGTGTGGGTTTCCAGATGGCTCATGTATGGATAGACCTTGCATATTGCAAGAAATGTTAAGCGCCTGAGCCCCAAACCTTCAGATGGCCATATCTTTTGATGGGGAAATTAGATTTGAGTAGGAAGGGATGTTTTGGAAGGCTCCCAGTGCCTGCTACTCAACTGCCCTATTAATTTTTTTGGCCCACCTTTTTCCAGGATGTCAAGTCTCCTGCTTGCTACCATGATGAAGAATGTGTCTCTTTTCTTGTCCAACAAGGAATTGCGCATGGGGGAATGGGTCTTGCAGAAAATCCTATCATTGTTACATGTGGATTCCAATGTTTTCTAGAGTGGTTGAAGAAGGATTCAAATTCTTCCCTCTCTTTTCCTCTCTTTCTTCTATATATTCTAAAGGAGGGGCATATTTTAAGGGGTTGATCATTGTTTCTCTTCTGTCCCCCCTCTCTCTTTCTTCCTTAGGGTAGGATGTGGAGTCTAAGCCTCCTCTCTTGGCTCTGTGATGACATTTTCTTAAGTCTTTTCCCACTAATGATGTATTTTGTGACTCATGGAGCAATAAAATTCATTTTTTGATGCACCTTGTCCATCTTTTGCTTATTTTATTGTCTCTTCTTACCTCTTATCATTACATGGCATACTATGCATACTATGATTTCTATTGTAGGTTCTGGGAGCCATGTTTAATGGGTTTTGAAGTGGTGTTCTATGTGAATCTATCTTGGGTCTGTGGTGCACCTTGTCACACCCTATCCTTTGCTCACCTCTCTCCATTTCAGGTAGTTGGATTTGTGATCAGCCACTTCCTTTCCTAGTGTATCATTGCTTAGTGTAAACTCTCTTTCACTCTTTCTCTCTCTCCATATCTCCTTGGAAGGTTATATTATGATTAGATAGGTTTTCCCTGCACTAGAGTAGCTTGTGGAAGGTTGTTTAGGAAGAAGAATCTGGATTTCTCCGGAGGGCCATCTCAAGTTCGCGAGTCCCATAGCTTGAGAGATGGTCCCATGTTGTACAATCACACTGAACACCCCCACTCAGATCCTAGCAATTTTTTCAACATTTAAGTTAAAGGCCCTATAATCTTCTCTATAATAGCCTTGCGTTCTATGGTAGTCTTAAAAAACATTGAAGTCATACTAGGAAGGTTTCCATACTTGATAATCAGATAGTTTAGGAGGTGGTAATAAAATAAGTGACCACTAAAGGAGGTCATATAATATGGTGGCATAATGCCCCCTAGGTGTTGATGTTGATGGTAGAAAATGTTTATTCATGTTTTCCTTAGGAAGGGGTAAAACTTTAACTACGGGTTGTTTATTTGTCAATCGTGGAGGCTTTTTAGGAGTTACAGCAGATGGAGGAAAAGGGCACTGTGTGGGTGGTCATTAGTGGGGATGGTTAGATTATGTGATAGGTAAAGGATGATGACCTAATATTGATGCATGTTGTTGAGTGGTAGGTGTAGGATAGTTGGACTACGTAAATGGTGCAAGATATGGACTTAATGTAGGAGTTTGGTAGGAGGATTTTGATCCTGAAATAAATGTGTGACTAACAGGTATAAGGAAACAAGGTCCACATAAACATATTTGATCTGGAAAAACATATTGAGGGATTTTACATACTTGAACAATGTCTTGTTTGTGAGGTAATTTTTTGGTTTTGAATGGACCACGTGTAGTTGACAAGGATGTGACATACTTAGATTTATCTAAGAGGAAATTGTTTTGGGGTGTTTATCATATAGGCCTTAATCATAGTTTTTTGAAGGCATAGAAGATGTTGGCATGGATTCGGTAATGGCATTAGATGATGATGTACAAAATCATTTAGTAGTATTCTCAATAGATAGTGATTCAATAGTTTTAGTTTTAGGCTCATTGAATATCGTTGTTGAATCTACGGGTTTTGATTCAATAAGTAACGACATAGAATCAGGGATAGTTTCTATCTTTGTTATTGTATTTATGGTGTGAACATCAAATGTTTGTGTTTGATCAGAGGATGAAGGGTAATTCAAAAAAGGTTGCTTAAGTATGTCAATATTTTGATTCGAGGGTGCATTTGGATTGTCTAAGTGGATTTCACCCTTTTCAATCAAATCTTGGAGTACATTACAGAACATGCGACACCTTTTCGATACCATGTCCATTAACCCTATGGCATTTATAATAGTCATTATCTCTGTACCAAATGGGTTTATATATTGATATGTTGATGGGTTCGATAGGTGGGAGAGATATCATGTCGGAGGAAAGTAATTTGTCAAAAATTGCACTATAAGTCTCTCCTATAGGTGTATAGTTATGTTGTTAATGAGGGCACTCGGCAGTAGGTTTTTCCTTGGGATAAGATTTAATGGCAGCCAGTGAAAGGTAAGTGTTATCACCAAATCACAGCACCCCTTCCTATGGTTTATACAAGTGAATATATTTTGAACTCAACGGTGTGATTGGATAACATGGGGTACTATCTCCAAGTTGTGGGACTTGCTACTTTGAGATAGAACTCCAGAGAAAGCTGGTTCTTGCTCCTAAACTACCTGCCACAATCTACTCTAATGTAGGGGAAACTAACTATTCTAATCTAAATTTCCAAGGGACCAGGGAGATGGAATGTATAAAGTGAAATCCTACACTAAAGCGGTGATACACCAGAAAAGGAGGGTGTGAGAGTAGTCTTTAAATGCGTGAGATACAGAAGCAAAGTGCACATTAGAAGGGGTGATGACAGTTCTCCATAATCTAGCAAAATGCATTTTACAACAATATTTCAAACATACACAATGATAATGGATCCCTGCAAAGAACATAATAATAGACACAATATTCTTGTAATCAAGGTTAAAGGGGCAAGAAGAATGCAAGAAAACACAGCAGGGGAAGATACATCCACAAACTTGTATTTTATTGCTTCCTGGTATGCACAGTTCAATCGGTTACAAGATAAGGGCCTGGATCACCATGCAAGGAGTCCAAAACAAGGGCCTGCAACACATTGGCTTCACAAATCAATTTTGGTAGAGCTTTGCTACAAAACTACCCCCTCTTACAATGAGCCCAACACTCCAATTTATAGAAAAAATGAGAAGAGAGAGAGAAGGGAAAAATGGAAATCCCAAAATCTGTCCTTCAACCACTTGTAAGAGGCAATTAAATGGAGTAAAATGATTATATATTACTTGAAAAAGGCTCCCCATACTGTCCCAGGTGCTGCAGCAGAGAAAGAATGATGACCATGCCTCTTAATTGCACTCCCAACCACCAAATAAAACACTGTTATGAACCCAGTCCACGTTTTCTTAAAAATATCAATCAATATCTCATCAAATCCAGAATTTCTTGAGTTTCTATGCATCGGTCTTGGAGCCATGATTCCAACGGTACCAATTTTTTGCGATTTCGTTGAGAAATGCAAAAGTTATGGCCTTCTGAGTGCGGGCAGCTATTTTGGGTCTGGCAGGCGTTTTCTGTCATTTGACGGGAATGAGCATTAACTGACTGGAGCCGAATATATTTATTTTATTTAAATATATCTACCCTTTTTAAAAATAATAAATCCATTTTTTTGTTGCGTATAGGACGTCGTGCTTGTTCCAGAAAGTCCAATTTTGTGAAAATCGGAGCTCGGAGTCAAAAGTTATGGCCGTTTGAAGTTCACGGGTCAAACGTTGACTTTTCTTCTTTGCCTTCGGCTGTTTCGGCTTTTCGCGTCCCACGCGTAATTTTATCCCTGCTGTCCCGGACACATTCTCCTGCATTGGCCGATTTGGGCTTCCTTGTCTCTTTTGCGGCCTTTTCACCTTTTCGCGGTCCCGCGTGTCCCTCGCGTACTTTTGTCCCGGCTATCTCGGACAAAAATCTTCGAACTGCTCGAAATGGACCGTCTTTCAGCAAATCGGCCGATTCGCGTCCCTCCGTACTTTTTTCGGTCCTAAACTACGCGAATCGATTTTCCCTGCCGGTTCGGCTTTTCCCCCACAGTACTTTTGTCCCAGAATGTCCCAAACTGCGTGAAAAAAACAAAACTTGACGATTTTCCCTGCTTTCGGCCTATTCAGCTTTTCGCGTCCCTGCGCGTCCCAACGTCCCAACTATCCCGTGGACCGCCTGGGACAAAAATGTCCGACTTAGCCGATTTTCTTTGTTTTTTCATGCCCCAAGCTTGGTACGACGAACCTCAGTACGACTCGAACCCTTCAGACCCGAAATGCTTTAAAATAGTTCCTGCAACCTTATTTTTTGCATTTTTTTCCATTTTCTCTAACTCGTTGGGACTTTTCTTCTTGGATGGGAGAGTTAGAGAGAAGCCGAGGGGCCCCCAAAAACATGATTTTGGGCCTTGAATCAATCTACTTGCTCGGGACTGAATAATTTGATGCATGTTATCAAAATTACCTTGAGGGGTTAATTTTGGATAACAGTAACCAGCCATGAAAGTCATGTAAAAGTATGCTTAATGAGTCGCTATGAAAGACATTGTATATGAAACTATGTGGAGAATGTTGTGATTGCATTTCATCTTGGGCACCCACAATGAATGAATAAGCTAGAAATTATATAAAAATGAAATTTTAAAAAAGCTACTAAAATTAATAATAATGTTTATATGCTACAAGAGACTAATGAAATAAAGAATAGGACAGAACTGACCGAATCTTCACAGATACTATGAAATTTTGAATTCTCCCGAATGTTTCATAAAAAAGGCCACCCCGTGGCTGTGCTCTAACATCTAAAATATGTTAACCTTAGCCAGTGTACCTTTGCCATTATCTATTGGCTTGTTGCTTACCATCTATTTTCCTGCTGTCGTTATGTCTACATCGAGGGACAATTTTGTGAATTTCTATTTTAAGGGGATGGAGAATATAATGCCCTAAAATTCATCATTGCTACCCTTTGAATTCTTCAGTGACAACCGTGTTGCCTAAGCATTGAACCCGTTTTAATTAACAAATTGATCATTTAGTTGGCTTCACCTATTGTCGAAGAGAATTATCAAGTATTCTTCCTCTAAAAATTGTGCCTTAGTGTTATGGGTCCCACAACGAGCTTGCTATGATTTCCGAATCATGTAAAGGAAAATCATAATCACTCAGCCCTCTTGTCGAGTATTTCCGAGTTGACTCGCCTTATTGACACCATGATTTGTCATTTTTTTCAAAGGTAAAATGACACAGCTAGAATGGAGGAATCGAGGTCGAGCTCGATCTATAATTTAATTTTTTGATTGAGTGAACTCGACGGTTGCACAAGTTAGGCCAATTCTTTTAGTCAACAAGCTTATTATAGTTTGGACATCATTATAGCTATTTTATTATCAAGAGCCAATCCGGCTCAAATCAGCAAAAGGTCAAGGCTCATCGAAATTAAGTGCGATCGTGGGAATTGTGTTTTGATTGTAGATCAACGCTTTGAGTTCTATAAGTGATCGTAATGGTTTTTTTTTTCTGAAACTCCCCTTTTTGGATATGCGGACTTTCGTAGAATGTAAAAAAAATGAAAAAAAAAATCTAAATGGCATATTAAAATTATAGTTTGGTTATAGACATCCGATCTAGGAGCCAATATGGGGTTTTTATTAAATTTACCTAAGCCGAGTTGGTAGCAATGTGCAATCCATACAGGTGCTCATTATTTGGGAGATAATGGCAGATGCAACTCTCCGAGTTGTCAAGGAACCATCGACATGCAAATCATTCATGAACTAAGCAGTTTGATTTTTTCATGAGTTCTGTGGCATGAGGTTCGACATGTCTAAGCAGTGATGGTAGAGCATGTAATCCTAACTTTGAGTGGTCAGCCAATACAAAGGTTTCCATGTGGTGATTCTTTTTACTCGGACCAACATGTAATATGGGTAGTTTTCACTGGTACATTTTCTTGGCGGCCAAGATCAACCTTTCTTTCTTCTTGAATTAGCCGCACACTGAAGACTAACTTTGCCCTGCCATTTTTACGACCTACTCTCCTTTTTTTGTTGGCACGTGAGCTTGGATACACTACGAGCGGTCAGTAACTTGGTGGTCAGTGTAAATGCAAAGTGCCATCAAGTCGAGCAAAAATATTTGAGGCGCCTATTGGAAGGGCTATACGAGATAGACATATGATACCCTATGCATGGCTGTAAGGGACTCAGACAATATGAAAACGTGGTAGGCATGTTAAGTCATAAACCTCTGCATTCATTTCTAACACACAGCGTTTAACCAATAGCTCAATAAAGGACACATGAAGAGATCTCCTTTCTTGGAAAAACGGTGAACTCGCCAATGAGTTTGTTTTGTTGGTGTAGCGTGTTTTTTGATCACTTTATTTAATTATTTAGTGTTATTTCTACCTACACCAATGTGAGTCATCTCATTTTTAGGTGGACATGGATTCTAGGTGTAAAAATTTTAGTTATCTATAGTATTCTCTTACAGAATCTGTCATATGTGTAAAGTGTGTCATTAGGATTGTTACATTCCCATTTGGAAATACGGATAAACTCAAGTCTTCTCCATGTATGGAGGAATCTTCTCTTACATGGGAGTTACATAATTTACTCCCCTAAATTTTTACTCCTTTTCTTTTTGGTACAGTTGGCAATCCAAAGGGCATTTAGGATTCCACTCCTCTTTTCGAATCTCACAAGTGTATTTTCTATGAATGCACAGGAGGAATTCTAGTAAAAGTTTGCGTTGCTTTATCTTCCCAACTCCTCTCTCTTTGGTGAAGTGCAAGCTAAGTTGTGGATTTTGGGCACTTTTAATCCTCTTCTCCAAAGACCCTCGTGCTAGAAAACATTGTCTCTTCCTCATGGTAATCAGAGCATTGTGCATGTTTTTGAACTAATAAATCACGCTGCTATGACTAATTGTTGCTCCACCTTTCATAGTTGCTTGTGCTAAGTCTTTGTACCTTTCTACAAGTTCGTAGCTGTACTGTCCATATTTCAGACTTTCCTTGTGGTTATTTTTAGTGGTTTGTTTGTGTGTTTCATTTGCTGAGTGAAATTATGTGTGATCGTGGGGCTAGAGAAGTGGGTGCTTATCCATCCTTGTTAGTGTTGGAGAACTTCTACACTGGAAGAATATGGCACAACAGTCTTCTTTTACATAGCAAAACTTAGTTCTGTGCATTGGGTGCTTCCCTACACTGTCTTGGATAGGTGCTACTTGTTTGCAACCATCTCTCCCTTTTTGGACATGAAAATCTTAGTATTGGACCAGTTAGTTGCCTTTGTTAGCTCTTCATGAACATCACTCAGGTTGTGTTTTATCTCTCACTCACCAGAAGATCCCTGCACTTTCATAAAAAAAAGATGTTTCAACCTTCCAATTGCTATGTGGGAATTTTTTTTACTGCAGGCACTATGATTGCAAGACTCATTAGGCATATGGGTACACTTCAATCACACCGTTAATAGTATTCCACCTTCCTTCACTTGACCACTGCTTCCGGAGGCTGCACTTCTTCATGGAGATAGCTGGATTTTCAACACGAGGGTCACATAATCATGAGCTATTAGATATTAGGCATGATTAGAACAACACCTTGGCACTGTTGTTCGGGTCCTCTTCCTCCTCTGTAAAAACTCAGCACAGGGTAAGTTCTCAGTGAGGTGGATCATCTATCTGTACAGTACTAAAGGATAGAATGAGCTCATTGAAAATTTGGTCATAGAGAGCACATTCTTCTTATGTAGTTGAAGGAGGTTTTTTTGCTATCTATTGGGTAAAAAGTGCTTGAAGAGAATAGGGTTCGCACTAGGTTGTTCCCCTCACTACTTGAGACCAGATTGTGCATGAGGTACCTCAGCTAAGCTTATAGCCGGGATGCCATAATCTTGCTTTGTCTTGCCTGACTTACCTTGCCCCATCCTAGTTTTGATGAAGGGGGAGTGTACTGAGTGTAGGTGTTTGTTAGTAAGGGATCACTTCTATTGGTAATGGGATTTAGTGTTATTTACACGTTACACCATGGTGATTCATCTCACTTAGCTGAGGTACATGGTATCTAGGTGATCATTTTATGTTATGACAGATTCTCTTAATAAGGGAAGTTCTGTCATATGTGTATAGTGTGTCATAGGACGGTTACATTCCTGTTAGCAAGATATAGGTCTCCCCCCAGGGTAAATATAGTTTGAAACTAGAATGAATATGGATGTATCAAGTAAGTGGTTGTGAATCCTGTCATTTTGGGTTTTGAAAGTACATTGCAGTGGTCAAACAGAGGATGACATTTATTGTGGAATTCATTTTTTCAAGATGCCTCTGTTGTGGCACATTTAGAAAAGGTATCGACATGTGAAAATTCACACCCAATGGTTGTGATGGTTAGGGGTGCACAGCACAAAGTTTCGATATAGGGTGAGTACTAATGATCGCGCCATTAGTATTGACTAATGGTTTAGGGGCGCATAGCACAAAGTGTCGACATGGTGAAAATTCATGCCCAATGGGGCTCAGGTTGGGGTTGTATATATCTTCCCCCTCGAGGTAGATATGGGAATAACAGAAGGTAAATGGCGCACGACATAAGGTTTCGACATGAAGAAATGTGCGCCTTGGCGCAGGTAAAGGGCGCACGACATAAGGTGTCGACATGAAGAAATTTGTGCCTAAGGCGCAGGTAAAGGGCGCACGACATAAGGTGTCAACATGAAGAAATTCGCGCCTTGGCGCAGGTAAATGGGGTGCATAGACATAAGGTGTCGACATGAAGAAATTCACGCCTTGGCGCAGGTAAAGGGTGCACAGACATAAGGTGTCGACATGAAGAAATTTGCGCCTTGGCGTAGGTAAAGGGGCGCACAGCACATAAGGTGTCGACATGAAGAAATTCGACGCCTTGGCGCAGGTAAATGGCACATAGACATAAGGTATCGACATGAAGAAATTCGCACCTTGGCGCAGGTAAAGGGCGCACGACATAAGGTGTCAACATGAAGAAATTCAGCACCTTGGTGCATCGTAAGAGTATGTTCGACATAAGGATAGTTGCGACGAGGAAGAAATCTTCAGGAGGCACAACATTTTGAGCGTTGACAGGTAAAGACAGAAAGAAAACCTTGATGCAGATATTCAAATGGCCTTAACTTTTCATAGGGAGCTCGGATTCACGCAAGGTTGGACTTTTCAGAAAGCTTACAAGGTCCTCTATCCAACTATGACTAGATATCTTTAATTGGGTGCAGAACATAATTCTTCAAAAATGAAAAAATACCAGTTCACCACTTTTTGGGTTTGCTAAAGTTCTCACCTACCACCATAATGAGATGAATTAAATGCAACCTTGGAGGTGGTTGGGGTAGATTTGGATTTCCTCTCTCTTCCCTCTCTCATTCTTCCTATAAATTTTAAGGAGGGGCTTCAGATTTCTAAAGGTTGGACATTCTTGTTTTGCCCCTCCCTTCTTCTCTTTGGCAGGTGAGTTTGTGGAGTTCAAACCTCCCATTTAAAACTGTAATGCAACTTTGCCTCTTGGCATTTTGTAGTGTATTGTATCAATCTTTGGAGCAGATAATGCATGTCTATGGATGATTCTCAACCCTCTCTATGTTTATTTGCATCCTCCTGATCTTTCACTACAATTTTGGTTATCTGTGCATGATCTTGCATTACATTTTAATGGTTTGTGTTTATTGGTAAGACAGGTGTTCTTCATTCCTCGGTGCATCACCTTTGTTAGTTTAGGTTTATTTTTATGCATCTTCTTACCCTGTCTCCTTGGCAAGTTAGATTAGGTTTTTGAGTAAACCCTCTGCATTTTTATGTGTGCATCTGAACAGAGGAATAGGAACCGGCCTTCATCCGGAGAGCTTTCCCGATTCACAAGGTCCCACACTTGGGAAAAGCTCCATGTTATGCAATCGCACTGAGAGTCTCAACCCATCGAGTTGCAGACATTCAGGGGTGCTGTGATTCACCATCAACATTTTTGGCACACCCGGTGGGACAAGAGGTCATTCCACAAGATTTGAAGGAATTTTCAAGAAATTTGGACTAAAAAATTGCAGGTTTTACAATTTCAGATTTTTCACCTTCCAGGCTGAACTTTGAAATCGATTTTCAAGGACTTAACTTGCTCAAAACAAGTCAAAATTTCACCAGTGTATAGATTGGGGGATAATATTCAAAAGGGTATTCTTATATTTTTGAGATTTTGACTTTCAAAATTTCATGGTTTTTTAGTATTTCAGGTTTTCCCAGGTGTCGAGCATGTCCCAAGTTTCGACACGGTGTATTTTAGGGTTTGTAAGTTACCTTCCATGAACATGAGTTTTGCCTGTACCTTTCAGGGATTAGTAGCTGCACAACAAGAACCCGATAACCGAATTAAAGAACTATATCTTCTGGGTCCTTCAAGTTTTAAATTCTATTTTTAATATTGTCAGGTTTGGTGTGTAACTTGGCAGAATCTAGCCTTTTCAGGCTCGTTATCTAACACATCTGGTGACTCCGAAGGGATAGAATTCAGTGGTATAGTAGCAACAATAGTTTCCCAGGTACATGAGAAGAATTCGAACCAGGTCTGATACTTGAGAAGAGGGGTTATTTATCTACTTACAACTATCACCAGGAAGAGGAAGGAGAGGAAGAGGACCACGAAGATCACCATCTCCACCTAACCGGACTTTGTCTACCCCTCCACATGGTAGACCTTTCATCTTGCATCGACAAGGGTTCTCAGGACAATCAGAATGGCACATCTACCACTGAAACCCTTTTGTCAACTTCACTGGTAGCAGTCCACTTGCCCTCAATGCACAGAATCTAGTTCCAATTGCAGCATTGAAGAACATTCCATTTTTCACTGGAGAAAATCATACCACTCTTGGTGATCATGTCAAAGACATTGCTAACGTTTGTGCAATCCAAGAGATAAATGAAATGGATGTTGCTGTCAAATTATTGGCATATTCATTCAATGGGAAGGCATTGTAATGGTTTAGGAGCCTTGGAGCTGGTTCTATACAAAATTGGAATCAGTTATGCATAGTTCTCCATGAGCAGTTTGGAGAAAAGGGAGACAATTTGTCTCTACTAGAACAATTGTCAACTATCAAGAGAGCTCCCAATGAGCAGCTGACTAAATTCAACTTCAGATTTCAAAGGTCTTGGCATAAGATTCCAGTGGCCATTAGGCCAATAGCTGAAGGTGCTTTTCTATATTATCTTAAGGCTTTGAATTATTATATTTCTATGATAATTCAATCTATGGGAGGCACAACCTTACCTGCTACTTATAGTATTGCCATTATGGCTGAAAACTATCTTATTCAAGCTGGTAAGCTGGCTCCCAGGCCTCCCATGCCCTTGTATCCAAACTTAGAAAATCCAAGCAATAGTCAAACACCCACTTTGGCTCCTATTCCCACTCCTAGAAATCAAAGTTCAAATGAAACTTCTACTTCATCCTCTAGTCCTTCAAATGAACTTCAGAAGGTCATGAAACAATTGCAAAACCTTGGGAAATGAGCTGGTTACTATCACAAGAGGCAGCATGCCCAAAGCTGCTAGACCTTCTTATAAGCCTCAAGCTCAACCTAATAGGAAAACATACCAGCCCAATAGGCAACCCAATCCAGCTGCAAATCAAAGCCAAGTAAGGCCTCCCGCCAATAGACCATTTCAGCCCTATAACCCCAATGTTGCATCTACTTCTAAAGCCTTAGTGCTAGTGCAAAAAAACATAGTTCAAGAGTATGATTGGTGTTTACCATGCAATGAACCTCATAACCAATCTATGTGCTTCAATGGTGCTTTGAACCAAGCCTTGATGGTAACAACTACTTGCGTAGAGGGTGAAGTGATTCAAGAAGCAAATCAGCAACAAGGGACATCTCATCAAAACACAGCGCCAAATGATACCACACTTACGAATTGGTGAGCAGAGGATTTTTGTGGCATGAATCAAACAAGTTCTCAGAGTGTAGCATCTAACACAAGATCAAAGAAGAGGAATATTGATGAAGGGAAGTCATTGGCTCCAAGTGATCTAGAACCTTCCATCACTCCAAAAGGTGTCGATAAGTAAAATGCAGCTCTAAACATGCAAGGACAGCCCAAACCACCTTCTAAACCAACTCAAATGCCAGTTATTGTTTCCCATGCACAAGAAAGGAATGTGCAGGACAAAAGGAAAACAAAGAGATGTTTCATCCCCTTTTAACAACATCGATCAAATGAAGAAGACACATGTGAACATTTCAATGTGGGAATCTTTATCCATCCCAGAACAAAGAGATCTTCTACAAGCTGCCATGAAGAATTGGTCAACTTCGAACTAGCAGGTCCATATGCAAGAGAAGGTCCTCAAAAATACTGCTCAGCTTGAAGGGAATCATGGAGGATAATAAGGTAAAGTTTTGAAGCCCCCTCCATTCTATGTTTCATTAATCATTGGAAATAAACTAGTACATAATTACATGATTGATTCTGGGGCAAGTACTTCTGTCATGCCCAAGCGAATAACTGATCAGCTGGGTATCCAATATGAAGTCATATCAAAGGGGATAGTACAATTGGATGGGACAACAGTAGCAACGGTGGGAATAATTAAAGGTTTGAATCTTATCTTGCATGCATGCCCCAATGTTATCAGTTCCACAAGATGTATCAGTGATAGATTAACCTCCCACCACTCTTTGCCCTATGATTATTAAGGGATTTCACAGCTAAGAATTGGTGGATATTTATCTGCTAGATTGGTCACACATGATGTTCAAGAATGAGGTATGGGGTGACTAAGGTCAACAATCAGATCTGAACCAATTACAAACTTTCACATTGAGCCTCATACTCCCAGCCAAATCAATGCCAACTATTCAACATTTGATCAAGAAGATTATTCAAGCATAAATGAAGCTGACACCAAAGTTGGAACCATCCTAAATTTGAATCTTGATGAATGGGAAAGCAAGGTACATGATTTTGATCCCTACAAAGAAGTAGAATAATCTGAGCTAGGAGTCTATTGCATACATGAAGAAAATCAACCTATTCCCAGCATCACCAAACTAGACCATCAGGATGAGAATGAGATATGTTAGTTATTTTTCGATGGATCAAGGAGTAGGCAAGGTGTAGGAGGAGGAGTTATGCTTGTTTCACCTCAAAGAATCAAACATTATTTAGCTTTTCCGTTTCAATTTTTCCTATTCAAACAACACAGCTGAATACAAGGCCTTCGATTCATGGACTTGATTGGGCCTAGGAAAAGGGACATAAAGAACTGTGCAGGTGTTTGGGGATAGCGAGCTAATCATCAACCAAGTCAGGGGACAACATGCTATAAATAATGACCTGCTGAAGAACTACAAGAACAGGGTATGGGACCTCATCAAGGATTTCAAAGCTTTCAACACCATGTTCATACCCAGGAAAAATAAATGAAACCACATATAGACTCGCATTAGTTAGGAGCGACGTTTGATATGGTTGACAAAATCAAAAGGGAAAAAACATAGCCACATATCCACGTGATTGTGAGGCCAGCAGTTCCAGATAATAACACAAGCTGGTAGGTGTTTGAGAATGATCAACAGATCGTCAATTTTTTGCAAGAAGAGGTTGAATTCTCAGCTAGGAATCAGGACAGACTTGAGCAGCTGTATGGTGATCAAGTAGTGCAGTTGCAGAAAAACAAGCTTCCTAAGGGTTTAATAACATTGGATTCTATCTTCAACCCTAATTACCAGTTCCGTAAGGAAAATGCTAACATACAGGTCAAGAGAGAAGATTCAAAGCCAATTCCGGTTGGGGAAGGCAGAACACTTCAGAATTGGTAAATTGGCCACTAAGCAGGAGAAATCAGATTTCATACAACTTTGCCAAGAATTTCTAGATGTCTTCGCATGGAGCTATGAAGACTTGAGAGGATTTAATCCAAAGTTGGCACAACATACCATTGAATTCGATCCAGATGCTAAGCCCATCATGTAGAAGTAGAGACCAGTTAACCCTAACATTGAGCCTCTAATGAAGAAAGAGTTAAACAAACTAATTGAGGCAAGCATTATATTTCTGATCAAGCACTCAAGATGGGTTGTAAAATTGGTTCCGGTCAGGAAGAAGAGTGGAGAAATTAGGTTGTGCGTGGAATTTTGAGACCTCATCAGGGCATCTCTCAAAGACCATTACCCACTTCCTTCAATGGAACAAATATTGCAAGTAGTATCCGGTTTGGAGAGATTCTCTCTCCTAGATGGCTACTCATGGTATAATCAGGTAATGGTGAAAGAAGATGACCAGTTCAAGACGGCTTTCACCACCAAATGGGGCACCTATGCCTACAAGAAGATGCCATTTGGGCTATCAAATGCTAGAGCCACTTTCCAAAGGGAAATGGATATGGCATTCAAGGGGTTGATCAATAAAATAGTTCTGATATATCTTGATGACATCACTATATTCTCCAAAAATGCAGCAGATCACCTCTTTCATCTAAGGCAGGTATTTCAGAGGTGTAGAAGATTTGGGGTATCATTAAATCCCAAAAAATGCATATTCTTGGCTCACGAGGGAAAACTTCTAGGACATATTGTTTCAAAGGAGGGGTTGACGAATGACCCAGAAAGAGTTGAAGCAATTTGAGCGTTGCCATTGCCAAGTCACAAGAAGGCTCTTCAAACCTTCTTGGGAAGGATCAATTTTGTCCGTAGGTTTGTTCCAAACTTTGCAGCTCTCGTAAAGCCAATAACGCTGATGTTGAAAAAGAGCATGAAATTTAAGTGGAAATCTGAAGGCAAGGAAATTTTTGACGCAATAAAAGAGGCTATATCTCAAGCTCTGAATCTCGTCAATCCAGACTTCTCCAAGGATTTCATGCTATATGCCTTTGGTGGTGGAGACACAATTTCTGCAATCTTGGTACAACAAAACAAAGAAGGATTAGAACAACCAGATGCTTTCTTCAGTCAAGGCCTAGAGGAATATGAAACTAGGTACTCTTTCATTGAAAAACATGTCCTTGTAGTGATTAGAATCTTAAAGAAATTCAAGCACCTAGTCTCAAACAACAATATCCAATTATTGGTCTCTCATGTGGGAGTCAAGGACTTCCTTCTAAACAAGGATCTAAATGAGAAACGTGCAGGATGGATCACTCGTGTCATGGAATATGACATCGAAATTAAGGTCACTAAGCTGGTCCGTGGAAAGGGATTATGTGAACAACTAGCTTTGAGTCAGCAAGTTAAAGCAAGTGATGAAAAAAAGTCTGTCTTGGTACTACAGGATGGTCAAGAATAGGAAAATGATGATGTGCCCACTCCTTGTTGGACTCAGAATATGATACACTTCCTACAGGTAGACCTATGCCCTCCATAATTGAGCAAAGCAAAAAGGAGATACTTCAGATTACAAGCCATTCCATATGTGCTTGTTGATGGTGTTTTGTTCAAGAAAGACATCAATGGAGTTCTATTGAGGTGCATTGGGACAGGTCAAATTGAGAGTGTGTTACGAGATTTTCACGATGGAGATTCTAGAGGACATTTTTCCCCACAGATAACAGCTCTCAAGATAATGAAGGTAGGGTATTATTGGCCCACAGTGTTCAGCGACTGCTATACATGGATAAGAAAGTGTAAGAAATGTGCACTCTTCACAGGAAAAGAAAGACTAGAAGTGCTTCCATTGCACCCAATTTTGGTTGACCAACCATTTATGCAATGGGGATTGGACTTCATTGGGGTCATCAATCCAAACTCAAGCCAAGGCCACAAGTGGATTCTCACGGCAACAGACTATTTCACCAAGTGGACCGAAGCAGTAGCGCTCAAAGAAGTAAATGAGTCTAACATACTAGACTTTTATGAAGGAATAGTGACCAGGTTCGGTGTTCCGGCCACTATCATATCAGACAATGCATTGGCATTCATAGGTTCGGTGTGCCGGCCACTATCATATCACACACATCATGTCATAATAGAATCATGGAAATAACAAAATAACACAAGTTAAAGAGAATAAGGGATGGTCACACTGAGAATTTCTTGGAGTATGCACAATCTATTATAATGATCGGGAAGACACTAAGTGAATTTAACGACTAACATAGAAGTTTGCAAATAAAAATTATTTTCCACACAAAATGACGTCACAAATTTACATTCAAGAGAGGATGTTTCTCAATTACAATTGAATTATATTTATAGAAGAAGAAGAGAAGAGATAGGAAATCCAATATCAAGGAAATCCAATATCAAAAAAAATCACCAAGGACCAATCAAAATTCAAGTGTGTAGATCAAACGTGGTGCCATATAAATCATATATTATATAATGTCAAATCATATGAGGAAGGGGAATGCACAAGACAAATCTTAATGTTGACTATTGGAGCTTTTCAAACATTTATAACTGATACAGGCACCATTTGATCAATAAAATAGACTAAACAGGGAATGAAATTATGTCATAAACTTTTCTCTAAAATCTCTACAATTATATAGATATTATAACCAAATGAATCTCTTCTCATTCCCTTTCGAGAAAGACCATGTGTGGGTGAAATGGATCTCTACCTAAAAAGATACGAGCCAAATTTGAGCCCTAAAACATGTTTCAAAACCCAGATTTGAACACGATTATGGAGCCTATGTCCATATTTTAGGCCCAAAATTCACTTTATAATGGCCAAAACTACTCTTGACATGTAGTTGTTCTCAATACCTTTCCAATAGTACCAATTTTGTCCTATTTTGTGACTTAGATCAAAGGATTTGAGCATTTAAAGATCCCCATGTGGTTCTGCATTGTTGATGGGCATGGGGTCATCAAATGTAACCTCTAGGTAATCCTTTTTGATGTGTCAACATCTTCTTTGATCTCATTGGATCTTAGAGTCTCCCCTTAGTTGTATGGTCTTGTTTTCTTTTCTACATTTTTTTCCTCCCCGCTTATATTGTACCTTCTAAAATTTTTCTTTTTTCGTAAATTTTCCTTCTTCTAATGAGTTTAGCTTCCTTTCACATATTACTTCCTTCCCTTTATATTCTTCCTTTCATGGAATTTCTTTCTTAAAAAATTTTGCTTCCTTCTGTAAATCTACACTTCTGTGGTTTTTAGCTTCCACGGACTTTTTCTTCTACGAATGTTACCTGTTATAAAAGGCATTTTTATTAGAATTTAAAAAAATGGAAGGAAGGAAAGTATTGTATTACATTTTTTTATTAATATAGTTCATGGTTTTGAGTTCAATCTTGTTGGTGTAATTTCAAGACTAAAACTGGATCAGAGGGAAGGAGAAAGGGCCACTCCTCCCCAACTTGAAGGGAAGTATTGGATGTTTGTTTTATTTTTTGTTTATTTAACATTTGATTACCTACAAGAATTACAATATTTTCAGTGTTTAAAATTTTCAGTGTTTAAAATTTTCAGTCTGTTTCAACATTATTAACCCTTTTAATTCATATTTTTAGGAGTCTTTGCTACAAAATCCTAAGAAATTGCTACAAAAGCCTAAGCCAAATGCTATAAAATCCAAATTCTACAGCCAAATTCTACAAAAGCCATTGCAGGTCGACCGTCATACCAATGTATCCACATTAGTTTAGAGATACATAAATATACTTTTCAAGATGAGGAATGAGCTCACCACAATCTGATTAGCTAAGAGGAGACAACGGCGAGGCCACTATCGCAGTGAGACCTCCATCGACAGATCGTAAGATCCATCTCACGGTCATTCTCATCATTCAACACACGAAGCATCACATTCACATCATAAGATCCGCAACATGAGCCCCAGCCACACACCTTCTCAGGGATCTCGTAGGGAGGGATAGGCCATGGGCCTTTATTGCTTCGATGTCATTTTGCGAGACATATAAATGATTTTTTTTGGGATTTTTTGCTCATTGTGAGCATTTTGACCACACTTTTCAGTGAGATGTCATTGTATACAAACCTCAATTATTACAAATATATACATATGTTATTCATTTTGGTTCAGTTATCTTCATGTTAGAGTTTATCTCATTTATGGTTTGATTTGCTTGTGTACTCTTAAATGCTTAGAATTTTTTATTTTTTATATACTTTTTGAATGCATGTTATGGATGATGATGCATTAACATAATGATTTATTTTTATTTTTTTCCTATATATGATGAGCTTATGCAAACACAATGTAACCAAAAACTTTGGTTTTCAAAAAATATTTAGTACTTCTTGTTTTGTTGGAAGCATGTGATTAATGTGCTAAAAGAAGAGAATGAACCCACTCCTCTTCTAACTCCATGCAACTAGTAAGATGCAAGGGCTCAACACCGAGAGCTAGAAGGGAAACGAGTTATATAAATTTGATGAATGGAAAATATATAAGGAAGACAAGATCTTGAAAAAATCCAATTAGGGACCTACAACCTAACTATGTACACATTTTACTACATAATCAAGAATGTGATTTATTTGCAAGTTTATCTAGAATTAGATTCATAGATGGCCTCTTGATTGACAAAATCTAGTTTTTAAGGTTTTATCCCTTTTGGAACATATACATCTAATTCACTTTCTTGGGATTTGAAGTTTTCAAATCACCTTTTATTTGTTGAATTTCTTACACCTTATTGACTTATTATGAAAAGAACCCCTACACTTTGCCCCATGCTACTAGTAAGAAGCATGGGCTAGTCACCAAGGACAAGATGTCGATGAGTAAGGGAACTTCCCTACTTTCCCAACCTCATACCACCGATATGAGGAACAAGATCATTATCGAAGATTGGTAGGGCAAGAAAGTGTAGTTTTATTTGTAAATGAAAGATTTTTACATTTATTTTTTAACTTATATCACTTTTTTTATTTTAACTCCACTTATGTTGGTCTTCAATTTTGAGACATGAAGAGGAAGAAACGGGCCAAGGGAAAGGAACCAAGGATGGTGATTCACAGTACAGTGCAACAATTGATCTCCAAGTGGGAAATTGTTGAGTATGGAGCTTAATTTCTTCACAACAAACTTTCGTTTACATGTTACTATTTTTTATAGTGACCGGCATCAGTCAGGGGATGACCAGCATCGGTCAAGGTATAACCAGAATTGGTCAAGACATGACCAGTATTGGTTAGGTAGGGACCGGCATCGGTTTCCTGTACAACGGTGCTTTTGTTCTTTAACAATAAATAGAATAAATCTATTGCTTTACAGATGATTTATTGATTCTAAAAGCATAGTTAGTTGCCCATAATATATATATATATATATATGTATGTATGTATGCATGTATGCATTGTATGATGGTAAGTACGGAGAAAATATCAATTGTTTTGCATGTAAGTTTTCTTGATGAGCAAGAAAGAGTATATGAGTGAGAGAAAAACATTAAACATCTTGTGAGGTGTTGGAAGAAAACAAATATTCATTGTATTTCCTCTGTAAGGCACTGAATAATAATATTGGTCATTTCTTTGTGGACGTAGCCCACACTGGGTGAACCAAATTAAATCTAGTGTTATCTTTCTCTTGTTTATTTCATCTTCTGGTTATTTACGCATTCATTTCTTGTATGATTTATCTAATTATAGATCTATACAACATTGTTATATGGTTTAAACCCAATAGGTAATGATCTTTGATAGATGTCATGTTCACGTCCCAAAATTCCATGCATAACCTGATTTCTCCATTCGTATTTCTAACCGGCACTAAGTAGGGAACCCAACTTGAGCGCTTGATTGGAAATATAATACTTGCTTTTATAAGTGTGTTTAGTTCTTTCCTCATGAGAGGCTCAATATGTGGATTAACTGGTCTTTGATTTTTACTGATGGGTTTAG
The DNA here is from genome assembly GCA_019776745.2 of Taxus chinensis. Classification (NCBI taxonomy): domain Eukaryota; kingdom Viridiplantae; phylum Streptophyta; class Pinopsida; order Cupressales; family Taxaceae; genus Taxus; species Taxus chinensis. Next base: position 746,310,443 of record CM034151.1, read on the forward strand.
AATCTGGATCCATTTCTATCATATGTTATTACATCTTCAGATTGAATCCTTGCAAATATTCATAGCTCTAGGAGAAGACATCTAGAAACTCATGGAAAAGTTGTGTGAAGTCGTATCTTTCCTGCTCAGTGGTCACTTTGTCGATTTGGAGTTTTTTTCCTTATCCTACTGAAATCAGTTATGAATCCTCTCCTTTGACCTGTATGTTGGCATTTTCCTTTCAGAATAGATCATTAGGATTGAAGATGGAATCCAACGTAACCAATATTTTAGGAAGCTTGTTTTTACGCAGCTGCACTACTTGATCCTTGTACTTCTGCTTCAATTTATCTTGATTCCTAGATGAAAAATAGTTCTCTTCCTACAAGAAGTTGACAATCTATTGATCGTTCTCAAACACCTTCCAGCTTGTGTTGTTATCTGGAACTGTTGGTCTTACAATCACATCAATGTGTGGTTTTATTTTATCTCTTTTAATAATGTCCATAACATTGCATGTTGCTCCAAGTGGTGTGATCCTGTCTGCAACTTCATTTTCTTCATTAGTATGGACTCGATGCTAAATTCTTAAATTCCTCAATGAGGTCCCATACCCTATTCTTGTAACCCTTGAGTAGCTCATTGTTTTCATCATGTTGTCCCATGACTTGCTTGACGATTAGCTCGCTATCACTAAACACTTTTAAGTTCTTAATACCTCTTTTTCTGGCCCAATGAAGTGCATGAACCAAAGCCTCATATTTTGTTGTGTTGTTTGAACATGCAAACTGAAATCTGAAAGATGAATAGTACTTGACATTCTGTGGAGACACCAATATTATACCTCCTCTTGCTCCTTCTCTACTTCTCAAACCATTTGCCATACCTCATTGTTATATTTATTTTCTGGCCTGGTGAGGATGGGAATGGGTGAATATTCTTCATGTACACAATACACTCCCAATTCATCTTCTTCCATTTCTTTGTAAGGATCAAATACATGTCTTTTGTTTTCCCATTCATCCCCTGTTAAATCTGAAATATTACCCACTTTGGTATTTGCTTCATGATCATTTGAGCACTCCTCCTGATTAAAAGATGAGAAATTTACATTTATAGGACTTGGCACATGAGGCTCAATGTGAAATTTGGTAATTGGTTCTGACCTGATCATGGGTTTGGCTCCATACCTTGTCCTATATAACATGTCAGACTAATCTGTAGATAGATGCCCTCCAATTTTGGTCTTAAATTTTCTTGATAGGCATAATGCAAATATTGGTGGCAAGTCAATTACAAAAATATCATGTAAGACAGTGACATTGGGACATGCATGCAGTCTCAGGCTCAACCCTTTATTGAATCCAACTATTAACATCGTTGTGTTGTCTAGTTGTTCCACTCCTTTCAAGAATGGATCATATTTCATTCCTAACTGATAAGCTATCTACTTTGGCCTCACTAAACTACTCGCCCCTGAATCAATCATGTAGATGTGTAATAACTTATCTCTGACAATCAACGAGACATAGAAAGGTGGGGGTTTCATATTCTTGCTTGATAGACCTCCATCTTGTTGCATTTTATTGGTAAGAAACTTTTCCTAATCCCTAGGTGCCTCCGTTGAAGAGGACCAGTTCACCATTGCAACTTGCAACAAGTTTCTTTATCTTGGGATCATCAGTGACTCCCACATGGAGATGTTCACATGTGTTTTCTTCATCAGATCTATGATGTTGAAAGGAGATGGACTATCTTTTTGCTGCCCCTTACTTGGCACATTTTTTTCTAGATTTTGAATAGGCACATGTGCTGCTGCAATGGGTGCCTTAGGATGATTTTGTACATTCGAAGCTACCCTTGTTTTGTTAACCCCCTATGGTGTGAGAGTGGGTTGAGAAACACTTGGGTTGGATGAATTCCCTTCCTTTATGTTCCTCTTCTTTGACCTTGTGTTGGTAGCCACACCTTGGAAAGGAGGTTGATTGATTCCACAAAAATCTTCCACCTGCCAATTTACCAATGTTGTTTCAATTTCAGGGGCTTCCTTTTTACATGCCTATTGTTGATTTTCTTCCTCATTTGGTTTGTGGACCACACAAACCATTTGAACCATCAAATCTTGATTTACTGCACCATGGAAACAAGTGGATTGGTTATGTAGCTGACTGTAAGGATATCACCATTCATATTCCTGAGCTAGATTGTTCTGAGTTAGAACCAAGGATTTTGATGTTAAGGCTACATTTGGATCATATGTTTAGAATTTCCTATTAGCTTATGGTTGTCCTTAGTTTTGGTTTTGATTTGGAGCTTAGCCTTGAGTCCTATTTAACGGAAAATGAACCTTGTTTACATGAGGTTAAGGCTAACAAGGCCTAGAGTTTTGAGCCTGTTGTATTTTGATAACAACTAGGTCATTCCTAAATGTTTGTTATACCTTGGCCATTTACCGCTACCCTTTTTCTATCTCTTGCAACACTTTCTTAAGATCTTTATTTTAAAATTTATTTCTCGAAGAAATAGATGCTTTGTTATTACGTTGATTTCTTAGATTCAGAGTCAGATTTAAATCAATTCCTTGACTCATTGTAGGAGCTCCAATTTCTAGATACAGAGGCATCGGTGGCCTTGGTGCTAACTTTCCAGCTTGAATGAGGCAATTCTCATATCTGATAGCTACTTCATAAGTGTCTAGAATTTTTTTCCTTCCCATGGACTAAATCATCATTGCAAGACTTCAAAAATTAAAGGAATGCACCTTCTACTATGAGCCTCACGGTAAATGGAATTCAATCCCATGATCCTTGAAATTGTAAATTGAAATCCATCATCATCTCATTAGGAGCCCTCCTAATGGTCATTAATAATTAAAATAAAGACAAATTGTCTCCTCTTTCTCTGAACAGGTTGCAGAGGGCTATGCATATTTGGTCCCAATTTTTGATAGAATTTGTTGTCAGGATCCTAAACCATTACAACACCTTCCCTTTAAATGAGGAAGCTAGTAACTTGACTGCAACATCTACTTTATTTATTTCATGAATAGTGCAGATGTTTGCAATATATTTTATATGATCAATAGCAGTTTTTTTATTCTCACGAGTGAAATAGCAGATGTTTTTTAGTTCTATCACTGGGATAGGGTTTTGAGCATTAAGTGTCAATGGGTTGCTTCCTGTAAAGTTAACATAAGGATTCGGTGGACCTTGTGGTGGTTTTTGTTGTATATGTGCCATTATGATTGGCCTAAGAACCATGTTTGTTTAAAGGAAGGGTCTTCTGGGTGGAGGTGTACATAATTCTCTACTTAGACGAGATGAGGGTCTTTGTGGTCTTCTTCCTCTTATACCTTTGCACGGAGATAATTGCAAGTACTCAAAATTACCTTCCTCTCTTGCTTTTGAACGAGTTTGGATCCTTCTCATATACTTAGACAACATGTGCTGCTACACCACCACTAAGTTCTAATCCCTTCGGAGTCACCAAATGTGTCAGGAGATGAAACCCAAAAGGCTATATTTTGATAATTCACACACCAAACTTGACAAAATAAAAATGATGACTTTAAGGGACCTGAATGTTTGATCTTCTGGAGATTAAAATTTTCTTTGAACTGAGAGTCCCGAAATTCCAAAATGAAGATATCCCCGAAACTAAAAATGCCCAAAAGTCTGAAAATTATGGAAACCCTGAAATCCAAAAGTAAGAAACTTTTGAAGTCTGAATTTCAAAAGGTCTGAACTTGGAGCACTCTCGAAATCCGAAATCCTGAAACCTAAAATCCCAAATTGGAAAAAACCCTGAAATTTTGAAAGTTAAAATTTAAAAAATATAAAAAATACCCTTTTGAATTTTAGGTCCCGATCTATCAGCGAATGAAATTTGGAGTTATTTTGAGCAAGTTAAACCCTTGAAAATTAATTTTGGAACTTCCTATGAGGTGAAAGGTACAAAACTAAAAACTTGCACTTTTCTAAGTTTGAATTTCTTGAAAATACCTTCAAATATTAAGGAAAAGACTTCTTCTCCCACCAGGCATACCAAAAATATTGATGTGTAATCACATCACCCTTGATTGTTTGCAATTTGAAGGATTGATATAGTTAGTGTGATTGCATAACATGGAGCTTTCCCCAAAGTGTGGGAATTTTCAATCAAGAAATCTCTACGGAGAAATGTCATCTCATATTCCTCTATTCTGATACACAAATCCAAATTGTAGATGATCTATTCTAAATCCTACTCTAAACTCTTTCTAAGGAGACATGGTTAAGAAGAATTACAAGAAGAGTAAAACCTAATTCTATTAGAGGTGATGCACTAAAAGGAATGTTAAACACCTACTTTACATGGAAATGGAAACAACAATTAGATTAAGGAGGATAAAAATACACCACAAATCAATCTACTAATGTGAATCCATTAACAATTAAAAACAAACCCTTAAGCATGTAATACAACAACCATGCACAGATAACCAAGATTGTAATGAAATATCTGGAGAAGGCAATGAGCACAAGAGAGGGTTAAAATTTGTCCACAGACTTATATTATTACACCACAAATTTGATACAATGCATTACAATGGCTAGGAGGAAAAAATTGCATTAAAGTTTGAATGGGAGGCTTTCACTCCACAAGAATACTTACAAACAAGAGAAGAAGGGAAAGTGAAAAGCATAATGATCCAACATTAGAACAATGCCCCTCATTACAATTTATAGTGAAAGATTGACAAAGGAGGAGAGATAAAATTGAATCCCAAATTTTCTCAAAAATCCTCCTAAAATCATTGTTTAATCTTGTAATGAGTTCCTTTTAATCTTCAAAATCTCCCTTTCCATTAATTTATTTTTCTTATGCTCGAAGAAATTTATTGTGATTGAACCTTTGGTCTAGTCTAGCTCATGTAGATTCATGATGAGCTCTATTTCCACCTACCTCCATTAATGATTTCACCAAATAAGATTATTGTAGTAACTTTTGGAGGTTCAAAGACCCCAAAATCCAAAATTCCATGTTGTCATGCTCTAGATCCTGAAATCACCTTTCCAGCGACTATAATATTGTGAGAAATGGATGAATAGATTGGAATATATCACCATTTTACTCCTAATGCTTCACTAGGATTTTTCCTATGTTTAACCTCCTAGAAACTAGATTTGATCTTCATCATTGGATTCTACATTGAATCACCTTTTCAGAAAGCATAATTTTGTCGAATTTGGCTAAAAACTAAGGGGAGATATCTTTGTTTGAGTTTTATGCATGATTTAGGGTTTACATACCTCCACCGAGTTATTTCCCTAGCTCATCGAGCTATTTTTAGACATTTTCGAGCTACCTTACCATGTTGAGTTGGTTTCTTCAATGACAATTTTGCCACCTCCCACTCACCATCTCACATTTGGATGCAAACCTCGAGTTCAACATCACTAACATGGCTCGCTGATGGAGTCATTCTTAACACACCATATGGCCATCATTTTGGGCTTGCACTCTTTATGCCAATGAATTAGTGGTTTTTAATGCTTGGGGAAAACTTCCAAATATTAAAGTTTTTCAGGCTATTTCCTTTGGACTTGGCAAACAATGCAACCCATAACCGACTCAACGCATCCTCTGAATCCCACCATGTCTAAAACCCAAACACAACCTGATGCATAGTGTACTCACCTTGCATTCAGGTATTTGGATTCCACCACTTCAGAGTCTCCACCCTACCCACTTCAGGTTTCTTGTCATGCTGATTCTGAAAATGACCCCTGAAATTGGCCTCTGAAACTGATTCCTAAACTTGAGTCTTGAATTCGACCCCCACGTTGACCCCAAAGATGTGATTTTACCTCAAAAGTGCTTATCCCTTTCATGCTTCAACAATTTGGCACCTTAGTCATTGAGCTCACCCTTCACACGTCTTCACTGCCGAGCTCTGAAGCAACAAAACCCTAAAATCTTGAAAAGGGATTGGGTTTCAGGATTTCATTTATGCTAATGACTCGACCACATTGTCTTCCCTAGCTTGCTCAGTGCACAAGCTATTCACCTCACTCCGTATCGAGTTCTCCCTTATTCAACTTATTGATCCTTTTATTGATCTACCATGGCTAAGTTAGATCGGCCTCAGGCCAACTTCATCCAACTTAGTTGGTTGTCCTTGCTCAGCCCGTGATGAATTTGAGCACTCTTTAGCACTCCAACGGCCAAGTCGGCCCTCTTCCATTCTATCAATGTCAACTAAGTCATGCCTCCCAACTCATCCCTATTTTTTGTCATCTTGGCCTTGAAACTAACTCACCCCTCTGCAAAGCTCACTCCCTCCACCTACTAGCTCACCAAAGTGGGCTCTTTGCCTTTTGCACGCACTGCTTTGAGCTAGCTCGATTCGGCCCCACCGAGACTTTCCTAACTTGACTTTCCAAGTAGCTCTCCAAGCTACTTGATAATCCATTCTTATTTTCCCCACCAATGCAAGCTCCTAAGCTCACCGGATAGCTTGGCGAGTTGTTTTCTAGCTTTGTTAGCTCTTTAAGGCCAAATGAGGAATTCTTTGAGTTTTTGGAGCCTAATTTTGGATTTTTTTCCAAATTTTTAATGGAAGAGAGGAGGATGAGTGCTTAGAACCCCAAAAATTTTAAATTTCCCATCATGAGTCATTTTTCACCTTTTTTGAGGTCGGAGACCATTTTTGCACTTGAATGGGGACCATGAACCGACATGACCCTGAATGTCCAGATTGCATCTTGAATGTTCCAAAACACTTGCAATTTCTTCCCAAGACCTTGAAAGCAATTGTAACCTTGATTTCAACCTATGGGGACCACTTTGGATTTTAGGATCACTTTGGTACCCTGTTGGCAAATTTTCTCTTTTCCATAAAGGGAAAATATTATCAATAGTAGATTAAGCTCCAAAATAAATGTACGCCATAGAGCTTGATGTACAACCAAAATGTAAAATTTATGAAACATATCCCTCAATTGAATCCAATCTAAAGAAGAGACTCTGGTCATCTAAACCAACCTAGACTAGAGAAGAGTAAGAAATTAAAAATGTCCCTCATAGGAGGAATAGAGGAAACAACCACAATGAGGATACTAAACCAAAAACCTCCTGGTTCTCCATCTACCTATTCATCCCCTCCAAAATTTTTTGCAGAGGAGGAAATTATGAGGACAACATTGACTACTGGATATTTTGGTTGACAAAGGAAAATAACCTATTATTGAAGGTGAGCCTAGCTCGCCTATTGATAAAGAAACTCTTATTCCTCGAGTTTTACCCATTTCCAAAGTGTAATATGAAATACAAAAAACAAGAAAGATGCTCAACATTTTACAACATTACCTTCAAAGAAAGGATGCAATTATTTCCCAATTAAAGGAAAATTATGATCTAATGATTCAGTAGATTCAAAAGATAGTGGAGAATAAAGATCAAACAATCCAAAAAATTCAACAATCATTGGAGGAAAAAGAATAGAAAATTCAAGCACTGCAACACACAACTGATGAGATGGCTACTGAAATGTCACTATTAAAAGTAGAAAAGGAGAAAAAAATCCCATAACCACCATAGACCAAACATATATTACATGTTTCCATGATATGTTATATTAAAAGAGATGGTCAATTGGTTGTACAGTGCTATGAGATCAGGAAAGTGATAGATGAAAATAAAGTACTAAAAGAAGAAAATTAAATCCTCCAAGATAATATGACATTTATTTACCATTTATATGAAAATCCCTTTCCTACATGTCACCTTCAAACTTTTATATCTTATTCTTGAAAGAATAGTTTTACAAATGGCAAGCCTCTATGTTTTTCTCTACATAATTTCTAGAGTTTGAGAATGACAGGAAATTCATGTGCACATATTCAACATATGATACAATTGGGAAATAATTATAGTGTGAATTTTATGTTCACAATTTTTTGTTACTTGAGCAAGTAGAAATACCAATCAATCTATATGTAGAGGAGTTTTACATAAGATCTTTCATCTCCATAATAATACATCAATCCATGTGGAGGGATCAAAGGGGGTATTTCACAAGGGAAGAAACTAATGCATGCCTCATGAGACATGATTTTCCAACACCTAGCAGGTTCTTACGGAAATATATTTCCTATATTTATCATCTACAAGTGGTAGGAAAATATAACAAAGAATCTCAACATGTGTGCCAGATTTCATGGCATGTGTACTTGCAAATTTTAATTTGAAATTCTTTTATTACTAACAAGGATATGAATTACTCTTAGAAGTATACAAAAATAAAGAGGTTATGTCTCCCAGTAACCTCCTGTGGTATGTGAGAAGATAAAAGAAAATATGTAGAATCATGATATAATTGTAGGAAAAGTTGGTATATATGTGGTTCAGACATCCACTTATACTAACACCAGTTCCAAGATGGTGTAATACACAAGATCAACCTGCTAAGAGTTACAAAAATGAAGAGACACAGTGATATAATTTTGTGAATTCAGTAATCTAGAAGAAGTCTAAACATGGCTAAATTTCACTAATGAATATAATTGTACAAGGGTTGTAGAATCTATAAATAGAACTCCTTGAATCTATAACAGGAGGACCTGTTAATCCATAAGTCTGAGGTAGTGATAAGCCTTGGTAATTCCCATTCAAACCCAATTTTTTACTATCACTTTGTAGTAGACTGATTTTCATATTTTGTAATTAATACTTTTATATATTTAAAAGGAATGGTTTGTGAATAAATCTTTTTCATTTTAATCTTGTATATGCTTCCTTGAATGGGTTGATATAATTTATTTTTTTTGCTAAAAAGTGTGAATGAAGGACCTATTATAATCCTAGCACATGATTCATATAGAGCATAACTAGGACTCACTTCAATGCCAGTGCAGGACTCATGCCCTAGAGCGTAGGACTTGCGTTATGAAAGTGAAGGACTCGCACATCACAACAAGAAACATAGAATCTAGTCAGCACATGATTTTTATGATGGAAGGAGAATCTAATGTGTATCATCATCTAGTTAGCACACGACTTGTACAACTTTGGATATTCCTAATTAATATCAGTTCGGTTTGAAACATGAATTAACTGGTTGGAAACTATGTTTGGGAGCAAACTATCAATCACCACTATTCAATAAACTCAAATGCATGAGTGTTTTAACTCTACCAGTCTCCAATATTTCAACTGGGCATTGTTCAAGGTCTCCACTCGTAGCTAGCATGATAAATCCAATCAAGATGCTACATGCATTTTTTATTTCAAACTTGTAACTCCCTATTACGTTGTTTCTCTCATGAAATTCTATTAGTTAAGTATTAGATAGTTGTTAAAAATAACAAGTCCTCTTGTAGAGGAACCGAACTTTGCCTGTTATAAAAGGAATTTGTATTAGGATTATAAAAAAATTGAAAGGAAGGAAAGTATTGTATTAAATTTTTAATACACTGCATGGTTTTGAGTTCAATCTTGTTGGTGTAATTTCAAGGCTAAAATTGGATCAGAGGTAAGGAGAAAGGGCCACTCCTCCCCAATATTAAGGGAAGTATTGCATGTTTGTTTAATTTTTTGTTTATTTAAAATTTGATTACCTACAAGAAGTATGATACGTTCAGTCTATTTCACCATTCTTAACCCTTTTAATTCATATATTTACGAGTATTTGTTTTATTTCATCAAATATTTCTCAGATAGACAAGTGTTTAGGAATAATATTCAATTAAATATTTTAAATAATACATTCTCAAATATAGTTTTGATCTTGTATTATTTCAAAAAACCTTGGAAATTTCCTTGGTATTGACAATCATTAAATAAATAAAGTACGAGTATCAATGACGCTCGTCATTTACAATTTTCCAAACTATGATTCTCTACATAAATGACACAAAAGGATTGAAATCATGAAAATATAACTCACGCACATCATGTCATAATAGAATCATGGAAATAACAAAATAACACAAGTTAAAGAGAATAAGGGATGGTCACACTGAGAATTTCTTGGAGTATGCACAATCTATTATAATGATTGGGAAGACACTAAGTGAATTTAATGACTAACATAGAAGTTTGCAAATAAAAAGTATTTTCCACACAAAATGACGTCACAAATTTACATTCAAGAGAGGATGTTTCTCATTTACAATTGAATTATATTTATAGAAGAAGAAGAGAAGAGATAGGAAATCCAATATCAAGAAAATCACCCACTTCTTTAACCACCAAGGACCAATCAAAATTCAAGTGTGTAGATCAAATGTGGTGCCATATAAATCATATATTATATAATGTCAAATCATATGAGGAAGGGGAATGCACAAGACAAATCTTAATGTTGACTATTGGAGCTTTTCAAACATTTATAACTGATACAGGCACCATTTGATCAATAAAATAGACTAAACAGAGAATGAAATTATGTCATAAACTTTTCTCTAAAATCTCTACAATTATATAGATATTATAACCAAAGGAATCTCTTCTCATTCCCTTTCGAGAAAGACCATGTGCGGGTGAAATGGATCTCTGCCTAAAAAGATACGGGCCAAATTTGAGCCCTAAAACATGTTGCAAAACCCAGATCTGAACACGATTATGGAGCCTCTATCCATATTTTAGGCCCAAAATTCACTTCATAATGGCCAAAACTACTCTTGACATGTAGTTGTTCTCAATACCTTTCCAATAGTACCAATTTTGTCTTATTTTGTGACTTAGATAAAAGATATGAGTATTTAAAGATCCCTATGTGGTTCTACATCATTGATGGCCACGGGGTCATCAAATTTAACCTCTAGGTAATCCTTTTTGATGTGTCAACTCCTTGTTTGATCTCATGTGATCTTAGAGTCCCCCCTTAGTTCTATGGTCTTGTTTTCTTTTCTACAATTTTTTTCCTCCCTGCTTATATTGTACCTTCTAAAAAAATTGTTTTTCATAAATTTTCCTTCTTCTAATGACTTTATCTTCCTTTCACATATTACTTCCTTCCCTTTATATTCTTCCTTCCATGGAATTTATTTCTTAAAGATTTTTTTTTCCTTATGTAGACCTACACTTTTTTTATTTTTAGCTTCCACAGACTTTTGCTTCTACGGGCATTACCTGTTATAAAAGGCATTTTTATTAGGATTAAAAAAATGAAAGGAAGGAAAGTATTGTAGTACATTTTTTTATTAATATAGTGCATGGTTTTGAGTTCAATCTTGTTGGTATAATTTCAAGACTAAAACTGGATCAGAGGGAAGGAGAAAGGGCCACTCCCCCCGCCAACATGAAGGGAAGTATTGCATGTTTGTTTTATTTTCCATTTATTTAACATTTTATTACCTACAAGAATTGCAATATTTTCAGTGTTTAAAATTTTCATTCTGTTTCAGCATTCTTAACCCTTTTAATTCATATTTTTAGGATTCTTTGTTTTATTTCATCAAACATTTCTCAGATAGACAAGTTTTTAGGAATAGTATTCAATTAAATATTTTAATTAATACATCCTCAAATACAATTTCAACTATGTTTTGTTGCAAATAACCTTGGAAATCACCTTGGTATTAAAAATCAATAAACAATTAAAATACGAGTTTCAATGACACTCATCATTCACAATTTTCCAAACTATGATTCTCTACATAAATGATACAAAGGATTTAAATCATAAAAATATAGCTCACACACATCATGTCATAATAGAAATCAAGGAAAGAACAAAATATCACAAGTAAAAGAGAAGAAGGGATATTCACACTAAGAATTTCTTGGAGTATGCGCAATCTATTACAATGATCAGGAAGACACTAAGTGAATTAAAAGACTAACACCAAATTCCGTAAATAAAAATGCTTTCCCACAAAAAATGACATCACAAAATTGCATTCAAGAGTGGATGTTTCTCAATTACAATTGAATTATATTTATAGAAGAAGAAGAGAGGAGAGTGGAAATCCAATATCAAGAAAATCACCCACTTCTTCAACCACCAAGGACCAATCAATATTCAAGTGTGTAGATCAAACGTGGTGTCATATAAATCATTTATTATGCAATGTCATATCATATGAGGAAGGGGGATCCACAAGACAAATCTTAATGTTCTATGTTGGAGTTGTTCAAAAATTTATAACTGATGTGGGCGTCATTTGATCAAGAAAATAGACTAAAAAGATAATGAAATTATGTCATTAACTTTTCCCTGAAATGTCTACAATTATATAGAAATTATAACCAAATGAATCTCTTCTCGTTCCCTTTCGAGAAAAATCATGTGCGAATCAAATGGATCTCTAGATAAAAAGATACATGCCAAATTTGATCCCTAAAACGTGTTACAAAACCCATATCTGAACACAAATATGGAGCCTCTATCCATATGTTAGACCAAAAATTCACTTGATAATCGCCAAAACTACTCTTGACATGTAGTTTTTTCTCAATACCTTTCCTACAGTACCAATTTTGTCTTATTTTGTGACTTGGATCAAAAGATATGAGCATTTAAAGATCCCCATGTGATTTTGCATAGTTGATGGCCATGGGGTCGTCAAACTTAACATCTAGGTCATCCTTTTTGATGTGTGAACTCCTTTCTTAATCTCATTGGATCTTATAGTCTCCCCTTAGTTCTCTAGTCTTGTTTTCTTTTCTACAATTTTTTTCCTCCCCACTTATATTGTACTTTTTGCAAATTTTCTTCTTTCTGCAAATTTTCCTTCTTCTAATGACTTTAGCTTCATTCCATAGATTACTTCCTTCTGTGAATATTCTTCTTTCCATGGAATTTGTTCCTTCAACAAATTTTCTTCCTTCTGTAGACCTACACTTCCGTGTTTTTTGGCTTACACGGATTTTGTCTTCCATGAACATAGGTTTCCGTAGTCTTAGGCTATTGTAGAATTTGGTTTTTGTAGACATAAGCTTATGTGGTCTTAAGATTCCATGGACTTTGTCTCTCATGGACTTGGCTTTCACGAACTTTGACTTTCATGGTATTTTTCTTCCATGGACTTTGTCTTCTACAGACATAGGTTCATGTGGTCTTAGGATTCTGTGGACTTTAGCTTTTGTAGACTTGGCTCCCATGAACTTTGGCTTCCGTAGTATTTTTCTTCGACAGAATTTGAATTTTACAGACTTAGACTTCCACGAAAAACAAGTTTAAAATTTGAAACAAGTTGCCCAAATAAAACATTTGACAATAATTTCCTTAAACCCCAACATAACAATCTAGATATATTAGATAACAATAATACACAAACACACACGAAATCACTTAAACCCAAAACTTGATTCTCAAAGCCACAGTTTATAAAAATGAAGAATCAAGATAGACATGTAATAGTCTTTTTTGATGGAAACAACTACCATTCTCATGTATCTTGTAAGATCCCTCCATAGTTCTATTGAAGTGGTCGAAGTTCCCAAAATTTGGGAAAATGTGAACTCGGTTTCATAACCACCAGCTAGCATAGACCAACGGTTTGGAACTTATTCCCGTGTGAAGGACAAGTTTTCCATATGATGCAGAAAAGTTCCTTAGGACTAGAGAAAGTGACTAAAACTACAGCCACACTCTACGTGTGAGGATGTCACAAGGCCGCACTCTACCACCACATTATACACACATATATTCGAGTTTTGGGCATTAAAATATTATCTGTGGACTCTGTTAACAATTATTATTTTTAAGGGACTTTTAAGTCATGTATAATTTTTTGTTAATATGAATGGATACATAAAGGATATAATATTGGTGATTAAATTTATTGTTGAATTGGAGTGTGTTTTATTTATTATGTCCATATTAATAGGGATATCGTTCACCATATTAATAAATAGTAGTTCAACCACAAACACAATCATTGGTTGAATGCCTACACCAAATACCAAAGTTGTCTTTGTAATTAAACTAAAAAAGCCAACTTTAGAAAGAAGAAAATTTACCCGAAGAAAGAAGAAAATTACCTTCCCATTAAAATAATCAAAGTTTATTAGAATACATAATGGTATCCCACGAGGATGTTTATGTTTTTAGATGTTACAGGAGTTAGTGACCCAACAATTTGGTACACTTTGTGGCATGTCGTGCTAATGCAGGGTGAGTCCTCCTAACCGAGTGTACGATTATTATTTTTAAGGGACTAATTTTAAGTCATGTACATTTTTTTGTTAATATGAATGGATACATAAAGGATATAATTTTAGTGATAAAATTTATTGTTGAATTGGAATATGTTTTATTATTACGCCCATATTAAAAGGTATATTGTTCACCGTATTGATAAATAGTAGTTCAACCACAAACACAACCATCGGCTGAATGCCTACACCAAGTACCCAAGTTGTCTTTGTAAGTAAACTAAAAAAGCCAACTTTAGAAAGAAGAAAATTTACCTTCCCATTAAAATAATCAAAGTTTATTAGAATACATAATGGTATCCCACGAGGATGTTTCTATTATTAAATGTTATACGAGTTAGTGACCCAACAATCTGGCACACTCCATGGCATGGCATGCTAATGCAGGGCGAGTCTTGTCAACCGAGTGTGTAAGTGCGAGGGTGACCGGTCCACTAGGGCCTGGGGGATTAGAACCTGGATGGGTGGCTAGCAAGCACTCAGGGCCCGCCCTCAGGGCACGCCCTGGAATCCATGAGGATGTTTATTGCCCTCCTTTGCATATATCAAAATTGAATTGAAAAAATCATAATGTTGGACCCACCCATTATATACTTCCATTCTTCGTTGCAGATATATATAATGTAAACAAAATGCAATATGTAAAATGAATTTTTATATAAAATATGTAAATAAATAACCATAACATGTGTAGGAATCATTTATTAAAAAAAAGGTATTAATTAATAAATCTTACCTAATTAATTTTGGAAAAATTAAAATAATAATGAAAACGAATGGTTTAAACTTATCTTATTTATAAGAATGATATAAAAGATTCGTTAAATTTTTATAATATACATTGTTTTTAATAGTAAGTTGTGATAGATTAAAAATTTTGTATTAAATTGAGAAATTTGTCTAAAACATTGTACTTAGAAAGTGCATGATAGCATTCTAGGAAAAATAATTTTAGATGCATAGATTCTTAGATAAGTGAATTCTACTCCAAATATTTTAGGTGCACTTCCAATGTAAATGACATGTTTTTCAAGCGGGAAAATTTGGATTTCTCAGTTAGTATGCAAAAATTATAACCCGTGAAAATTCCAGAGTTTTACACAATTAAAAAGACGTCAGGATGATATTCCAAACCATACTAATTAAACCTATCATCCAATCAAAAAAAAGATTCTCTAACACAACACTTAAAACATGGCATTTATGAGAGAATTTCAAGCTACCTGGTTTTGTGTAGATTTAATGCAATTGATGTGTCATGTTTTGGAATGATATTAGAGTTTTAAATGGCCGCACATGCAAAAGTTTTTTTTTTTTTGAGAACAAACTTTGGAGGTATTAAGTAATGTTTTGTCGTTTTTGTATGAAAGCATGTAACAGCAAGCTTATTGTCTTATTTCATTTTTTTTCTCAAAATTTTGTGCACGTAAGATTGTGTTTTATATTTGTAAGTTAAATTCTTTAGCTTCACATTCTCATATATTGTCATCTCGTATTTGGGACATTCTGAAATACAGATTATTTCATACTTTGTTGTGTAGGCGTTTACAAATTGTTTTGCCTCCTTCCATGTTTCTAGCCTACTTAATTTCTTGTTTTTAATTTTTTAAATTTTAAGTTTTGAGGAACCATATTGGCTTTTCTCGAGGGGTGGATACATTTTGTTTTTCCTCTCTCCGCTATTTTTGGGTTTAATTTCATGTTTTTAATTGTTTTAATAAAGAAAATATCTAAATTCGAGAGTGATAGTGGATGCTATGACTTCAAATTATGCAAAAAAAATAAAAATTTTGGGGGTTTCCCATTGGTATGTGTCTAGTAATGTTGACCACTCTAGCCATGGTTTCAAAAAAATTACACTTGCAATTACAATATCTTGGTGTACCCTTCTCATCTACATTCTTTATATTTATGTGAGATTTATTTACCTTTCTTGACATGTTTGCAGTTTTAATTTTGATCCTAATTAATATCAACAATCACGATTTTGATTTTGATCCTGATTTTGTTGTTTTACTTGATTCAAGGTGTTGCTCTTTTTATTTGTATGTCAATGTGTCTTATTAACATGCTTAACTTTAATGAAGCTTTACCTCCATAATATTATATGATCTTATTTACAAAATAATACTCTTTTAAATATGTGTTTTCATTTATATCTGTATGGTTTTAATGTTTATTGTTTTCTCATATAGTTTTGGTGAACCAGTGTCGCCTAATTATTTTATTGTCAATATTCCTAGTTATTATATGTCAATATGCACGCTAATAGCATCTTTATTTGAATTCAAAAAGTATGAGTACATCTAGAATTTTTAATAAGTGATGAGAGGAAATTTATAATTTCTGATTGTATATGTTGATTAGACCTCATCTTAATATATTTGTTAGATAGCATTGGAAACACTTATATAGATATGTATGTAAAATATCAAGACAAATAAACAAAGAAATATTAGTAAAATTTTACAACTTATGTAAAATTAATAATCTTATTGAAAATAACATCAAATAGGATGGGAGTCCCCTCCAACCCATAATTATAAATACAAATACAAGATATGTGTTCGAATATAAAGAATGTTTACCATCCATCCAAGTTATCTTAGAAGAAATTGAAAAAAATGAATTAGGTTTAGTTTTTAACCATGTTACCCATCAAATTCATTAATAATTTCAAATAAATTTGCATAATTTACAATTCAACAAAAAGAACAATGGATTATATTCTTCTCCCTAGTACCTGGCGGTTGGCTTGCGAATCAAATTCAATCTAAGTTCTATCAATACGATGTTAAAAATTATTTGTTTACAACAAATAGAAATGTAGCTCTTATAAAATATGTTAATTCGTTTGGTTTAAAAAATACTTGTTTATCTCACATATATTATATTTCTAAACGTTTTTAAGTGGTTTTTATTCTTTAAGAGATACAATTATAAATGTCATCACACTTGGGATTATAGATTCCCCTTTAGATTTCAATTCACATTTATAGGGAGTATAGTTTTGTATCTAAAATATAATTTTTGCTTTCAATAAGTGTCATTCAAAGATTTAGGTTTTCATTGATTTGTAGTCCATAGTCCATTATAATAACAGGGATGATAGCGTATTACGTGTTATTTTTTATTGTGATATTTAATGAACGTGCGTTTAGAAACTTTGTAAATATGATATGTTCTATTTATCATATATTTTTAACAATTTAATATTTGAAAGTTACGAATTTGTTAACAATCAAACTAATATCATAAATGTATTTAGTCAAATCAACAACAAGTTCAACTCATTATATAAAAAGGTCATAAGAAATAAAATATTCATGTGATCAAAACATTACACCAAATTTGTTGATATGACATTGTTAACACATCACAACTCTATCATTATGGAGAATAATAGATACAACAAAAAAAATCTATCTAATACATATAAATATTAATTTTAGTATGTTAATAAAAGCTCAAATAGAAATATTAAAAAAAATGAACACTAAAAAATTTATAAATTCATTCTAATTGATCATATATCCTCTCATATACAAAACTTGCAATTTCCCAAGAAATACTTAACACTTTATATTTCTATTGAACTTAAGAAATAATATTTTTTCATTCAAGGTAATTGGTTTACAAGGATATAGAAAGCTAACAAGATTATGACAATAAAGGTTAATCCAACATGGCATCCACTAACAATCAATAGAACTACACCATCAATACATAAATATGAATGTTAATTCCCTACATTTTAGTGTGTTATTCTCAACTTGTGTAAGAAACTAAATCAAAACTCCCCTCCCTCCTTCCCATACATCCCCATCTTAAAGTACACTTACTATTACATGGGATCCTGCCACGTAGACTTGGACGTGCCCCTTTCAAAGACTTTGTTGATGTTCTTTCTTTTTATCATTATAGTTGAAATCAACATGTAAGTGCAAGTCTAATAATTCTTCTCCTAATCAATACAATAATAAATAATGCCCCTTTATTCAGGAAGTACCCAAAGCTGCAATTTGAAATTATTATTTTTACTTGGATTCAATCATAGTTGCAATTCTCAACTTTTAGAATATAATTACCTCATGTAGAAAAGACCTTTAGCAGAATATAAGTTGTACTGGTATCAAAAGTATTATTCTTACCATAATAGTACCTAATTATGTATATCGCAATCCATAATTACAAAAAAGACATGATAATAATTGAATGTTGAAACATTTTTATTAATGTACTATAAAGTTAACTCATCTTGCCAGCCATTTCTTTGGCTTATTATTATTTTTCCATTGTTGATAACGTTAGTACTGTGGTGACGGCATAGAATGGATCTGACGAACGATTTTTGTCTTTCATATTTATGAATACCAATAATTTCGAATGTTTGTGGCAGACCCATTGATCATTCATCCCATTACAACATATATTATTGAGCGGTTTCTGCACGTTAATTATGTAGTTGCCTGTGTAAAAACGCTATTATATACTAAGTGAATGTATCTATCGCTATATCAGAAATGATGTATGAATTATATTTATTTTTCAATCATCCTACACTAGATCAGAGGGAGCTTTGGAAATAAGTGGTGGAAAATTTTCTCAGACAGAAACATCGATAAGAAAATCTCAAACACCGATTTATCAATACCCAAAATACTATCTCTCTCATACGATAAAATTTGCTGTTGAACGTTTTCTGAAATTTTACAATTTGTTGGAGCTTAAATTATTTCCACACTTGCAGTAAAGCAGAATTGAGAAGAATCAAACAATTTATCGCACCAATATGAATAACAATGGACAAGTATTAATCTGTAAGAAGAGTGGCTGATCCTAATATAACCTCCTTGATTTCTTTTTCAGAATCCTTCATTTGCTGCACAGTAAGCAATTTTGTTGATTTGATTTGTTGTAACTGAGCTTTATACACATAACCTTCCATTTAATCTATAGATTCAACACTGGCCATGGCTGTAATTTTATTACACCCTCCCAATACCTGCAATTCTAGTATAACCATGGCTTCCAAGATCTTATCATATTGGGAATCAGTGTTAGGGCAAACAAATAAAAAAAATTGGTGATAACCTTGACAATTAGCATTCCATTTCTCAGAGTTGATCATATTTGATCCAGAGCTGCAGCAATGCGCTGGAAATCAGGAGATAGTAGAGTAAAGGCCCTGTCGTAGGATGGATCAGTTACCTGTGGCTGCCATGAAACCGAGCAATTGGTTGCATTATTGTCTTCCCTGTTATATATATGTCCAGAAGACTTGGTTTCAACAGTATACATTGTCTGCGTGCAACTGGAAAATGGAGGCTGAAACAGTTCAGTTTCTGAGGTGATGTCAGACCCATCTGGTTGTGTTGGCTCAGATAATCCCCAAATATGGCCGCTTGTTTCGTAAAAGGCGGCGCCATTGTTGACCTCCATGTTGTTGCTGCTATTCCCGCTTATATTGCTGCTGCTCGCCGCAGCTATATTATGATTGTCCCAGTATGTTTGAGCTCTGTTCATGTAATTATTGTCCAAAAAATCTTGATTGCCCACCAGCCGATTAGAATATAAGAACGAAGAGAGGCCAGGCCCTGGTCTGTTATACAGAGATGGATTGCCCATCATGCAATTATTGTCAGAGAAGTCGCTTGAAGCAGCAAAATCTGAATTGGTGTCCACAGTAAAATTCTCCGCAGTATCCTTTGAATGCAGCGCCGACCATGTTATTTCATTGGGGATCTCGCAGGAACCTTGAAGCGGGGCTTCCAAACACAACACTGGATTGAGACTTGTGAGCTTGTGATGACTGTTCATAACCTGGGCAGACAGCTGCATGAAGTTTAGATCGGCAAGTGATGTCACGGGGCTGTCATTGAATTTTTGCAGAAACATTTCCTTTCGCGAAGAAACCTTGGAGTCGATCTCCTGATGGTTAGCTAACATTTCATGGCAGTCGAACATGGCGTCTTCCATATGATTGGAAAAGGCTGCTGTATTATCAGCGACTTCATTCCTGGAAACTACATTCAGATCATCGGGATGCTTCAAATTATTGCATTCAGCGACAGAAGGAGACCCAGTTGCAGCTTTGTTGTCACTGTTATCTTCTCCATCGCCGCCATTGATTTCAGCAAGAGGCTTGTGAGTAACAGGATCAATACCGCGTTGCCTCAGCTTCTTCTTAATGCATGAATTCCACAAGTTCTTAATCTCGTTATCAGTTCTTCCAGGCAACTGGGTAGCTATCTGAGACCACCTGTGGGTGTGACAAACTAATTCAGTAATCTTACATAATTCAATAATCCCACATAGCTCCAGGTCGCCGAATCCACAAGGTAACCAGAAAAATGTTTTCTATAAGATCTAGAACTACCTGTTGCCAAGAAGAGCATGCAGTTCGATGATAAGATTTTCTTCATGTGGAGTGAACGAGCCACGCTTCAGATCCGGTCTTAAATAGTTGATCCATCTCAGCCTGCAGCTTTTCCCGCATCTCTGGAGACCTGCACAATCATCATAAGGGATTCATTTCAATGTCCTTTTCAAATCACATAATCCTAACTGTTGCAATATAATTTATAAATACCAGCTTGCTTGGGCACAGTACTCCAGCATCCATGCCCATATTTTGTAATATGCCGCAACAGCTTCTCGTCTTCTTCAGGAGACCACAAGCCCTTTCTTAGCTTCTGCTTGTAGCAACAGGAATGGCGGCCCATAATCGCAAATACTCTTAGACTTCCTCTGCAATTCTCACTCACCGACGACCAATTCCTTCACTTGTGCAAGAATATCTGAATTTAGCAACAATGTTGAGCTTCAAAACCATCACCCACACACACAAAACCAGCAACAACATCAGATACAATCAAAACCACCTTGAAATCACAAATTTTTACTCAAAAACCACTTCCAAAACTACAGGATGCGAATCAAGATTTCCTAAAATTAGTATCCACATTCACAGCCACAAGAACATGGTCAAGAAACACTCTAATTCAAGCTAAAACATTAACTTAACAGGCGAATTTCCTTCGACTGTTCACAGAAAATGACTAATTTGATTCTCAAAAATAAATTATTAATCGTGAGCTAAGCAATTACAAAAACGTCAACAAACAATCCAGGAAAAGAATCCCAATATCTAATAGAGGGTAAAGATAGTAATTCTCAAAATCTGAACAATCCAAAACCGTCTGGACAAAATTTTTCCTTTTAAATATGGTCCGTATACCTGTCGAAACTGAACTTGTGCAGTCACTGAGTTTGTCAGACTGTACGAGAAATGGCAGAGGGTGGCCAGTGGAAGAGGACGAAGAGTGGGACTATGATCGGATATTGAACAATTGTGTGAATGTGGTGGGTACTAAGTAGTCTCGAACTCGGCCCCTCTTTCTTAATTATCACCACCATGGTGGGGCTACTGATTGCGAACGTGAACAGACGAAAGACAGAAGCAATCTACAAGTAGAAATCCAAAACAAAAACGATCTGCATAACAGTAATTATAATCCTTCAAAATCTCTACGCTACGAAGTTTCGCATGCTTAACTAATTTATTTCGAGTTGGTGAGGCTGAGAGCTCAAAAACTAATTCAAATTATTACAACTCTATGGTTTCTAAACAAAATTCTGTTAGAAAGAATGAATTTTTTTAATTCCTCCAAATAATGTAAGGAATTTAATGAGATTGAAAAACCATAACTAGTTTCCAATAAAAGGAGAGATCTAATCCCACATGCAGGGTTAAAATTATAAAAAATTGAGTATAGATGAAGACTAAATGAAAAAGGAGGGGATCTTGTATTCTTATGAAAAGTATTTGTTGTGCTTTCAATATGTAGATCAGGACGACCTATGGAGAATGTTGAGACATCTACGTAGTTGCATATTATTATATGCTCTTTAATTTTCCCTCTTAAATTTTCTCTTCAACACCCAAAGTTGTAAAACTAATCAAACTTGCAAGACATATCTTGATATAATATAAAAAATTCAATGTGAATTTACATGTAGTCTTTACTCATGATTATGGTTAACTTGTAAGGTTGTGCTTCAATTTTTGCTTAACATTACATGCAAGGTGTAGAGATAAGTATTATTATTAAATTAATTAGACTTTCCTTCCAATAGTCCAAGTACTAGAAAGCATGTTTTCTAAGAGTATATTGATCTCATATATTAATGGGTAGTTTTAAGGTATATGATGGGCTTGTAGCATGTTATAAGTAGAATTATTAAGTCTTGGGTTATCTTATTAATGTAATTTCATATAAATTGTTATTTGATATTTAATATAATTATATGTTTTTTCATTTTTGGAATATAAAGTCATTAAGAGTATAACTTTCATAAATTTATAGGTAATTAAGTTATATTAATGATCGGTTTGTAGTATTAAGTTAGGATTATATTTATTTCGTTTTAATATATAAAAAATTAGTTAATATTTATGAAATTGATTAGGGTTTTCCTTGCAACACCAAGAATTGTGGAGTTTACGAAATTTGAAAGCCAAATATTATAAGATTATATAGATCTCTTATATCTATAAGCAGTCTTTATGGTAATAATGAGATTGTGAAATTTCAATAGAATCAGTAAGTCGTCTTAGAATTTGTATCTTATTGACATCTTATTCTATAAAATAAATTTTGTTTTATATTTTATACTCGAACACGCAATGTTTCATATTTTATGCTAGAACACACGAATTCCAAAACACACATGAAAAGCCTAAATATATATAGTACACATTATGGAGTAAATAGTCAAAAATGACATACTTGTACATTGTTGTATAAAAGTTACTCTCGGAAAAAAGTATGGTTTCTTTCCTCATCATGATGATGGGTCAAGAGTGATGATGGATCAAGTGTCATCTGAAAAGTTGATTCCAAAATTTTGACACCATTTTCCGAAATTGCTTTCTCAAATCATATGGACTCTGAAAACATTATATCTTTTCTATAAAAGAAAAAAATAAAAGATAATTACACTTTTTTTTTAATACAAGGTCAGAATTTGGTCACTATTTGAAGAAAGTAATTGGGCTTCAAAGAAAAGGCATTTGAATTTGTTTTTCGTGATCAGAAACGTGTAAGGTACGTATCCAAGTAGAAAAAATAAAATAGCTGTGAAACCATTAATTGATAATTTAAAAAAGACGATCACCGACAGGCAACCATCGGAAAGAGTGTTGAACGGAAGGGGAAACTGCCTTGGCCCATACGCCGCCAGTAGAAAAGCGTACAAGTAGCTGTACTAGAAGTAGTAAAAGAGTCTAGTATTTCCAGTCCACATGGGTGAATAGGAGGAAGAAAAAAAAACAGGGCGTGTCCCCACAGACGCGAAGCCAATCATGCGGCGATATTACCCGTCGCGTTTAGAGTGGTGGGATAGGGTTGTGCGTTACAATCAAACGGCCGAGCATTAGTTGCAGGGCTAAATCATTTTGCCCCCCTGTGAAGTATTAATTTGTGAGTGGAATGGGTCCCTACGGGTCTACTGCCGCTATCGCTGGTTCCAGCTCGGGAGGGCCCTCTTTGATTCTCGGCTGCTTAATAATGCAGGTTTTTGTTTTTTTTTTTTTTTGCCAAAAAAAGTGTGGCAGTGAAGCGAAGAAGCTTCCTCCTCGAGATCTGGGGCGATCTCATCCTTTCGACAGATTTGACCAGAGGAGGAAGATATTCCGCATGCGGTGCCATTACCCACATCCAAATATATATTTGCATCAAGTCAAAGCAGTCTCTTTACTTTACAATTTCCGCAGTTTGAGGTCAATAATCAACTTTGTGTTGGGCCTACCAGTGTAGGAGGGGAGCTTCTTTCAAACAAAATTCATCTTTTGCTTGTTACACAAACGACTTTCTGCATTGGCCACTGTCCTAAGTATATATTTGTGAGATAGTGAACAAAAAAAATGTCAACTAGGGTGATTATTGTGTCATTAATTTATCATTCTTTGTTTTACTTAAATTTTTATTTCTATTGGTTTACTACAAATTTAGTTAGTCTTAAACGTGTGAACAGAATTTCAATATTCATGAAATTTGTGTGATGTAGTGCTGTTGAAAATAAGTTGGACAACTAAGGGAGAGGAACCAGTGGTTGTGCACTCTAATTGAGGGGTGTACAACACACATATAAATACATCAAATTTTGAAAAAAAAAATACCCTTTAATAGATTTGTTTTTTCTTAATTCGAAATACTTTTTTTTGAGCATTTTTATTTTATGGAAAGTGGTTTTTAAATGGATTTAAATCAAGTAGCTTTCCATACAAAGGAAAAAAGGGTGGACCATTAGTAAGGCATTATGTCATGCATATTTTTCCACTTATGTGGCATCATGTGATTGGGTGATTCTTTGATGTGACACATTTTATTAGCTACTTTTTTTTCAAATGTTGAATGACAAATGTACATGTACTAGTCACTCACTTCACAAATACCCAATATTGGCTCCTCTCCCTTACTAAAGTCAAAGTCACTTTATTTTAAAATCGGTACATTTATGCTAATGCGTCATATCTTGGTAGATTATGTATGTAAATGTGTAAGGGACATATGTCATAGTTTATCGTGAAATTGGTACTTATACCTACATGTCATATCACGTGTATTAGGTATTTATCACAATATTGGGTCTTTTCGCATACACGATATGCATAAATGCATAAGGAATGCTTATCTTAAATGGGCAAGTTATTAATTTGAATAGTGAGATTTTTGTCAATAATACATGAGTTTTATACTTTCACTTAATTTGTAAGATCTTATTTACATTTATGTAAGGATTGAAGTGTATTTATTAAATATGAAATTCATTAAATATTGAAATTCAAACTTATTGTAGAAATGTAAACATTGTAGAGCAATTACAACATATTATCATGTTCGTCAATTAGCTTACAACAAAATTACTATATCATTTATTTTCAAAATGTTCAACGATGTAAATTGAGAGTGGTGGGTACGTAGATACATAATTAATAACCATCTTAATTTGACGATCGTTTGAATATCACGTGATATTTTCCAATACTAAAATTGATGATCATATAATTGTAACTTTAAAATGTTTTCTTGTGCTTTAAACGCCATTTTAAAATTGTGATATGTTAATCGTAGAGTAAATTTATGATTCATTTTTATCTCTAAGATATTTGTTAAATTTAATATATTAATATAACTAAATTGATATCATTGATCATCACCTTTTCAAAAAAGTTAATAAACTTATTAATCAATATAATATTAAAAAAATAAATCTAAAAATTAATATCTACTCATATTTTCAAATAAATAAATTTAAAATATTTATATTAAATTGTATAATCATTGTAAAAAAGAGTTTCAAAAATAATAATAATAAATTGATGCCTAGGAATCTGAAATGTCTCTGTAATGCGGACTAATTAGGACCAAAAAGAAATTGTAGTGTAGGAGGGCCTCCCTAAGCACATTTCCACTCGTATTAAATAAAACAATCTTCGCGGGGGCTATTTACTAGGTAATACATTTCTTTGATGAAAGAAAGTATATATACTTTCGTGCAGTGTGCTCTTACATGTAAGGTTCGAGCGAAATAAATAGTCCATGCATAGTTTTTTATTAAATTTAAAAAGTTGAATCAGTCCATGCATAGTTTTTTCCCCAATTGAAAAACTTTAAATTGTCCCTCCATAGTTGTTATATACACATTAAAAAATCCTAGCTAGTGCTTACATAATAATAACTAAATATATTTCATTAAAACAAAGTATTAGAACCTAAATATTGTGGTATTTAAAATGGTGCTTATATTCGAACATGTTCTAATATAATAGGTATAAATAGATTTCAATTAAATTGTAATATCTATAAGTGACTTGGCTTATACAAATATGTTTGAAATATAATTTCTATTTGATAATTATTAAAATTAAAGAAAAGTAGTGGTATTAAAGGTTTAAGTTTATTTATTTTTATTTTGTAATTTGATGGTAGTTATTGAACGTAACAAAATCTTATTGTGAGAAATGATAGTCGTGTTTAAGTTGTATATTTGCATTCTTTGATTGTTTAAATTGTATATTTATGTTCTTAGTATTTTAGACTATGCATTGCTTTTCGACACAAAAATGTATAATTGTCTTTCTTAGCGTTTTGTAATATTTCACTTAAATCACATGGGAGGGGTCTTTAAAGATGAGATGTGTTTCGTTTGGTGTTTGTTCTTTGTCGATTTCTCTTAATCGTTGGTAGAGTTTGCTTCTTTCGATCTTCATAGTTATATGTTTTCTCCACTTATACTTGTGGGTTTTTTGGTCCCCTCAAAACCAAACTTGTTACTTAATCTAAAAAAACACTTCACTTAAATTATGTTAAAAATATCCTTCACTTCTTGTAATTGGACGAAATATATAAAATTGCAAGAAATCCAATACACATTTCGAACATGTTATAAACTTGAGATTAAAATAATTATCTTTATTGTTATTGAGCCCATAGAAACAAGTGTATTTTCCCTAATAATGCACTACACTAACTACATTACTATATAAATATTTAAAAGATATTAATTTGTAAATTAAATGTATGTGCATTAATCGTACTTTTTAGAACATATGTTGATTTGAATATTTAAAATGGTAAAAAAAAAGAGGATTTTAAGGGTAATAATCAATTTTTCATAAATTATGGCACAAGCATGAGGAGGAGATATTGAAAATCATTTGCAAACAAGGTGAACAAATCCTTTTTTCCTGAACTTTTGAAGCAAATAGAGAACCTTCCTTGAGGAGGAAAAACCATTAAAGTATGGAAACGAAAAAAACAAAATCATAAAAGTATGGTTATAGCACATGTTTGCAACTATGAAACACATTTGAAAAATATGTTATTCTATTTTTGATCTTGCAAACCTCACTTTTTTTTTTTCCAAAATTCACTACGTGAAAACAAATAATATTTCTCCTTGAAAATCCCAATGTATCATCTATGTTTGGAAAACAATATGTTATGGGGTCCATGCTTAAATCATGAAAAAGTGAGCTTCCATAATATTTATAATGCTCCTAGATTGATGAATGAATTCAATCTTGATATTAAGGTATAATGTAGTTTATCCGGTAGTCTATTGTATTATAATTGTCACAATTTGTACACTTTGAATAAACACAAACAAATAGTACAAATGCTAAGTGATTCTAAAAAATATTAAAGTCTGCTTATTATTCACGGTGAATTATGTATAACAGTTCATCTAAAACCAATTTATTTTTATTTTTATGGTAAATATTTTTGTATTTGTATCCTAACTAATGAAACACAACTTTACATTTATTTAATTATTGAATGAAAAATACTATCCTATAGACGAGCATGAGTACATAAAATAAACATGGAAAAGTGCAAAAAGTCCAAAAACTTCAGGAAACCCAAAAAAAGGTTCAAGAGTCCCATTTAGAAAAAGTGACCATAATTATACAATATTGAAAATTCAACTCTTAAAATTCTGATGCAATTAACTCTAGTTCCTCAAATATCACTTAATTTTTTTCTTTGGCGTGTACTGTAGTTCAAATGAAAATATGGTTAATTGTACAATTGAAAATCAACACGCGAGCTTCAGGAGCACTCAACCTCCTGATGTCATGTCAAGACAACCGATGTGGAATATTATAGGGGTGCTGGTGGGAAACTATAGGAGAATCGGGGACTAAGATCGGGTAGTCTGAATTCCTAGTAGTTGAATTGGTCAAAGGGGAATTAGAGGCTAACTGCGGGTAGCGTAAGTTCCCTATTGTTTGACTATTGGATGTTATCTACTTACTTGAAGGAAAGTTAATTTAAATAAAGGGAATAAAACAAATAAAATAAAACCAACTGATCTAATCTAACATTTTTGGGTTTTATGCTTTTTAGAAAATAATGGAAGAAACAAAATTAGTGAAGAAATTACCTGTACAATTTAATTACTACAACCTAAACAAATAAGTAATCGGATGTGATTATCTATGTGTGCAGAAAAAAATCTAAGCTATTTTAGAATTAAGAAAAGATTTTCCTAAATGTAATTGTGGATGTAAATCCTTCGTTTTGCCTCTGAGGCATGAGAATAAATCAAAGCTTCTCAGAAGCCTTTCTTCCCCTATAATTTCCCTGGTACAAGTATAGAAGGATTTAATGAAGGTTGTAAATTGGAATGGATTATAATTTCCTAAAACAAATGTATAATCTTTCCTCCAAAGAATCTTCCGTTACAAACCCACATGGATAGGTAAGGAAGCTATCTATCACCAGAAGCTTTACAGAAGAAATAGAAGCTACAATAAGGATCTAACTATTGCAATTATTAAAATTAAAACTGTTTTCTACTCTAGTCAATAATGTGCATACAAATTAAATAAATAATTGAACAAATCTTCAAGCAATCCAAGTACATCCCCAACCTAGAATTTACAGTACTGTGAAAAATCTGGTTATTGTTTAATTTTGTGTCCCCTCAATTTATTTTCCAACTTCAATGTTCATGTGAGTCCAGAGGGTTGTGCTGGTAATACAGAAGAAGAAAGGAAGAAGTTGCTAGAGAAATGGTGGCTTACTGGCAATCTGGTAGCAATGCAAGTAGAAAAAGAACAACATAGGATAATAATGATTGGTTATGTAATTTATAGCAAGATCATTACAAAATAACAAAAAAATAGCAATAAAAATCTCCAACCAATGCTTCGAGAAGAAGCCTAGTTTTTATAGAACAAAGGTTGGGAAACGGTCTAAGCTATTTGGCACACATGGGGTGCCACATCACAAAATGGAGGGGCTGTTAACTCTCAATTAACAATAGAAGAGGAAGTGAAGTTAATACACTTCTATCAAGCCTATAAATAAATAATTTGACTAAGAAAAATGTGCAAAAGGTGAGGTCGAAGAAGTTAGCATGCGTCCAAATCACACCTGGGAAGTCTCGGTCAAAACACATAGAACTATTGTTCTGCACAGTGCGGCGGTTATGCAACCACCGGGGTGGTTACTCAACTGCGACTAAAGGAAGACTGACAGTTGTGCAACTGACGAACAAGTAGACCGGTGGTTATCTAACTGCCACCAAAGCATACTAGAGGTTGCATAACTTAAGGCCAAAAACTAAAGAAAAAAACTATGGAAAGCTAATGAAATGCATGAAATGGCTCATTAGAGTATTCAAAGATACAAATATAAGTTGCAAAGAGGAAATAGGAATCGAAAACCATTGGAAAAGATAGTAATCATCATAGGGGACTTTTAACCATTTCCATCAATGTAGCATGAGAAAAATTGGGTGTGTACATATTGCCCCTTCAGAGAAGCGTCCTAGCTATTCAAAGTCATTGAACGTAGAGTTTAAGTATGGTGTTCCCAAAATTGCAAGTTACAAGTTATACTTGACACACCCATGTGCCAAATTGACATCATCCAAACTCCCGTTACCTATAAGATGCATACAAGAATCAAGTGCAGATGGATATGAAATCGATCTAAGACATAGTAAAACCAAAAAGACAAGAGGACTTACCTTGTCCATGGGGATAGAAACATACTACACCAGTGCTCCAGACCTACAAAGTCCACATACTCAAAATAGAATTAAAGCAAGCTATATATATGTAAAACCACTATTTTCAAAATCATTTTCACTCATCCTCGAAGAGAATTTGGAGATCTAGATTAACTGTGACTTTTTTGAGTGCGATTATGGTCAAATTGAAGAGTACATCAACATGAGCATGGCCCCATGAGCGAGAGAAGAAGTGGCTAAGAAAAAGGTTAGTATTTTACATTTATTCATTTTAAACCTAAAATGTGAAAAATTGAAAAATATGTACGTAAGGGGGGTGATTTTTAACAATCCTATATAGTTAAAATGTTCCTAAGGGGGGCACCTAGATGTGTATGCCTTTCATTTCATGAAAAACAACATATATTTGTCATTTTTTGAAGTTTTTGGGCGCTAGGGTACAACGTAACCTTTTGGACACAATCGCCTCTCTATGCAGGTGGTGGTTATGCAACTGCCACTCTGTATAGGGTGGAATTTGTGTAACTACCACAATAATTACACAATCACCAGTCTACACAAGGTGGCGATTCCCTAAGTTGAGGTAGAGGCTAGATTTGACCAAGTTAAATGATTTTTTTGGTTTTTATGTTGTTTTATAATGTTTTTGACGAGATTATTTTGTCAAACATGTTTCTAACTTGCTCTTTTTCTTTTTTTGGTTAATGCAAAAGGATTCCTATGTTCAGTGGAGCTAGGCCAAAGAATGTGAGTGGCTTCTTGGGATTATTGATCAGTTGTCTCAGGAGGAGAGAGACTTGTTACATAGAGCCGATTTATGGAGGCTATCTCAAATGACATTAGTAGCACAAACTAGCCATTTGTTGTGTGATCTATTGAGCTATTAAGATGCAGAACAGAACACTTTCTAGTTTCTTGGGGTTAGAAGAGAGTGGACTATCACTCTGGAGGATGTACACAGGATTTTGGGTGTTCTTGTGATAGGCAGGAGGTTGACATTGGATAGTGTGGGGTCGATGACTATTTCTAGAAAATGGGCCACATATATAGGAGATGGTCTGGCGACCAATGTGGGTGCCAAACAGGGTATGCGATTTCTTTCTGTTGCCTCCACACCAATCCATGCCTTGCACAAGGCCATCATTGGTATATTGGCTTCACGTTTGGTGAGAGACAAGGGCAAGGACAATCCCCTCTACTGGTGGGCTCCCATTATCCAGGATATTGAGAAACATGGTTGGATTTACACCTGGGGGCATTGATATATTACATACTACCTACCATGATTTGTATCAAGTTTTCAGAATTTTTGGAAAGTCCCTGAGCCATCCCACTTTTGTCATGTGTTGGATGTACGAGAGGATGATCCCCTACTAGAGGGGAGTTAGGACAGATGATTTAGGGGCCATATAGGCAAAGAGGTGGACAGTATTTGATCCCCTCAGGGTGGCACATCATCCTGTAGCCACACTTACCACTGATGATATGGTCGTATGACTATACTAGGATATGGTCAAACTATGTGGTAAGGATAGAGTTACATTGATTACTTAAAATACTTCTACCCAATTAGTTGACAGGACAACCAGAGTTGAAGCTCATCTTATAGACTGAGTCCGACAACAGTTTGGGTTGTCATATGTTGATATACTTCCCGGTATTCCTACTGTATATCGCGAGGTTAGAGAGGCTTGAGCCAGCTCTAGGGGCCAACTTGATTAGATAGTTGTGTCTCCTAGAGTTCCTATTATTATAGAGAGGGTTGCTTTAGATTCAGACGGGCCAGGAGTTATACTACAGATTGAGGTCACCCTGCACATAGTAGGGAGGAGGAGGACAAGGCTATGATGGAGATAGAGATGGAGACCAAAGGAGATACTGAAGGGGATACTAGAGAGGAGGCCCATGAGGAGTGTCAAAAAGGAGGAGAGGATAGTGATAGTGAGTGGAGGGTTACTGGAGAGCCAACTATTACAAAGAGAGGATAGGAGGAGGAAAAAAAGGAGACTCTCTATTCTAAGGATCCTCTTTCTCACGAGGGAGGTGGTGACGAGCAATGCATGATGGGACAACAAGATACCTCAGGAGAGGTTACTACTGAGGAGATACCTATAATAGCTCCACCGCCACTAAAATCACTAGCCAACCCTTCCTATATTTTAGGAGATCTAAGTATGTAGATAATCTTCCTTCGACTCTACTACTTAGAATTTCTAGTGATGTACACATTGTCTTTCTTTTTGAGTTTTCAATAGTTTTCTAACTTTTCAGCGTTTTTCATTTTTTTTTTGTAGTCACTATTGATGGATTGCAAGATTTAATTTGGCGAATCCTGGTCGACACATTGCTCATTCTCATGGGGAATACTAGAGAGGAGCTACTTGTAGACATGGGGAAGTTATTGCAAGCCGACCGTCATACCAATATATTTACATTGGTTTAGAGAGACACAAAGATTCTTTTCGAGATGATGAATGAACTCACCGTATTCTGATTAGCTGAGAGGAGAAAACACCGAGGCCACTATCATAGTGAGACCACCACCGGTAGATCACAAGATCCATCTCACGGTCATTCTCATCATTCAACACATGGAGGCTCACATTTACACCATAAGATCCGCAATAGGAGCCCTAGCCACACACCTTCTTCGGGATCCCATACAGAGGGATAGGCCATGGGCCTTTATTGCTTTGATGTCATTTTGTGAGACATTTATATGATTTTTTTTGGGATTTTTCGCTCATTACGATCATTTTGACCACACTTGTTAGTGAGATGTCACTGTATACAAACCTCAATTATTATAGATATATGCATATGTGATTCTTTTTTGGTTCAGTTATCTTCATGTAAGAGTTTATGTCATTGATGGTTTTATTCACTTATGTACTCTTAAATGCTTAGAATTTTTGATATTTTATATACTTTTTGAATACATGTTATGGATGATGACACATTAACATAATGATTTTTTTTTCTTTATATGACGAGCTTATGCAAACACAATGTAACCAGAAACTTTGGTTTTTGAAAAATATTAAGTACTTCTTATTTTTTTGGAAACATGTGATTGATGTGCTAAAATAAGAGAATGAACCCACTTCTTTTCTAGCTCCACACAACTTGTAAGATGTGAGGGCTCAACACCAAGAGCTAGAAGGGACACAAGTTATAAAAATTTGATGAATGGAAAATATATAAGGAAGACAAGATCTTGAAAAAATCCAATTAGGGACCTACAACCTAACTCTGTACACATTTTACTACATAATCTAGAATGTGATTTTCTTGCAAGTTTATCTATAATTATATTCATAGATGGCCTCTTGATTGACAAATCTATTTTTTAAGGTTTTATCCCTTTTGGAACATATACATCTAATTCACTTTCTTTGGATTTGAAGTTTTCAAATTACCTTTTATTTGTTAAATTTCTTACACCTTATTGACTTATTATGAAAAGACCCCCTAAACTGTGCCCCATGCTACTAGTAAGAAGCATGGGTTCATAACCAAGCACAAGATTTCGATGAGTAAGGGGACTTCCCTCCTTTCCCAATCTCACACCACTAGTATAAGGCACAAGATCATCACCAAAGACTGGTAGGACAAGAAAGTGTAGTTTTATTTGTAAATGAAATATTTTTGCATTTATTGATTAACTTATATCACTTTTTTTTTAATTTTAACTTTGAGTTGTGATTTTTTGAGGGAGATATTTTCCGTAGTCTCAATCCCATACAACCACTAAGATGCCAAGGCTCATCACCGAAGGATGAGGTAGGTGGACAAGAGATCTGGGTAAAGTGTTTAGAGTGTTTTTATTACCAAAGAGGTTTTTTGGGAAGATGTGAAATTAGAAAGGTTCGAGAAAATACTATGGGAAAAGACACCTATGCTAGAAGAAAACTATGGCTAGAACCAAATATGCAAGACTTGGTAGAATCAATGTCAGAATTATGTCTTAACTTGCTAAGATGAAGAAATGATAAGAACTAATAATGATAATACAATGGATATTTGAAGAAGCATTATTGAATGTTTTTCCCAATATTTAGAAGTTTTGAAATTTGTTTTAAAAAATACATTTCTTGACTACAATTTCACAATATGAATTGGTAAATGAAATGTGGTATGGATGTAATAATGTACATATGGAAATGCAGATGGATCATGCATATAAGTGTTTTAGATGAAGTGAATTGACAGATTCACAAAATTCCTCACCCTCTGATGTACACAAATGATATGTGTCATTCTTTTAGTCCTCCATGACTTGATATGGATCCAACCATTTAGGTCTAGATTTTCTTCCTTCACCAGTTTTCTTATCGATTTGACTGTCTAGTCTTAGCACTAGGTCACCTACTTATATCTCTTGTTCATTAACCTTTTTGTTAGAATGACGACACATTCTGTCAGCATAAAATTGGTAGCATTGTTCATCTATAAGAAAAGATTAATCAAGGGTTTATAATTGCACTAACCGTGCTTCACGCTACGCGTATTCATCTAATATGCCTTCCAAATATATGTGAAGTATTAGTAACTTGACTTTTAGTGGTAGAACCAATTCACATCAAAAGACCAAAGAAAAGGGGATTTCCCCTGTAGGCATTCATGATGATGTCCTAGAGGCCCATAAGGTTGGAAATAACTTTAAATGCCAGTCATATTTATTCTCCTTGACGTTTTTTAGGATAATGGACTTCAATGTTTTATTTGTTGCCTTAACCTTTCCATTAGCTTGAGGGTAATATAAATATGCGGTGTGATGCAAGATTTTGAATTGTGAACAAAACTCACACACCTCTTCATTTTTAAAAGACACGTTATTGTCTGAAATAATGACCTTTGGTACTTTGTACCTACAGATGATTTGATTCATGATGAATTTTGCAATCATAGACCTAAGTACAGTAGTGAGAGGCATGGCTTCGACCCACTTTGTGAAATATTTTGTGGCTGTAATAATGAATTTGTGGCCATTTATCGATGAGGGAGAAAACTTCCCTACCAAATCTAGACCCGAAGTAGAGAAGGGCCAGGGTGTCATAATTGGCTATAGATCCTGAGTGGGAATGTGAATCTCATGTGAAACCTCTTGACACTTGTGGAACCTATGCACATATTCCACAACATCGTTCTCTAACGTGGGCCAGAAATAACCCATCCAATGAATCTTCTGAGAAGTAGCATGCCCTCCTAAGTGACCCCCATAGATTCCACTATGGGCTTTGAAGAGGATCTTCTCTGATTCTTTCTCATTTATGAGTGTCAAAATCATGTCGTCAAAGGCTCTGTGATAGAGTGCTTCTTCTACAATTACATATTTTTTAGTTATGAGATGGAAACTCCACCTTTGCTATGATGTTTCTCCCTTAGGATATGCTCGGTACACAATGAGATTAATGATATCAGAATACCATGGAAATGATGCAATTTTAGGATTTTATTCTATATAAAACATGCACTCATCAGGGAAATCTAGGTTTACTATCTGCTTGCAATCTATTGGGTTTTCTGCCAACCAGTCAATGATGATTTGTCCTTTAACATACTTTTGATTGATGAAGGTGAGTTGAAATTTACCCATCAATGTAAGGAAACATTTTGCCTTTTTAGACAAGGAACCTTGAGTTAAGACGGTTTGTAGCTAGTTTGACTTGACTATTACTCGTGTTTCTTTGTTAAGCATGTAATACCTTAACCTCTTCGTTGTGAACACTATAGCTAGGCATTCCTTTTCTACATGCATATAATGTTTCTCATGTTAGGGTTAGCACGAGGTTATATAGATAATATATCAGATCTAAACATACATGCAATGAAAGAGGATATTCTACTAGAATAATTATACAAAACAAGAGATATAAATCAACACCAAATTTAACGTGGTTGACCCAGTGTGGGCTACGTCTACCAAGAAAAAATCCAATATATTATCCAAAGCTTTGACAAGATATACAATTGAATATTTACAATCTACCACACCTCTCAGATGTATAATACTTTCTTTCACTCAAGCTTTTTCTTCTTCTCCAAGAATTCTCCCTCTCACAATTATTCTCACAATAATCATCAAATTTTTCAATTTCTTCTTAATTATTACTTATAAACCCTAGCTTTCATACTTATATAGGCGTATACAAACTTAGGGCACTTAGCCATGTAATTACAATCAATAGATCTACTTTAATAGTAAAAATAGATCTAATTCCCTTGAGTTAATTAAAATGCTGACAAATAGGTAGTTGACGCCAGTTAACCCTAACTGATGTTGGTTCCTCCTTTCCTAACCGATACCAGTCATTGGTGACTGATGTTGGTCCCTCCATAACCAATTTCGATTACTGTGTTTTCCAGAAAGTTTCATAGTACATGATAATCCAAATTAATTGAACTCCACAACACAACAATATCCCACTTTGAGATTAATTACTGCACCATACATGTACAACGTTGTAGCCTTCCTTAGCTTTCATTCTTCCTCCTCAATTCTTAAACTTGAAGATCAACATAAGTGGAGTGTAGCTCTAACTTCTCCTTTGCTAATGAATTCATTAGTATATCCACAAGGTTCTCACTCGTATGAATCTTTTCCAGATTCAACCGCCCATCCTCCAATACCTGTTGTATGAAGTGATACCTCAACTGAATGTATTTCATTATTAAATGAAACGTTGAGTTATTTACCAAATTAATTTTACTTTGACTATCACTGATAAATTTGTAATCATCTTACTCCTTTCCCCACTCTTTCATGAACCTACTCATCCATATCATCTCCTTGATAGCCTCTGTAGCTGCAACATACTCTTCCTCTATAGTAGACAAAGCCACAATTTTCTGTAATCTAGAAATATAGCTAACTGTCATCCCACTTATTGTGAAAATATATCCAGTAGTGCTCTTCCTACCATCCAAATCTCCAGTCATATCCAAATCAACATATCCACATAATGAAATATCAAAACCTCCATAGCATAATTGCATGTTAGATGTCCCTTTCAAATACCTGAGTATCCATTGGACTACTTTCCAATGCTCTTTACCTGGATTGGCCATATATCTACTCACAACTGCCACTGCCTGTGTAATGTATGGTCTAGTAAAAACCATGTCATACATGAGACTCCCAACTGCTGAAGCATATGCCACTCATGTCATGTATTTGATCTCCTCATGTGATTAAGGACAATGATCTTTTGTCAATTTGAAGTGTCCAGCCATAGGTGTACTAACTGGTTTTTGATTCTGCATCTTGAACCTTTCTAACACCTTGTTGATATAATCCACCTGAGATAAATACAATTTCTTTTTCTTCCTGTCTCTGTGTATTTTCATGCCAAGGATTATTTTTGCAGCACCTAAATCCTTCAAATGTGTTAGCTAGATTTCCCTTAAGCTCACCAATGTCCTACATACTAGATCCTGCAATAAGCGTATCATCCACATATAGTAACAAAATAATATAGCTCCAATCTTCAAGCTTCTTGAAATAAACACAATGATCAGATTCACATCTCAAGTAACCATGATCATGCATAAAAATATCAAACCTCATGTGCCATTGCCTTGGAGCTTTCTTGAGCCCATATAGGCTTTTTTTCAACCTGCACACTAATTTCTCCTTACCCCCGACTTCATACCCAAGTGGTTGTTGCATATAAATCTCTTCATCCAAATAACCATGAAGGAAAGCCATCTTCACATATAGTTTCTCTAAATTAAAATCCTCTATTGCAACTAAACTCAATACAATATGAATAGAAGTTATCTTTACAATAGGAAAAAATATTTCACCAAAGTCAATACCTATTTTCTGTGTAAATCCCTTTACTACAAGCCTTGCCTTGTACCTTTTCTATCCACCCTCTTCTTTCTTGATCCTGTAAACCCACTTATTCTATAATGTCCTATTACTTGTTGGAAACTTAACCAAATCCCAAGTCTAGTTCTGTTCCAAGGAGTCCATCTCCTCATCCATGCCATGCTCCCTCTAGACATGGGTCTTATCCTGCATTGATTCTTCAAAACATTGTGGTTCACCATTATCAGCCAATAATAAATAAAATAGAGAAGGTGTAAATATTTTTGGAGGTTTACTTATTCTTTGTGACATTCTCACAAAAGTTTGGGGTACTGAAGGCTCATTTTGGACCTCCTGGACATTATTATCCACATATTTTACTAACTGACACTAATCACCTATAACCGGTGTCGGTTATGCTTTAACGATTCCAGTTTAAATCTTTTGTAACTGATATCAGTTCTGGTGATCGATGTCGGTCAGGGGTCAACCAACACCAGTTACTGTAAAACCTTTTTGGTATTACTTTTAAATCTGAGAGTTAATTTTCATTCATGAAATTCTCAACCGGTTCATCCTTAGGTACCAAAATTTGATCCTTGTACATTCTCGTTTCATTCCATTCACTATCATGACTTGTAATAATTTTAAAAATTTCTAAATCCTAAAAATAGAATTATAAATCATCAGATCCATAACCAATGAAAGTGCATCTCTTGGATTTTGCATCTAACTTTTTCTTATTTACCTTATCAATATGCACAAAAGCTTCTGAACCAAAATTTTTTAGAAAAGAAAGATATACATCTTTTAAGGACCAAGCTTCCTCTAGTATTCCTCCATCTAGTTAACTTGAAGGACCATGGTTAATCAAATAAACTATTTTATCAACTGCTTCTGCCCAAAATTGCAAGGACAATCCAAAATGTATCATCATACTTTTAGGATGTTCCATGATTGTCGTATTCATTCTCTCTGCAACAACATTCTCTTTTGGTGTTCTTAGAACCATCTTTTCTCTACATATCCCATTCAATGAACAATAATCATTGAAAGTATTTTTGTAATATTCACCACCATTATCATATCTAAGGCACTTTAACTTTGATTTTGAATCATTTTCAACAAGGTATTTCCATCTTTTAAAAGTTTCAAAAACATCATATTTATGTTTAATACAATAAACCCATACCTTTCTTGTAGCATCATAAATGAAAGTAACATAGTATTGGGATCCTCCATGAGAAGCTACCTGAGATGGTCCCCACACATGTGAGTGTAAAAGTTCCAATTTATTCTCTTTCCTAGTTTCCCCAACTTTGAAAAATATCACTCTCTTTTTCTTTCCAAAAACGCAATGCTCACATAAATAAAGATCTAAATCTTTTAAATTTAATAACTTACCGTTAGCCTTTGAGATCTAAATTCCTTTTTAATTCATATGGCCCAACTGATTATGCCACATGCATGCATCTGAATCTGAAGTAGAAAATGTAGAAAATGACTCATTAACACAGGTAGATAAATATAACATTCCTACCTTCTTACCTCTTGCCACAAGAAAAGCACCCTTAGGGAGTTTCCAAGAATCTCTTGTAAATGTAACCATGCAACCAGTTTCACCTAGTTTCCATGCAGAGATAAGATTCCTCCTAAGGCTTGGAACATGCACAACATATTTTAATACCCAAGTATTTCCATTCTATAATTTTAGATGAACTTCCCCTTTACCAGTAATAATGCAAGGTTCATCATCACCCAAATAAACATGCCTGAAATTGTTGGAGATAATTTCTAAGATAACCCTTATTAGGGGTTGCATGGAAAGAATCTCCTTAATCTACAACACATGATTCAATTCTATGATCTAAAGAAAGAATAAGAGCATATTGCATTACCTCTGCTGTAGCAAGATTTACTTCTTTACCTTTGTCTAGTTATTGGTTCTCTTTATCCTTTAACCAACAATTTTTCTTTGCATGTGCTTTTTCTCCACATTTCCAATAGGTAATTCCCTTACCTATGGATTTAGATCTTCTATCACTTGAATTTGATTTCTCATTAGTATTACTTTTGGATCTCTCCTTCTACATGCCCCTACTTTCTACATTCAAATCACTCTCATATGATGATTCCTATGTACCCTTCTTACGAATTTGTTCATTCAAGATTATACTCACCACAACATAAAAATTCAAACTATCATTAGCAAATGTTGTATTACTAATAACCATTACCAAGTTATCCCAACTATCAAGTAAAGAACATAACAATAAAAGTTCTTTCACTTCATCATCAAATGATATATCAACCAATTTTAACTGATTTACAATAGATCTGAAATCATACAAATGACTAGATGCAGATCCACCCTCATGTATCTAAGAACTAAATAGTTTCTTCATCAAATATAATTTATTTGAAGCACTAGATTGTTCATAGAAATTAGCAAGAGATTTCATTAACCCTACCATAGAAGTCGCTTCTGTAATATTGGAATCCATAGATGCTTCCAGATTCAATCTTATAGATCCCAAAGCCTTTCTGTCAAGAATATTTCATTCTTCATCAGTCATCTTCATAGGTCTATAATTCTCATCCAATGATAAATACAAATCTCTTTGATACAGATAATCCTCAATCTTCATCTTCCATAATTGATAATTTTGGCCGTCAAACTTCTCTTCCTTGTTTTTGTTTTCTTCTGCCATTGTTGTAGCTCCTACTCAATCAAAAAACCCTCTGTGAGTAAATATGTCAACACACAAAACCCTCAAACAAAGATCTGATACCAGTTTTGGGGGTTAGCACAAGGTTGTACAGATAATATATCATATCTAAACATACATGCAATGAAAGAGGATATTCTACCAGAAGAATTATACAAAACAAGAGATATAAATCAACACCAGATTTAATGTGGTTCTCCTAGTATAGGATACGTCCACCAAGGAACAAGCCAATCTATTATCCAAAGATTTGATAAGATATACAATTGAATATTTACAATCTTCCACATCTCTTAGATTTACAATACTTTCTTTCACCCAAGATTTTGTATCTTCTCCAAGAATTATCTCTCTCACAATTATTCTCAC
The DNA here is from genome assembly GCA_019776745.2 of Taxus chinensis. Taxonomy (NCBI): domain Eukaryota; kingdom Viridiplantae; phylum Streptophyta; class Pinopsida; order Cupressales; family Taxaceae; genus Taxus; species Taxus chinensis. The sequence continues at coordinate 746,351,030 of CM034151.1, forward strand.
AATAATCATCAAATTTAGCAAGTTCTTCTTAATTATTACTTCTAAACCATAGCTTTCATACTTATATAGGATTATAAAAACTTAGGGCACTTAGCCATCTAATTACAACCAATAGATCTGCTTTAATACTAAAAATAGATCTAATTCCTGTGAGTTAATTGAAACACCAACACACAGGTAACCGATGTCAGTTATCCCTAACCGATGTCAGTTACTGTGTTTTCTAGAAATTTTCATATTAAATGCTAATCCAAAGTAATTGAGCTCCACAACTCAACATCTCATAGTATAACCAAGTATGACTAATGAAATAAATGATGTGTTTATGCTTATCATCATAATTTTTTTGTAACATACAATCTAGCGAGACATCAGTAGCCCGAGAGTAAAAAATTAGTGGAAGGTACACTTTTGTCAACATGAATGTGGGTGGTGAAATGAGAAAATGTTTGGCTAACTCAAACATTTCGTGACATTCAGAAGTCTACTCTTTACTACACTCCTTTAAAAATTTGTTTATTGGATAAATGACGCAGGTTAAATAAGGAATGAACCTTTAGATTGCTCCAAGATTATTAAGAAAGGACTTTCTGCCTTATTCATCTTATGGTGGGGTAATTTATAGGACCGCTTGAATATTTTTCGGATCTACATTGATCCCTCAGGAAGAGATAATATATCATAGTTACTTCCCTCTCATCACTCGAAACACGTGATTTTATGGATTTAACGTTACCTCATATTATATGAGATAAGAGAGGATCATGTGAAGAATCTCAGGGTGATTGCAATGCTTCCTTTCCTTAGCCAAAATATCATCAACATAAAATTCCACAATCTTATGAATAAGAATATGGAATATGTAGGTCATCGCTCATTGATAGGTAGCTCCATGATTTTTTAGGCCAAACAACATGACCCACATAACAAAAGGTCCCCCAAGGAGTCTTTTCTTTATCCTATAAAGAGATCTTAATTTGTTTATATCCTGAAAAACCATCCATAACTGACAATAACTCATATCTAATTGTTGCATCTATAATAACGTCAATGGAAGGAAATGGAAAATCATCTTTAGGACATGCCTTTCTTATGTCCCTAAAGTCAATGCATATACGAATTTTCCCATTATTTTTTAGAATAGTAACTATGTTCAAAACCCACATTGAGTAGTCTAACAGTTTAATGAATCCCACTTGTAGGAGCTTCATAACCTGCTCTTTGACCATCAAATCCACCTTTGGATTCATTGGTCTCGATTTTTGCTTTATGAGCTGACCATCTAGCTTGGTTACTAGGTTATGAGCTATAAAATGAGGAGTAATTCCTTTAATCTCCTTGTAACTGAAAGCGAAGGATTTCGAGTGTTCCTTGAGCACCTTTGTATGTGTTTCTATTTAATCTAGAGTAAGATAAGAACCAAGCTTCCTCTTCCGTCCCTATATTAAATCAATGGGACCTTCAATCAGAGAGGCATTAGCCTCTTTGAATTTAGGTCGGGCTAGAGGTAATTCTAAATCCTCTTCCTCTATCTCATAGATCTCTAGACCTTCCGATGAGGAAGGACACAATGTGTGATCTCTAAAATAGGAGGAAGGGTGAGGTCTAAGAGAAAAGCCTCTCTTATGGTGAATGAGATGAATATCATTGTGTGCATTGATGAATCATAGGATTTCCTCATCATTCTCTACAAAGTCCATAGTGGTAGGCACATTCTCATATTTGACATATGCCTGAATTGGATTAGTTGAAATTCTTCGAATTAGAGGTTCATGTCTGGCTGAAATAGTGAACTCAGTTTCCTTCAAATCTTCACTTGGAAAAAAGTGAGAAGAGGAATTAGATACAAAGTTGGCTAATAGGTTTTACTCACATGGGATAGCCTTAATAGAGATGAAATCAATAAATTTCATAAGGTCAAACACATTGGTCTTATAGATTTGTAGATGTTTGGCTCTAGTCTCATACAATTTCGAGACTTGATTGGTGACATGTTGTGAATAACCTAGAACCCTAATATTGTAAACACCCATCCTATTAGCTACAATAAGGCCAAGAAGAAAAGCCTCATATTTTTAACCTTTGTTCCTGCACTCAAAATTATTCTTAAAGGCAAACGACATGAATTTCCCTCCGAGAGAATTTAGAATCATGCCTGCCACATCACTAAAATGACATTTTGAACCATCATAATTAAGCATCTAGCAGTTACTAGGGAATCATTAATACAAAATTGTAGCATTCCAGATTAATATTGATTTATGTGTGAGGCAATCAATGTAACCTACATAACATAGGATTAGAAGTTGCAAGTAGAATAATCCTCCAGAGAAAGATGACTTCTTCTCCTAACCTAGTGCTAAATTCTCCAAAGTGCAGAGAATGACAAGCTAAACTAATCCTATCCTAATGCTTTCCAAGGATACATGGATAAAAATATACATAAAATAAAACTACTCTAAGTGAAGGTGTTGCACCAAGAAAGGGTGACATAATCTAAGTGAGTGAAAGATATAGAGAAAAAAAGTAGGAGAGGGCTGGTAGAAGCACGACACTCCAAGAGAATATTTAATTCCCTATATTCGTAAGGCACAAAAATGTACATACCCTACAAAGAGATAGATACATGCACAATATACTTGCAAATATAATGGAAGACAAAAGATGTAATTTGATACAAGCTAGGGAAAAAATGGCCACATAACATGAATTTTTTTGCTTAGAAACCTACACAATCCATTATAACATAAGAACAAGGAAAAATCCTTTACAATCAGCTCAAATTCGAGGCCTTTAGCTCACAAAATATTTGAATTTTTTTTGAAAGAGTTCATTTTCTCTCTAGAAAATCTCCCCTCAAAATGAGGCATATTTTACAATATATAGGAAATTTGCATCACCAACTGACAAAATGATTTAATTTATTGCACAAAGGTATGGGTGATCATACCAGTTCAATTTTGAATTGTAATTTTCTTACATGGTGAACATGGGTGAAATATCCCATCAAACAAGCTATTGAGATACCTTGTATGATGTAATTAATGGCTGATGCATAACTTACATTTCTTGCTGATGCCCAAAAAGAACCAACAACTGACACCTGAAAATAATGGGAGGAGTCGTTACCGATAAGGGAGTGATTTTTCACAACACAAGAAGAAATGATGTCACACGACAACGAGGGAAGGTTAACGCTTGCTAAGATGGAATGCTAATGTGCAAAAGGAGGAAGGTAGCTGATGCACAAAAGGAGGAAGGTAGCTGACATGCGTCATGAAGATGTTAGTTACTCGCAACATGAAGATAGCAGTGACACGTGACAAAGGGGAGATGGCTGAAGCACATCAACAAAGGGTGGTTGACGCGTGGCTAGAAATTGGTTATCGTGCATCAAGAAGGAATGTTGACACATGACAAGGGATGGTTGGTAATGCGCAAGTGAGAAACAGTTGACATGCATCAAGAAGTAGTGGTTATCATGTGACAAGAAGAAGAATTTGATGCGTGGTTGACGTGCGACAAGAATATATGGATCCAAATCTTTTATGTGGCTCGCTAACTCATTGCGAGTTAAGACCAATTTCTAATTGAAGAATTATAAGGCACTGCTTGACTGATCAACTGCCAATGCCTTGACCTATTTTGTTGTCCATTTTGTAGAGGTGTAAAATATGGATAACAAGAAGATAGAGGTTTTATCATTTTTGGCTTCTTCTTCCTTTAGCTTTGAAACTTTGATCATGGAAATATCTTCAAAGCTACCGACTAGAACAAAATCAAGTTTGAGAACCTGTCCCATACCCATGGAGTGAAATGAAAGGAAGATCTCTAGGTCATTTTCCAAAATATCTATAATCTTAGCCTTGGTATTTTTTGAAACCTTTTCAATTATAGCGGCTTCATCTTTAGGCAGAACACCCACTTCAATCACCTTATCGGATTTTAATTCTATTGTAGGGATCAAATTTGACACTGGTATTGAATCCTTAGGTTTTATCAAATGATTGGATGGGAGTTCAAACTCAAAATGAACAACATGTTGCTTCTTTAAGTTGGCTAGATGAATCTCAAACAGATTTGGGTAACCTTGAGTAATGAAAACTTCCCCAGATGTAGGAATCTAACTTCCATGAAAAGCATGGAAGGGATTGCCTTCATTCAATGGATCCACGGTTGACCAAGAATTATATTATAGTTGGTTTCATGATCTATAATATAAAATCAGTCAACACGATCTTTGACCTGAGGGTAACTGGAAGATCTATTTTCCTAATGGATGATGCGGCTAGGATATGTTTGATTAATGTATAATATATGATCTCATCTTACTCTCCTTTTGATTAAGTTTGTTTGCATTGTGTGAATTTTATTTGATCTTACATGAGTTAGGATGTAACTATCTATGTTTTGATTTATTGTGATTCTAATGTTTAAAAGCTCTAAAATTCCTTATGTAGTGTGTGTTTGAATTCATATTTGTAATAAAGTAGGTCTAATCATTCGAGGAAATGAAGCAGGTGGCATTTAGTATGTTTTTGATAGCATCTATTCCTACACATCTTAGTTCTGGAACTTCCAAGCTAGTTCTGGAACTCCATCACATAGTGATCATCTCGTTCTGGAAATTTTAGACTTAGTTCCAGAACTCTGGTAGTTAGTTCTAGAGTTTTTGGACTTAGTTCAGGAACTCCTACGGATAGCTCTGGAACTCTCACAGGTTTTGGTCCTTAACAATTTCCTATGGTTCTATAACTTCTCCAAAGTTTTGGAACCAATGGGAGTTATCTATTTTAAAACTAAATCCAGATATTTTGCATTTGTGATCCTTTCAATCAGGAAGGATGAGAAGATTTTTGAACACAGATCCAGGGAGAGTTATCCTACAAGTATTTGATCAACCACAATCCGACTCAACATCTATTCTGGGCATGATTTGATTTCATCAGAATCATTGAGACAACTGTGATTGTAAAATGTATATAAAAGCATACCTGCAGTAGAGGGAATGTATGTAGAATAAGGATAGAAGATATAGAATGAGATAGAAATAGAATAGAGAAAATAAATAGACTAAGTACTCAGATCCAGTACTTTTTGTAATATTGAATGTTTTATCAATAAAATAGCCATTCCGATTTGAGAGAATTATGAGTTGTTAAATCCTAATTCGAGGAGGACCAAGGGTCCACTCCCCCAAGTATCAGGATATTCATTTATTTGGTATTTATATTTCTTCAGTAAATAACTTAGATTTGTTAATTCTATGTTGTTTTTAATTCTTTCAGTTAAACTCTATTGTGTATTTGTTCCTGCTAGTGTTTAGATAGATTCTTATATTTCTTGCAATTATTTTTAGGCATTTTAAATTAAGTGTGTTTAATTCCAGAAGCAAGTGTGTTTATTTCCAACAACATGTGTGTTTCCATTCTGGATGGTGTATTTCCTTTCAACAAAGCTTTCAGTGTGTTTACTTTCAGTAATTTTTCATAGTTTTATTTAAATAAGGTTTTACCAAGAAGTCCTTAAGACATTGAAAGATCCCCCAGAAAATAAAAAAATAACTACAGTCAACTACTAGATTGATGAAATTACTCTTGTTGCATAGAGATTTAGACACACCCGTGGTTTGATATGACATCAACAAGAAGTTGATTAAATGAAGGGAATAATGACACCTATCATTTTTGGCGTCGTTGCCAGGGATCACTAGTTGGAACTTTCTAATTAAGTGTTAGCAAGAGAAACAAAACATACATCTAGTAGTTGAAGAATATTCCCTACTATATCACAAAATATATGAGTGGACCAAGAGACTCACAGGGTAGATTCCTTCCATAAAAATTTTCACAAGAATTCATAACATCATTTAGTCAAATTAAGGAAATTGATCAAGAATTAGAGGCACCACCATCCCTTGTCAGACAAGAAACATAATTGCCACCTTTGGAACTCTTAGATCAATCACCTGAAGGAAGTGGAACTTCTAGGAGAAGGCTTATTTCTCAAGATCCCTTTAGGATGAGTTTCGATTCTCAATTGAGTAGTCAACCTCCTACTCCTGATTTTTCACCTTCCCCAAGGCATGTCACTTACCACATTGATTGGGTGGAAAATTCAGAGAATATTTTTAAAATTTCACGAGAATTCGAGGGAGTACCTGATGGGACCTTTACTTCTCCAATCCAATTGGGAGATGATGATAAACCAATGAAAAATATATCACCTACACATTTACCCACATTTAGAGGGATGTCATCTGAAGATCCTGACCAATTTCTGTTTGAATTCAAGGTACTATGTTAGACCTATGATTATAAAATAGATAATCAAAAACTAAAGTTGTTTCTATACACTTTGAAGGATGCAAGAATGAGTTGGTTCATGGGGTTACCATCCAACTCTATTAGCACTTGGGCACATATGGAGACTGTCTTCCTAGATAAATACCAGGATTATTGTAGAGGGAGAAATAGGAAGGAAGACTTTTTCAAAATCAAGCAGGAGGAAGATGAAAACATAGAAAACTATTTAGACATATTCCTCTTTGTTAGCAAGAGATGTGGATTTTTTATTTCAAAAGAGTTAAGTAAAACCATTTTTCTTAAAGGTTTAGATGATGAATCTAGGGAAGCCCTTAACTTAATAGGAGGTGGAGACATTGATTAGATAAGAATGAATGGAATTAAGGAGATTTGTAGAACCTATTCCAAAACAAGAGGTGGACTTAGAAAAGGAAAATCAGTGAAAATTCAGAATCCAGATATGAACAAACTTATGGATGAATTAGAAAACTTTAAAAAAAACATTTTAGTGCAATTAACCTCTACTATGGATGGATTACAAGCTAAAGAAAAGTCCAAAACTGAACCATTGGCTATGTATTGTCCTAGATCCAGGAAGAAGCATGCATTAAGAGACTATCCTTTGGATAAAAAAGAAATGTGTATTATCTGTGAATCTAAACAATGTGATACTGATGTTTGTTACTTACTTCCTGTTATTAAAAATCAGCCTAAACAAACCAATACCTCATCTACAATAGAAGAATTGAATTTTATTCAAAGATAACCTAACCAAGGGAAGTTTATGCCAAGATCAGTTTCTAATCCATGGACGATGCCATGGGCTACTCAGTCAGTACCAAAAAATTGGGGACAACCACCTTGGGTACCTCAATGAACTTGGAACCCTCAAGATTTGGAAAATCAAGCTTGGTATGCTCATGGACATCAACAACTATGGGATGGTTAATTAAATCCTTATGCTTGGTCACAACCTAGATGGAACCCTAATAATTATGCTCTCAAGGAAGAACATATCCAAATCAGAATCAACAGGCCATCATGGGATCCCCTACACAAAATTCACAAACTAAGAATGTAGTCTAAACACAAATGTCAGCACAGCCAGTAGCAAATCCAAGAAACAAACAAAAACCCCTGTTTATGGAACAAAACCAGAAAAATCAGTTGATTTACATGCTATGGATTGTAAGGATATTCAAACTAGACCTGGGAAAATCATTAACAATCCACCCCTTGTAATCAATGAAATGACAGAAGAAAAAGAAATTCCTAGTATTGTTCTTCCAAAAGAGGATATAGAAAGAAAAGACAAGGAGGAAAATAACAACACTACTAAGACTCCATTTCCAGAGAGATTCAAAGAAGCTATAGAAATCAAAGAGTCTGAATTGGTACAGGAACTAAGGAAATTGAATATTGAAATACCACTATTACAAGCAATTAAAGATATTCCAGAATTGAACAAATTAATCAAAATATTATGTCTGAAAAATCCTGGAAGGAAGAAACAGTACCCCAAGACTATCAAAGTAGATGGGAAACTTGCTGATTTATTAGCAGGAAAAATTTAGCTTCCCAAATACGGAGATCCTGGAATTCCTGTTATATACCCATTAATGGTAATGTTTTCAGATTATCCATTGTCATTACATTGATAGCAGCTCCTAGATTTATCAAAACATTATGTACATCCTTATTTCCTATAGAGCCAAAAATACCATATTGTAGATGGCAAACAAGTTTGTAGCAAAAACAGAAGGAATTATTAAAGGCGTGGCTTGTTATGGTAGAGTCATGGGAATATCCAATTGACTTCCTTATACTGCAGCAAAAAGGTAAAACATTGGGTTATCCCATTATTTTGGGTAGACCATGGTTAACTACAGTTGCTGCTTTGATAGATCGTAGATTAGGTGATATGACAATCTCGAATGGTAATAAATGTACACAAATTTCCTTATATGCTTCTGCACAACCTTTTACTGATAGTCATGAACAATTGTGGGTTGATTCTCTTGTAACTGATAAAAATTTTTTGTCTTCTTTGGCTATGATCACACTGTAGGATCGTGTAAGAGAAGTAGAAGAAATGATTAATTCACCATTGGATGAGAACCTGTTGTCCTCGAAACAATCAGAAATAGTTCCAAAACCCGTGAACTTAGTTCTGAAACTTGTGGCTATAGTTCTGGAACCACCATATTTAGTTCTGGAACCACGAAAACAACAATTATCTTTGATTTAAAATTATTTCACTCCAGAGGAACGAGAATTATCGTGGGGAGAGGATGAATCAATAGCTTCAGTTTCAAGTATATCAGGAAGTGATGAAGAATTTCTAGAAAGTAGTAGTGATGAGGAATTTGGCCTGCAAAGAGATAAGTATCATAATTCTCATTACTGTCCTTTTTCCATTATTTTGTCTCAAGGAAATTTTGGAGATGTCGCTACATACCATATGCTAAATTACCACATGCATATCCATTAAATAATTTAATGAAACCCTTCCCACAAATCAGTTCATCACATATTGGAACCAAACATGTTGAAATTCAACCAGGTAAAACTTTAAACATTAACAGTTGGTTGAAGGATGACGAAGAAGCTAAATTGTTTGATGTTCTAAAAAATCATAATAAATATTTTGTTTGGGATTAAAAATACATGAAGGGGATAAATCCAAGTATCTACACTCATCACATCTATACTGAAAACATAAAACCAGTTAGGCAATCTCAAAGAAGGATTAACCCAGCTTTAAGGGATATACTCAAACAAGAAATTAAAAAACTATTACAAGTAGGTTTCATCTACCCTATCTCAGATAGCCAGTGGTATCTCCTCTTGTGATTGTTCCAAAATAGAACGGAAAATGGAGAATATGTGTTGACTATAGGGAACTAAACAAATCCATAATGAGAGATTATTTTCCCTTACCATTCATAGATCAAGTCCTAGATAACCTTTCAGGTAAAAAATACTTTTCTTTCATGGATGGCTTTAGTGGGTACAATCAGATTAGAGTTGCTACTGAAGATCAAGAAAAAACTGAATTTACATGTCCATGAGGAACCTTTTCCTATAGGGTGTTACCATTTGGTTTATGCAATGCTCCTACAACTATCCAGAGAGCTATACTTGTACTTTTTGCTGATCTAACAAATGATTATGTTGAGGCATATATGGATGAATTCACTGTACATGGAGATACATTTGAAGATGCTTTGATAAATTTGGACAGAGTGTTAATAAGATGTGGACAACAAAACCTTTCTCTTAGTGATGAAAAATGTTTGATGATGATGGATGAGGGGATTGTATTAGGACATCATATTTAAAAGAGGGGAATTTAGGTGGATCAAAATAAAATTAGGATCATTTCAGATTTACCTATTCCTCAGACCCCCACAGATATAAAATCATTTCTAGGGCATGCTTGGTACTTTAGGTGCTTTATAAAATATTTTAGTAAAATTTATGCTCCCATGTTTAATTTGCTAACCAAGGACTATGAGTTTCTTTGGGATGAAAAGTGTCAGATTGATTTTGAAGAAATTAAGGAAAAATTAATCAATGCCCCAATATTGAGAGGACCTAATTGGGAAAAGCCATTTCATATCCAAATAGATGCCTCAAATTATTCCATTGGTGCAGTATTGGGACATAAAGATGAGTAAGGAAAGATGTATGTCATTTATTATCTTAGCAAGAATCTTACTCCCATTGAAAAGAATTACACCACCATTGAAAAATAATTTCTTGCTATGATTTATGCAATCAATAAATTCAGACATTACATTATAGGGTACAATATATTTACACACAGATCATTCAATAATTAATTATTTAATGAACAAACTAGTGGTTGGAGGAAGAATAATTAGATGGTTATTACTTTTTGAAGAATTTGATATTACCATTATGGACAATCTAGGTAAATCTAATGTGGTAGCTGATTTTTTGTCAAGACTAACCACCACAGGGGAGCAAGATCAAGTCAAGGATAAATTTCCAGATGAAAAACTGTTTGCAATCTCAACAAGTACACCATGGTTTGATGATATGGAAAATTATATTGCAATAGGGAAGTTTCCTCCTTATTTAACTAAGAAATAAATAAAGAAGTTAATTAAAACCAGTGCACAAGTCAAATGGTTAAAAGGAATGCTATTTAAATGTGGTCCGGATTTTGTCTTACACAGGTGTGTAAGAGAGGATGAAATATTTGACATCCTCATAGCATGTCATGATGAACCAAGAGGAGGACACTATTTAGTGAAAATAACAACTCATAAGATACTAGGCACTGGTTATTATTTACCATCTCTATACAAGGATGTGAAGAGATATATCAAGAGGTGTGATCCTTGTCAAAGGATGGGAAAACTAACTTTCACCAATGAAATTCCTCTTCAACCTCAGCTGGTGGTTGAACCATTTGAGAGATGGGGATTGGATTTTTTGGTCCCCATAATCTTCCTTCACAAGGAAAGGAATATATTCTTATGTGCAATGACTATGTGACAAAATGGGCAGAAGTGCAGGAATTGAGAAATGCCACTGAAGAAGCAGTTGTTGATTTCCTTTGGAACAAAATTATGATAAATTTTGGAGCACCAAGGAGAATAGTTTCATATCAGGGGCCATAATTCATGTCCAATATGATCCAATATTTCACAAGTTATTACCAAATCAATCATACAAAGTCATCTCCTTACCACCCACAGTCAAATGGACAAGTCGAAGTAACAAATAGAGAATTAGAGAACATCCTTACCAAAACAGTTGAAGTTGGGAGAAAAGATTGGGTAAAGAGACTACTTGAAGCTGTCTGGGCTTATAATACAACTTGGAAAACTACAACAGGGTTTTCAACATATGAATTAGTCTATGGGAAAAATCCCTTGTTGCCTATAGAGTTTGAACTTTAGACATTGAGGACAATGGTAAAGGTGGGAATTGAGTTGAATACAACTCAGAAATAAAGAATCCTTCAACTCAATGAGTTGGATAAATTAAGGATGGAAGCACTTTAGCAGACATAAATAATTTAAGAGAAAAGGAAACAATGGCATGACACACATATCAATAAAAGGAAATTCAAATTAGGAGACTGGGAATTGCTGTTCAATTCTAAGTACCAATAATTATAGGGAATATTGAGAACCAGATGGTTGGGACCCTATCAGATTGAGCATATATTTGACAATGGTTCTGTTCAGTTACTTCCCATTGATGGCAACAGTAGGACACTCTTGGTCAATGGACATAGGTTGAAACTCTATAGGAAGCCTCCCACTAAGGATGATTTCTTGAGGAAGATTGAAGCAGACAAAGAATTTGATCATATGGAAGAACCTAGTTCTTTCAAAATGATCAAATAACCAAATGATAGATCTAGAATAAAGGGAAGAAGATGAAAACCAACAAATGACATTTTATTCCCCAAAAAAATAAAATAAAATAAAAAATAATAAAATAATAATAATAAAAATAAATTCTCTCAAAGGTCAATTAAAAACTAGCAAATGATAGTTGACCTCTCTTTTTGGCTAGTTCAAATAAAGGAATTCCTTTGAATTTCAACTATCTTATCTAATCATGTTTTGTTCCACTTGTAGGAATGACGAGTCATAATAGAAAAAGGATTACCTCATCAAGGATGGTAATTATGTATTTTAACTTATTTAGGGTTGATTAAATGTTTACATGTGTGATTTAACTTAATTTAAAAAGTAGGTATGATGAGTCATCTATTATACATTATGATTACAAGTGTGTAATCATGAAGTTGATTTGGATGGAATAAGTGGTGACATGGTTATAATTAGTAATCATTATTGCAAAAATCAAGTGAAATAGGATGGCTGGGATATTTTGAAGAAGGAACAACGAATTGAGTTTGTATCCTGCAGCAAAGAATAGAGAATTAAGAAGTTCCGTAGCCAAAGACGTTAGTTCCACAGCTAAGAAAAAGGGCCTGCAACCAATTTTCACAAAATCTAAAGAGATAGAACTAAAGCTGAGATGGGGATTAAGAAGAAACTAGAACTAGAGGATGATTACCAGCTACTTGCGGATGAAGAAGTGACATCCATCTTTGAGCATGCATGATGGGTAGAGTTCCTGAAGAAATTTTCAAGACATAATGATGGATTGGTAAGAGATTTTTTCATAAACCTAGAAAAATCTAGGAGAAAGGTGATAAACATCTTTATTCCTTTTTCTTTCAATACTGTAAGTAATGTGTCTGGAGTGCCCGTTGTGTATGTTTCACAACCTGCCATGGGGACTTTGAAAGAACTGGTTGAAGTTTTACTGCAAGAAGAAGAAACTGAACCCCAGTACATCTATAATACAAAGAAAATCATAAAAGGGGTCAAAAGGGCTAGTTTTCCCAAACCCTTTGATAGGGTAGTGTTTTGGATAGTAAAATATCTAACCTGTGATGGTCAATTTGGGTATGTGGGAAAAAAAGTCTTAAAAATGCTCATATATCTGAAGTATGGAGCCACCAAACTTGAGTACATAATAAACCTTCTAGGTTTTTTTTTTTATTCTATTCAGACCATGGCTCAGAGGTATTCCTAGGGTGTTAGGAAAATTAGGCATCATGGTCTAATTCATTTAATATGCTAGCACCATTTCCTGTCAAAGAAGAATGGAGAATAAATTTGGGACAAGTTTCTTGGCAAGTTCAAGACAAACCCTAATATTATCAGAAGGACAATTTCAGCCCCATTCTCTCCTTCAGCTAATCTAGAAATTGATGCCCCTGTATAAGGACAGAGGGAAACAGAAAGAGAAATTATACCAAAAAGAAGAAGGTCGGCGAGAAAGAAAAAAACAATAGAGCCTTTTGTACCGGTGAAGGAAATTCCTTCTTCTGCAGTAGCTTCAGGGGAGCTAATATTCATTTTTGATGATGATAGCTCACCCATGAAAGAGCAAGAAAGAATAGTAAGAAGAAGATCTAGGAAGAAGTCCATTGCTAGGCATAATGAACTTCCCCAAAGAATAAAAATTCGTAAGAGGTCAAGGGGAACCCTAGTAGAAAGGAGTGAGTAGGAAAGGAGGGAAGAAGAAGATGCTGACATTTTAGGTAGCATGTCCATGACTCCTCTTGAGCCAAACTAAGATAAAATGGATAGGGGAGATGAGAGATTTGAAGAGCAAGATTTTTAGGAATTGGCTGAACCATCAATAGTGCCACATGAAGAATAAGAGTTGGCATCTAGGATAAGAAAAGAAAAATTCCCTTTGATAGAGGAAGAATGCCCAACTCCTCAAATAATTTCAAAGGAAGAAGAAAGAAAACAAAAACAGGATTTGTTCTTTTCTAAAGCAGAGCTCATTATCATAGAAAAATATGAGGAATTGGACTTCCTCAAGCTCAAATTGGAACAAAGGGAAATGCTCATTAATGAGCTAACAACTCAGCTTGTAGCTAGGACTGAGGAGTTATCAGCAACCAAGAAGAAGCTAATAGAAAAAGAGGAATAATTCCAGACTTCCATAAAATAGAGTGTTGTGTCCACAACCTCTGCACAGACTGAGTTGACCTATTTTCCACTCAAAAAACTATGGGATGACACTTACAGAGAGCTCAGAGAAGCCAAAACATGAAATAAAGAATTGAATACCAAGATGGAAGAAGAGATGAAGGAAAGAAAGGAATGGGAAGAAAATTTTTATAAGGAGGAAGGAAATAAATATAAGTGTCTTGCCAAAATTCATATGGTCTGTATTATGAGTGAGAAATTGCTTGCCTGTAAGAGGCTTTCTCCTACATATAGTGTGTTTTTGGAAGAGTATTTCATTCACTGGAAGCTATCAAAAATTGCATGTGTACTTCCACATGAACTACAAGATGAATCTAAATTCATGGCAGCTTACTCTCTATTCAGCCCTGAGTAGAAAAATTTACTGTGTGAGTTTTATTTTTGTAATTTTATGCTAGAGAAAAACATAGGATTTATGATCAAATTGCATGTAGGGGAGAGCCATCTCAATGCGCTTGTCTCTGTTTTGCAAAACTAGATTACATGGAAGGAAAGGGAATCTGAATTTTTATTGAAAGCTAGATCAACAGGTCTCTATATGAGAGCTCATTATGGTAAACCCTCTGCCTTCCTCATGCATTTCAGAACTCATTCCTTTGATAGGAGATTCAAGACACATTACCATGCTATTCTGCAAAAAAGTATTGATGCCTTCACCTCCTATGAGGAGGAAAAATTTGAAGATATTTATGAAGGATGCTCAAAGAGGTGGGAAATCGTTACTGTTTCTTTGAAAATAAGGGAAGTAATTTCCCCTACAAATCTGATTTAGAGTTTAGGAAGGGCCAAAGCATTATGCACAATAATTCCCCAAGTCAATGAAACCTATAGGCATATATGGATGGGAATGCGAACAAGGCCCCCTCTACTTCTCACCCCCATTTCTCCTTAGCAAAACAAAGAACCTCAAGACCCCGCTGAATTTGAAAAGTGGAAGAGGAAAATAGAAGAAGGAGTTGGGTATAGTACATTTGAGCTTAAGCATTGGGAAATACAGCTTCAGTCGTTTGATCTGAGTAATCAAATGGAATGCAGAACATATGATCTCACTTTTGAAGAATGTGTTTCTAAAGGGATTTACAAAAAAGTAAGTTTGGGGGAAATGATGAGGCTAGAATATGTCTGATTAATGTATAATATATGATCTCGTTCTACTCTCATTTTGACTAAGTTTGATTACATTGTGTGACTTTTAGTTGATCTGATATGAGTTAGGATGTAACTATCTGTCTTTTGATTGATTGTGATTATAATGTTTAAAAGATCTAAAATTACTGATGTAGTGTGTGTTTGAATTTAGTTTTGTAATAAAGTAGGTCTAATCATTTGAGGAAATGAAGCAGATAGCATTCAATATGTTTTTAATAGCATTTGTTCCTACAGAGCTTATTTTTGAAACTTCCAAGCTAGTTATGGAACTCCATC
Source organism: Taxus chinensis (assembly GCA_019776745.2). NCBI lineage: Eukaryota > Viridiplantae > Streptophyta > Pinopsida > Cupressales > Taxaceae > Taxus > Taxus chinensis. Next base: position 746,366,325 of record CM034151.1, read on the forward strand.
ACATAGTCATCATCTTGTTCTGGAACTTTCATACTTAGTTCCCAAACTCCAGTAATTAGTTCCAGAATTTTTGGACTTAGTTCAGGAACTCCTAGGGATAGCTCTGGAACTCTCACAGGTTTTGGTCCTTAATAATTTCCTATGGTTCTGGAGCTTCTCCAAATTTCCGGAACCAATGGGAGTTATCTATTTTAAAACTACATCCGGAGATTTTGCATCTATGACCCTTTCAATTAGGAAAGATGAGAATATTTCTGAATGTAGATCCAGGGAGAGTTATCCTACAACTATCTAATCAAGTGCAATCCAACTCAACATCTATTCTGGGCATGATTCGATTTCATCAGAATCATTGAGACAACTGTGATTGTAAAATGTATATAAAAGCATACCTCCAGTAGAGAGAATGTATGTAGAATAAGGATAGAAGATATAGAATGAGATAGAAATAGAACAGAAAAAATAAATAGACTAAGTACTTAGATCTAGTACTTTTTTTAATACTGAATGTTTTATCAATAAAATAGCCATTCTAATTTGAGAGAATTTTGAGTTGTTAAATCCTGATTCGAGGAGGAGCAATGGCCCACTCCCCCAAGGACTAGGATATTTATTTATTTGGTATTTATATTTCTTCAGTAAATAGCTTAGATTTGTTAATTATGTGTTATTTTAATTCTTTCATTTAAAATCTGTTGTGTATTTGTTCCTGCAGGTGTTTAGATAGATTCTTATATTTCTTGCAATTATTTTCAGGCATTCTAAATTAAGTGTGTTTAATTCCAAAAGCAAGTGTGTTTATTTCCAACAGCAAGTGTGTTTCCATTTTGCATGGTGTGTTTCCTTTTAGCAAAGCTTTCAGTGTGTTTACTTTAAGTAATTTTTCATAGTTTGATTTAAATAAGGTTTTACCAAGAAGTCCTTAAGACATTGAAAGATCCCCAAGAAAATACAAAAATAACTATAGTCAACTAGTAGATTGATGAAATTACTCTTATTGCATATAGATTTAGACACACCCCTGGTTTGATATGACATCAACAAGAAGTTTATTAAATGAAGGGAATAATGACACCCATCAATGGATGTTACTTTAAGGCTGTCATAACCTCTCGACATGTTTCAGGTTGAAGAGAAATTGGTTTCTCCATAGCCTAGCTTCTAAAGAAATGAGAAAGGAACTATGTTGACAGCACCATCATCTATCATCTCATGTTTGACATAGTTTTTATAAATCTAAACCTGGAGGTATAAATCCGTATCACCTCTTCATGCTAATTCAATGTCAATTGGAATTTTACTAATGTCGAATATGAAACTGACATTTTTTTGGGATACCTTGGAGGATAGACATCAAAGTCTATGTGATTAACCTGGGCCTCCAGAGGATGAGTAAAGTGAATTAAGTGGTCAAGGCCCAATGCATCTAAAAAATCCACCTGATGTGTAGGAGAATTCTTCAACAAATCTTAGAAGGAAATGTGAGAGAAATTCTTTGTTAAATCTGTAATTAAATCATAGGCCTCCATAGGTTTTGGAGCCACTGACAAATTGTCTAAAAATGAATGGTAAATAGGAAGAGGCATAATCATGAACACTGGTTGTTGCATTAACCTCATGTTTGGTGTTCAAATCAATGAAACCTATAATTTTTGTTTGATTCCAACCATGTAAAGGAGGGGTTACCACTGTGCTTGACAAATTAGATACTTCGTGATCATTATTTCCAATGGTAGTTCCCTTGTTGGTTCCATAGGGGTTAAGCTTTCTCTTCTCAGGGCATGTTGGTAGAGGGTTTTTGAAAACCTCAAGAGTATAATTTTTTAGGGGACATGGGCTCCATGTGAGAATTTTGTGTTGGCAATGTACGATTAGCCAAAAATATCTCAACAAATAAATGCCTTTTGTCCTCTGGAATATTTTGGATAAATTTTTTACAATCGCGACACGTACGGGCATTATGTCCTCTAACTCTATGGAAACTACAATAAAAATCAGGGTCATATTCATGAGGCCTTTGATTTCATATTTTTGTGGCTCGTAATTTCTATTCTTACTTTGTTTTCGGTTGTTATAATTAAATTTTGGGGGCATCTGAATTTTGTTCTAGTTCTGGTATTGGTTTGGATAACCGGTCGGGTACTAAACTGGTGCTTGGGCCTAGACTTCTTGAGGTGGGGGAGGAGGATGACTAAATTCCACCACATTAACAGAAGGAGAAATTTTTTTACTCCTTTGATTTTTTTATTCTCATTATTGATACCATTATTCACATTGCTGGTGCTAACAATGTTCAAGTTATTTGATTGATCTATTACGCCATCTTTCGTACTACCACAGTTATTATTGAGGACTTTTAGTCCCTGGTTATCGTTGTTTGAACCATTAGGGTAGCTTGAATTACCATGAGAGGGGTTGACAAATCTCCCATTTGAGGCGTAATTTTTTCAGCCGCTATTAATCATCGTTTGGTCAATGACGAGAGAACCCTCTGAAACCTCGTCATAGCTTCTAAGAGGAAAATTTTGGACCTCCTCCTTAGTTTCTTTTTTAAGAGAGTGAAGGAAAAAGTATCGAAGCCTCATTTGGTCCATGTTCAGAGTTCTAGCGGAAGAATAGAGGACTTTCCGCCATCTTTAAATAAAATGGGTAGTGGATTCATTGTGCTCTTGCTTGACATGAAGGAATTATTTGATTCCTATTTGCAAGAGTTTGTTCATATTAAAATCCTTTTAAAATTTGCAAATGAGTTGTTTAAATGAATGGATCAAGGATTTTGATATCCTGTAGTAATAATTGAGAGCGATCCCCACAAGGGTCTTAGGGAAGATATTAGCTACAACCACATCCCATGGGAGTAACTCTCTAATGACATATGTATACTATTTCATATGCGCATTTGTGTCCCCTCCCCTTTAAAATTTGGTAAGTTAGGAAGCGGTCATAGAAGCATTACGATTTGGATGGTAAAATCAAGGGACTCTTTGAAATATTCAACATATGTGCCCAATTCATAAGATTCTACCATACACGAACATAGGTGGGGAGGTGAATGAGGCATTGACAGATGATAATGTGTAGCATAAAAATTTGGAGAGGACTAAGGAATCTCCTAAGGATGAGCATATGATCCAGGAAAATTAAACATGTCCTCAAGCAACGATTTGGAATACATATGACAATACGATTGAACATGATTCTGGTACAGAGTGGTAGGAACAAAACTTGGGAACATCAAATTGCCATTTTGGATAGCATTCGAGAACACACTTCCAGTTGGTGCATGTTGAGGATATTCATATGAGGTGTGAGGGGGTATAGATAATGTGCCTGATCTAGTGAGGAGATATTTGGGGCTGAGAACACCTGTGTAAAGTGGAGGAGGTGATGACCTAGAAGGCACATAATGACGATTTTGAGCATGGAAAAAGACCTTTCCTTTCTCGACAAAAGATAAAAAATAAGACCACTTGGAAAGCTCTAATTCCCTCACTCTATATACCAGCATAGAGATCACATCACCCAAAGATGGTGTTATATATATTTTTGGCATGTTTTAAGTCCTGTTAGGGGATAACACTACCTGATGTCTTCCTAAAAGAGGAAATAGAATTTTTCTTTGAGAGGAAATCTTCCCTTTCGGTATATTTTCTGAAAGCAATAGGAGGGAAGCTATCTATCACTAGAAGATAATTTACAAAATGAATATTTTTAGAAGCTATAGTAATGACTCTTACATCCTATTCCCACCCTGATAATGAATGATTTGAATTAAAATGGTTTTCTACTCTTTTGGGGAATAATCATGCATATAAATTAAATAAATAATTCAAAAGAAAGCTTAGGTATCGGGAAAAACATGATAGGAAATCCAAGTACGATCCAAGGGTCATATCACAACCTAGAATTGGGGGTACTGTGGACAAAACCTAGTAGTTTGTGGTTAAGTGAATTTTTGTGTCCCCTATAGTTTAATTTAACTTAAATGTTCAGGGTCGAGTTATAGAACTGTAGAACTGGATTAATACAGAACCTAAACAAATAAATAAGAATCTATAAGGAATAAGATGAACTAGAAATGTAATTGGGATTACTTTAGGAGGAAGAAATAAAATATTCTCATAAATGAAAGTAGAAGAAGTACAGTTACAAGAGAACTAATACTTGGTTGTGTAATTTGTAGAAAGATCCCTGATACATAACAGTGTAACTATTGCAAAAAAAAAATCCAATCAATGAGGTAATAAGCCTGAATTTTTACTCAGAGCATGGGTCTGTTGTAATGTTCTTAATCCATTTATAGGGCTGTGCAACCATGTTTGGGGTGTATATGACATCACACCACAGAATAATAGGAGAAGGAGAAGGATCATGAAAACATAACAAAGTTCAAAAAAAAAATCCAACCAATGAACGAAGGTATCACAAACAGGAGGGGAATTTAAATCTTAATTAGATTAATCCTACAATTTTTTATTTTACTAAGAAATGTATAAGCTAAGTCCTTATTAAAATATACAATGAGGTCTAGATGTCTAGAATATAAATATGTGAATCACATCGAAGGCCATGTATGTAAAAGGTGGAATTTATGCCTCCTTTGCTAATTTCACCCATGGTACACCCATTGATAAAAAATAAAGGGTTTTGGAATTAAAGGATAGAATAATAATTGAGCCAGATGTAAATAAAATACTATCTCTGAAAATACATGTATATTGCTTAGAAAAGTGTGATTACAATAGCTATCTCTATAAGGAGATGTGTGTGTTCCCCTTCCGGGTTACATTTACTTTATACTAATTTTAGAAATATAAAAAATACATATATAAGAATGCGTAAGGTCACTAATCTTTAAAAGAAATGAGGCAATTCACCTTTCGTGAATAACATATGTGAAAATTTTGAAAAAAATACTTTTTTTAAGAAATTATTATTTTTAGAAGAACACTACAAAATAAGTGAAGAATTTTGAGGCATTTAGCAGTGGATTTGGGGGGGAGGGAGAAATTTTATACATATAATTTAGAATGTGATTTCACCATATTCTAAAATTTGTAAGCTTTCTAAGGCATTTTGAATGAAGTCAATCTAAGTTATTTTGTAAATGTTATGAATCCTGGAAGTTCTCCCACTAGAAAAATGCCACCTAGGTTGTTATCTAGATCATTCATCCCTCCTTCAGAAGTAATAGTCCCCATTGCACCAAGGGGTCCCATCAAGTGTTGAAATTGTTTCTTTATATGGTCCATGTTGAGCCACTCACCCTGATGATTAAGATTTCCTTTCTTAATCACTCGATAGAGCTAAATAAGATATTCTCTAGTGGGTTTTTTCTAAGTGTCCACAATCTAACCTTGTGATCCAGAAACCGACCCATGTGGCAATTATAGTGGAGTAAATTTCGGAAGAAATAACTTTTGTAGCATATCTCTAATTAAATTTGTGTAAAATGTGACGGAAAGCTTGGAATCCATTAGAATATGGTGTAAGGGTGTAAAAATTTGTTTGGAAATGTTTGGACCCTGAAATCTGCATGTAAACACATCAAAATTCAATTTCGTACTATTTTATAAAATAATAAATTCACAAAATTTGCACCTATGTATTTCAAAAAAGATGAACCAACTCATCTCCCTTGAGATTAGTGACCTTCCATATTCTTCTAGGTGCCTCTTCATATCTCTAAAAATAATATATAAGTATATGTAACCCACAAGGGAAGAGGAGACATCTTTGCATGGAGATAGTTATTATAATCACAATATTTCAAGCAATATATACATCTCTTTTAGGAGATAAGTTTAGGTAGTTTACATATCTTCTCATATATATCTTTTATATTTAAGTTTGACATAATTTTAATTAAATCCTTCAATCTTGAAACCCCCTTGAGCTTTGGATCATCTTCTTCAAAGAGAAAATATTTTCTGGTTGAGTTCGGATATGTCCAACTATTATGTTATGACAAAGGTTTCTAAAAGAGGTAGGCTATTTGGTTTGAGGAGGCCAAATTTAACATAGGATGCAAACCAAGGTAGGGTGGAATATTCAACTTGAAATCATGTTTTCCTACTTACATGGTGGTGTAAAGACCATACCATAGAGGTCAAATTTTCTTGTGTGAACCTAACAATATTTCCTTTTGAATTCGTAGCTAGACTTTATCACTAACCTTAAAATGATGTGGAGCCAAGTGTTGATCATAGTTTTATTTACAATTTTCATTAAACTTCTAGAATAAAATATTGTGGACATGCTGCTAAGTGTATTGAATCTATTCAACAAACCTTTTTGCCCTTTCTACTTAAGTTTTTTCATTAGACATGTACACCCATTGTATGCACTAGAACACATACATCAATGGGTGTCATAAGCTAGAATATGTAATAATAATTGAAATGGATGTAAATAAAAAACTATGTAGGGCCTGATTAAAGACATGTTATATGTAGCTTAGAGCAAAATGTGATTTACAATGGGTGTTTAGTGATACTATAAGGAGATGTGTGAACACCTGTTCCCCTTCCGGGTTACATTTACTTAACTACTAATTTTAGAAATATCCAAAATTCCACATATGGACCAGATGATGCGTCAAGGTCACTATTATCTCTATAGAGAAATGAGGCACATGGGAAGCCTAAAGGTGATCCGTGAATGACCAACATAAAGTGTAGCAAATTCTTCAGCAAAAAAATCTTTTCTTTAAGAAATTATTATAGCCATTTTAGAAAACAATTAACTACACAATCATTTGCATGTTTTGAAATTGGCATTTAGAGTGGAGTCCATTGACATAGAGGGAGAAATTTTTATACATGATAATTGTAGAACAAACTTGTCACCTATTAGTTGGTTTGGAAATTACACAATGGGTGCAAGATTTTGTACTTAACACATTATTCCTTATGAAGTTCCAATCTAAGTTATTTTGTAAGTACTGTTATGTTTTTTAATCCTGGAAGTGTCTAGCTATCCTACTAGAAGTGTGTCTCACCATAGGTCATGTTATCTAGATCATTCATCCATCCTTCAGAAGTAGATAGTGTTCCATGTGGTACCAAGGGGTCCCATCAAGTAGATTGAAATTGGGAACTTTATATGGTCCATGTTGAGGCCACTCACCCTGATGTATCAAGATTTCCAGAATTCTTTATCACTACGATAGAGCTAAATAAAGATATCTCATCTCCGTAGAGGTCAAGGATTTTTGTGAGTGTCCACAATCTAGACCTTGTGATCCATGTAATCTACTGACCCATGTGGCAATTATAGTGGAGTAAATTTCGATAGAAATAACTTTTGTAGCATATCTCTAATTAAATTTGTGTAAAATGTGACGGAAAGCTTGGAATCCATAGAATCATGGTGTAAGGGTGTAAAAATTTGTTTGGCTAAATGTTTGGACCCTGAAATCCACATGTAAACACATCAAAATTCAATTTCGTACTATTTTATAAAATAATAAATTCACAAAATTTGCACCTATGTAATTCAAAAAAGATGAACCAACTCATCTCCCTTGCAGATTAGTGACCTTCCATATTCTTCTAGGTGCCTCTTCATATCTCTAAAAATAATATATAAGTATATGTAACCCACAAGGGAAGAGGAGACATCTTTGCATGGAGATAGTTATTATAATCACAATATTTCAAGCAATATATACATCTCTTTTAGGAGATAAGTTTAGGTAGTTTACATATCTTCTCATATATATCTTTTATATTTACATTTGACATAATTTTAATTAAATCCTTCAATCTTGAAACCCCCTTGAGCTTTGGATCATCTTCTTCAACTGGAGAAAATATTTTCTGGTTGAGTTCGGATATGTCCAACTATTATGTTATGACAAAGGTTTCTAAAAGAGGTAGGTTATTTGGTTTGAGGAGGTACATGATTTAACATAGGATGCAAACCAAGGTAGGGTGGAATATTCAACTTGAAATCATGTTTTCCTACTTACATGGTGATACTATAAAGACCATACCATAGAGGTCAAATTTTCTTGTGTGAACCTGTAAGCATTTCCTTTTGAATTCGTAGCTAGACTTTATCACCAACCTTAAAATGATGTGGAGCCATATGTTGATCATAGTTTTATTTACAATTTTCATTAAACTTCTATAAAATATTGTGGACATGCTGCTAAGTGTATTGAATCTATTCAACAAACCTTTTTGCCCTTTCTACTTAAGTTTTTTCATTAGACATGTATTTTGTTGTATGCACTAGAACACATACATCAATGGGTGTCATAAGCTAGAATATGTAATAAAATTGAAATGGATGGTGTTTTGTGGATCTGTGTAGGGCCTAATTATATCCATGTTGTATGTAGGGAAGAGCATAATCCCATTTACGCGGGTGTTTGGAGTGATACATAAGAATAATGTGAATGATTAGGTGGTTGAACACCTCTGTCTATCCATTAATCTGTGGGTGGAAGGATGTGGAATTGATCAACTTAGTGTCCATCATTCCACATAGGGTGGACCAGATGATGCTCAAGAAAATATTATCCCTATAATAAATGATAGACATGGGAAGCCTAAAGGTGATCCATAAATGACCAAAATAAAGTCTAGCATTTTCTTCAGCAGAAATATTTTTCTTACAAGCAATCATTATAGCCATTTTGGGAAAATCAATTAACTACAAAAAAACACAATCATTTCTCATGTTTTGAAATTGGAATACTAGAGAGGAAGTCCATTGTAGACATAGATGTAAAAGGATTTTTTTGTTTTGATAATGATGTATACAATACTTGTTTCCTATTAGTTGGTTTGGAAATTACACAATGGGTGCAAGATTTGATGTACTTTACTACATAATTCCTTAGGTTGTTCCAATAAAAGTTATTTTTAAGTACTTCCAGTTTTTTTTACATGCCAAAGTGTCTAGCTATCCTACTAAAGTGTGTCTCCCATATCATATTTTGTTGTGTTCAAAATCTTAAAAATAGATGTGTTCCATGTGGTAGAGAAGTTTATCATGTAGATAGAAATCGGGAACATTATTTCCTCCTCAGAGGGTCTGATATGTATCAAAAAATTCAGAATTCCACCTCATACAAAGTGTAATAACTGGAAGTCTCATCTCCGTAGAGGTCAAGGATAGTTGTGAGGGCTATAATTAGAGGGTGGACCATGTAATCTACTGTTTAATTGACCTTCCCCTTCTTATGATTTTATTAGTAGGTGGAACTATTTGAGGTATGTGGCCCACTTCTAGTGTCTTTCATTCATTGGTTTTATATACGTCTAAAGCAACTCCAATGGCCTTTGGTATAAGTCGATGATTATCTCCTTCCCTATAATGTAGTGTTTCCTTTTCTTGTAGTCTTAGAAGATGGCATAAATATCCTTATCATATGTTGTGGGTTTATTGACATTTTCATTGAATGTTTCACTATTATATACAATAGGGTGGCCATGTTGTACGATAACATCTCCCATAGCATATTTAAAAGTGTCTGTCATTAATTTTAAAGGTTGACGTAGGTTACATAAGGAGAGAATAGGGTCTGAGCATAATCTTTCTTTAAAAAATTCAAATTCTATCTTCTAAATATCCCCACATCAGAATGTATCCTTGTTTCCTCTTTTAGTCACTTTGTTTAGTGGCCAATAAATATCTGAAAAACCCAAGAAAAATCGATGATAGAAATTGGAAAGACATAAAAATCTATGGAGTTCTGTAAGAGTATTTGGAGTAGGACAATTCTGACTAACCTATATTTTCCTTGGGTCGACATGGACTCCTTCATCTATAACATACCCTAGGTACAAAACCTTCATCATCCCAAATGTGTATTTTTCTAGATGTATGTACAACATGTCATTCCAAAGGGTTTGAAGTAATTCTTAAAAATTCTTTAGATTTTTCTCACACATCTAACTATAGATGAATAAATCATCTAAGTAAATAACCATGAAGGAATTTGTGTAGGGATGCATGACATCATAGATCATCCTCATGAATGTTGTAAGATCATTAGTTAGTCTTAAGGACATGACTAGCCATTCAAATAAACCTTCTGTAAAAAATTTCTATGATGATCAAGATAGAACACCATGCATATTGAAGAGGTTGCAATCCAATGGTGACGTTAAAGCTACAAGTAATCAAACAGTGAAAATTGAACACAAGGAAATCATGCATGAAATAATAGGTCTACTCATTCTCATAGATAAAAATAATAGGGTATATGTGGGAGTGTCGTGTAATTCTTGTTCTTGAAAAATGATTCTCTCCATGGGGTAAAGAGGAGTTATGATTCCAAAATGGAATGTAACTCCTATAATGCCACAGACACGTATGACAATGATAGATTATATGATGGAATCTGTCATGTGTCATATAACTCCTATGACCTATGATCTCACCTTTAAGTGAGATGATTGATCATGTGAGGTGAATTAAAAATTGAATTTAAATTTTGTCTTCTAAACATCCCCTCATCAGAATGTAACCTTGTTTCCTCTTTTAGTCACTTTGTTTAGTGGCAAAAAAATTGTGAAAAAATAAAGAAAAATCGATCATAGAAATTGGAAAGACCTAAAAACCTATGGAGTTATGTAAGAGTATTTTGAGTAGGCCAGTTCTGAATAGCATTTATTTTCTTTGGGTCGACATGGACTCCTTCATCTATAACGTACCATAGGTACTAAACCTTCATCATCCCAAATGTGCATTTTTATAGATTTGCATACAACATATACTTTTGAAGGGTTTGAAGTATTTCTTTAACATTTTGTATATTTTTCTCACACATCTAACTATAGATAAATAAATCATCTAAGTAAATAACCATAAAGGAACTTGTGTAAGGACACATGAAATCATCCATCATCCTCATGAATGTTGTAGGAGCATTAGTTATTCTGAAGGACATGACTAGCCATTCAAATAGACCTTCTACAACACTTTTCTAAGATGATCATGATAGAACACTGTACACATTGAAGAGGTTGCAATCCAATGGTGGTGTGAAATATACAAGTAATAAACAAGTGAAAATTGAACACAAGGAAATCATGCATAAAAATTATAGGTCTACTCATTCGCAAAGATAAAAATAAAAGGGTATATATGGGAGTGTTGTGTAATTCTTGAGCCTAAAAAAATATTCTCTCCATGAGGGAAAGAGGATTTATGATTCAAAAATATAATGTAACTCCTATAATGTCACAGACACATATGACAATGATAGATTCTATGATGGAATCTGTCATGTGTTATATAACTCCTATGACCTATGATCTCACCTTTAAGTGAGATGAATCATCATGTGAGGTGGAAAGGTTGACAAGTAATGAAAAGGAAATTCACACACACCAAAAATACCTTCATCAAAGATGAGGCCGAAGTCATGAAAAGTGATAAACAAAAAGAGAACTTGTTATCTAGTTATGAGGATTGGAATATTTTGGTATTATTCCTCTTAACTAATACCGATATATAATGGGAATAACTAATGGGATGTAGGTATCCCAAAAGTTGAGGTGAATTTTCATATTTGAGGGGCTAGTTTCCTTTAGTGTATCCCTAAGTAGATTTGACTAGGGTAAGGATTATAACAATTTTTTTAAAAAAGGAGGTGATACACTAGTGGTTTTAGAGAATGATAAAATGGAGGTGTGCAGATGATGTTAAATAAAACATTAAACTTGCACAAACGAGAGGGATTTGGGTGTGCTTTCAAGGAAACATAATACAAATATGTGAAGGGATGGTTCCCAATAAATAGTTTTCAATTCACATGCACACCAAAAATACAACCGAAACCTATTTCTTGAAATAATGGAAGATAACATAAGTAATTGAATTAAAAATTTAAAGGATAAATCATGTGAATAATCTATCTAACTGCACAGGATTACAATGAATTTATGGAAAGGAAAAACACTTTATTACCAGTAAGAAACTTGATGAAAATTTTCTATAGAAATTTATTAGATTATATCCACTCCCTTAGTGCTGAAAATCACTATAATATATAACCAAGGTTTCACACACTTGACATTCTCATTGAATGTTTCACTATTACATACAATAGGTTGGTCATGTTATATGATATCATCTACCATGACATATTAACTTGCATCTATCATTAATTTGAAATGTTGATGTAGGTTAGGTAAGGAGAGAATATGGTTTTAGCATAATCTTTCTTTCAAAAATCAAAATGCTCTCTTCTAAACATATCCCCATCATAATGTAGCCTTGTTTCCTCTTTTCGTCACTTTGTATAGTGGCCAATAAATATGTGAAAAAACCAAGACAAGACGATGATAGAAATTGGAAAGACATAAAAATCTATGGAGTTATGTCAGAGTATTTAGAGTAGGAAAGTTCTGAATAACATGTATTTTCTTTGGGTCGAAATGGACTCCTTCATCTATAATGTAACCTAGGAAATAAACCTTCATCATCCCAAATGTGCATTTTTATATATTTACATTCAAAATTTCCTTTCGAAGGGTTTGAAGTAATTCTTGAACATTCTGTAGATTTTTCTCACACATTCGAATATAGATGAATAAATAATCTAAGTAAATAACAATGAAGGATTTTGTGTAGGGACCCATGACATCATCAATCATCCTCATGAATGTTTTTGGAGCATGAGTTAGTCTTAAGGACATGACTAGCCATTCAAATAGACCTTCTATCATATATTTTTGTGATGATCAAGATAGAACACCATGCACATTGAATAGGTTGCAATCCAATGGTGACATGAAGCTACAAGTAATCAACAAGTGAAAATTGAACACAAGGAAATCATTCATGAAATAATAGGTCTACTAATTTTCACAGATAAAAATAACATGGTATATATGGGAGTGTTGTGTAATTCTTGTTCCTGAAAAATTATTCTCTCCACGAGGGAAAGAGGAGTTATTATTCCAAAATGGAATGTAACTCCTATAATGTCACAGACACATATGACAATGATAGATTCTATTACGGGATCTATCATGTGTCATATAACTCCTATGACTTATGATCTCACCTTTAAGTGAGATGAATCATCATGTGATGTGGAAAGGTTGACAAGTAATGAAAAGGAAATTCACACACACCAACAAAACCTTCATCAAAGATGAGGCAGAGGTCATGGAAAGTGATAAACAAAAAGATAACTTGTTATCTAGCAGAAGTGCACCCTTGTGAGGATTGGAATATTTTGGTATTATTTCTCTTAAGTCTTACAAATATGCAATGGGAATAACTCATGGGATGTAGGTATCCCGAAATTTGAGGTGAATTTTAAGATTTGAGGGGCTAGTTCCCTTTAGTGTATCCCTAACTAGATTTGACTAGGGTAAGGGTTAGAATGAAAAAAATTTAAAAAGGAGGTGATACACCATTGGTTTTGGAGACTGATGAAATGGAGGTGTGCAGATGATGTTAAATAAAACATTAAACTTGCAAAAACCAGAGGGATTTGGGTGAGTTTTAAAGGTAACATATTACAAATATGTGAAGGGGTGGTTCACAATACATAGTTTTCAATTCACATGCACACTAAAAATACACACAAAACCTATTTCTTGGAATAATCGAATATAACATAAGTAATTGAATTAAAATGTTAAAGGGTAAATAATGATAATAATCTATCTAAGTGCACAAGATTACAATGTATTTCGGGAAAGTAAAAACACTTTATTACCAGTAAGAAACTTGATGAAAAAATTCTATAGAAATTTCTTACATTATATCCACCCCCTTAGTGCTTGAAAATCACTATAATATATAACCAAGGTTACACACACTTGACATTGTCATTGAATGCTTCACTATTATATACAATAGGGTGGCCATGTTATATGATAGCATGTCCCATGACATACTTAGATGCATCCATCATTAATTTGAAAGGTTGATGTAGGTTAGGTAAGGAAATAATAGGGTCCGAGCATAATATTTATTTAAAAAATTCAAATTCTTTGTTATAAGTATCCCCCCATTTGAATGTAGCCATGTTTCCTCTTTTAGTCACTTTGTTTAGTGGCCAAGAAATATGTGAAAAACCCAAGAGAAATGAATGATAGAAATTTGAAAGACCTAAAAAACTATGGAGTTCTATAAGATTATTTGGATCAGGTCATTTATGAATAACATGTATTTTATTTGGGTCAACATGGACTCCTTCATCTAGAATGTACCCAAGGTACTAAACCTTCATCCTCTCAAATGTGATTTCTAAGGGTTTGAAGTAATTATTGAACATTCTATAGATTTGTCTCACACATAAGACTATAGATGAATAAATCATCTAAGTAAATAAGCATGAAGGAATTTGTGTAAGGAAACATGACATCATCCATCATCCTTATGAATGTTGCAGGAGCATTAGTTAGTCTGAAGGACATGCCTAGCCATTCAAATAGACCTTCTGTGACACTTTTTTGTGATGATCAAGATAGAACACCATGCACATTAAATATTTTGCAATCCAATGGTAATGTGAGTTCTATAAGTAATCAATAAGTGAAAATCGAACACAAGGAAATCATGCATGAAATAATAGGTGTACTCATTCTCACAGATAAACAATAACAAGGTATATACAGGAGTGTTGTGTAATTCTTGTGCCTAAAAAATGATTCTCACCATGAGGGAAAGAGGAGTTATGATTCAAAAATATAATGTAACTCCTATAATGTCATAGACACATATGATAATGACAGATTCTATGATGGAATCTGTCATGAGTTGTATAACTCATATGACCTATAATCTCACTTTGAAGTGAGATGACTCATCATGTGAGGTGGAAATGATAACAAGTAATGAAAAGGAAATTCACACACACCAACAAAAAATTCATCAAAGATGAGGCAGAGGTCATGGAAAGTGATAAACAGAAAGAGAACTTGTTATCTAGCAAAAGTGCACCCTTGTCAGGATTGGAATATTTTAGTATTATTTCTCTTCACTTCTAAAAATATAAAATGGATATAACTCATGGGCTATAGGTATGCCAAAATTTGAGGTGAATCTTTAGATTTGAGGGGCTAGTTCCGTTTAGTGTATCCCTATCTAGAGTTGACTATGGCAAGGGTTAGAATGAAAAAAAATTAAAAAAGAGGTGATACACCACTTGTTTTAGAGACTGATGAAATGGAGGTGTGCAGATGATGTTAAATAAAACATTAAACTTGCACAAAACAAAGGGATTTGGGTGAGTTTTCAAGGTAGCATAATAGAAATATATGAAGGGATGGTTCAAAATACATAGTTTTCAATTCACATGCACACTAAAAATAAACACAAAACCTATTTCTTGCAATAAGGGAAAATAAAATAAGTAATTGAATTAAAAATTTAAAGGATAAATCACGAGAATCAGCTATCTAAGTGCACAATGTTGCAAAGAATTTCACGAAAGGAAAATTTTTTATTACCAATAAGAAACTTGATGAAAAATTTCTATAGAATTTTCTTATATTAGATCCACCCCCTTAGTGGTTGAAAATCACTATAATATATAACGTGGGTTGGACACACTTGACATTGTCATTGAATGTTTCACTATTATATACAATAGGGTGTCCATGTTGTATGATAACATCTCCCACGACATACTCAGATGTGTCTATGATTAATTTGAAAGGTTGATGTAGGCTAGGTAAGGAGAGAATAGGTTCTGAGAATAATATTTCTTTCAAAAATTCAAATTCTCTCTTCTAAAAATCCCCCCATAAGAATGTAGCCTTGTTTCCTCTTTTAGTATATTTAATTAGTGGCCAAGAAATATGTGAAAAACCCAAGACTAATAGATGATAGAAATATGAAATACCTAAAAAGCTATGGAGTTCAGTAAGAGTATTTGGAGTAGGTCAGTTCTGAATAAAATGTATTTTCTTTGGGTCGACTTGGACTCCTTCATCTATAAGGTACCCTAGGTACTAAACCTTCATTATACCTAATGTGCATTTTTATAGATTTACATACAACATGTGCTTTCAAAGGGTTTTAAGTAATTCTTGAACATTCTACAGACTTTTCCCACACATATGAGTATAGATGATTAAATCATCCAAGTAAATAACCATGAAGAAATATTTGAAAGGATGCATGACATCATCCATCATCCTCATGAATGTTGCAGGAGCATTAGTTAGTCTCTAGGACATGACTAGCCATCCATATCAACCTTCTGTGAGATTTTTCTGTGATGATCAAGATATAACACCGTGCACATTGAAGAGGTTGCAATCCATTGGTGACATGAAAGCTACAAGTAATCAACAAGAGAAAATTGAACACAAGTAAACCATGCATGAAATAATAGGTCTACTCATTCTCACATATAAACATACAAGGATATATATGGGAGTGTTGTGTAATTCTTATGCGTATCTGCATGAGGGAAATAGGATTTATGAATTAAAAATGGAATGTAACTCCTATAATGCCACGGACACGTATGAAAATGAAATATTCTATGACATAATCTATCATGTGTCATATAACTCCTATGACCTATGATCTCACCTTTAAGTGAGATGAATCATCATGTGAGGTGGAAAGCTAACAAGTAATGACAAGGAAATTAACACACATCGGCAAAAAATTCATCAAATATGAGGCAGAGGTCATGTAAAGTGATAAACACAAAGAGAACTTGTTATCTAGCAGAAGTGCACCCTTGTGAGGATTGGAATATTTTAGTATTATTTCTCTTCACTTCTATAGATATAAAATGGAAAACACTCATTGGCTATAGGTATCTTGAAATTTTAGGTGAATCTTCATATCTGATGGGCTAGTTCCCTTTAGTGTATCCCTAACTAGATTTGACTAGGGTAAGGGTTAGAATGATTTTTTTTAAAAGCAGGTGATACACCACTTTTTTTGGAGACTGATGAAATGGAGGTGTGAAGATGATTTTAAAAAAAACATTAAACTTGCACAAACTAGAGGGATTTTGGTGAGTTATAAGGGCAACATATTACAAATATGTGAAGGGATAGTTAAAAATACATAGTTTTCAATTCACATACACACTAAAAATACACACAAAACCTATTTCTTGGAATAATGGAATATAACATAAGTAATTGAATTAAAACGTTAAAGGATAAATCATGAGAATAATATATCTAAGTGCACAAGATTACAATGAATTTCATGAAAGGAAAAACACTTTATTACTAGTAAGAAATTTAATGAAAAATTTCTATAGAAATTTCTTAGATTATATCCACCCCCTTAGTTCTTGAAAATCACTTTCATATATAACCAAGGTTGCACACACTTGACATTTTCATTGAATGGTTGACTATTAAATAAAATAGGGTGGCCATGTTATTTGATAACATCTCCCATGGCATACTAAGATGCATCTGTCATTAATTTGAAAGGTTGATGTAGGTTAGGCAAGGTGAGAATAGGGTTAGAGCATAATATTTCTTTCAAAAATTCAAATGCTCTCTTCTAAACATCCCCAATAAGAATTTAACTTTGTTTCCTCTTTTAGTCATTTTGTTTAGTGGCCAAGAAATATGTGAAAAACCTAAGACAAATCGATGATAGAAATTGGAAAGAACTAAAAAGCTATGGAGTTATGTAATAATATTTAGAGTAGGCCAGTTGTGAATAATATGTATTTTATTTGGGTCGGCATGGAATCATTCATCTATAATGTACTCTAGGTACTAATCCTTCATTATCCCAAATGCCATTTTTCTAGATTTTCATACAACATATGCTTTTGAAGGGTTTGAATTAATTCTTGAACATTCTATATGTTTTTATCACACATTTGACTATAGATGAATAAATCATCTAACTA
Source organism: Taxus chinensis (assembly GCA_019776745.2). NCBI lineage: Eukaryota > Viridiplantae > Streptophyta > Pinopsida > Cupressales > Taxaceae > Taxus > Taxus chinensis. The sequence goes on from CM034151.1 coordinate 746,384,149, forward strand.
AGTAACCATAAAGGAATTTGGATAGGGACGCATAACATAATCCATCATCCTCACGAATGTTGTAGGAGCATTAATTAGTGTGAAGGACATGCCTACCCTTTCAAATAAACCTTCTACAATATTTTTCTGTGATAATAAAGATAGAACACTGTGCACATTGAGGAGGTTGCAATCAAATGGTGACATGAAAGCTACAAGTAATCAACCAGTGAAAATTGATCACAAGGAAATCAAGCATGAAATAATAGGTCTACTCATTCTAAAAGATAAAAATAACAGGGTATATATGGGAGTGGTGTGTAATTATTGTGTTTGAAAAATGATTCTCTCCATGAGGTAAAGAGGATTTATCATTCCAAAATGGAATGTAACTCCTATAATGTGACAGACACGTATGAAAATCATAGATTCTATGACAGAATCTGTCATGTGTCATATAACTCCTATAACCTATGATCTCACCTTTAAGTGAGATGACTCATCATGTGAGGTGGAAAATATGACAAGTAATGTCAAGGAAATTCACACACACCATTAAAACATTCATCAAATATTTGGAAAAGGTCATGGAATTTGAGAAACATAAAGAGAACTTGTTATCTAGCAGAAGTGCACTGTTGTGAGCATTGGATTATTTTAGTATTATTTCTCTTCACTTCTTCAGATATACAATGGAAAAAACATATTGGCTATAGGTATCCTGAAATTTGAGGTGAATATTTATATTTGAGGGATTAGTTCCCTTTAGTGTATCCCTAACTAGATTTGACTAGCATAAGGGTTAGAATGAAAAAAAAAAAAAAAGAATGTGATACGCTATTCGTTTTGGATAATTATGAAATGGAGGTGTGTAGATGATGTTAAATAAAACACTAACGTTTCAAAAACCAGAGGTATTTGGGTGACTTTTAATGGCAACATAATAGAAATATGTGAAGGTATAGTTCACAATACATAGTTTTCAATTCACATGCAAACTGAAAATACACACAAAACCTATTTCTTGCAATAAGGGAAGATAAAATAAGTAATTGAATTAAAACGTTAAAGGATAAATCATGAGAATAATCTATCTAAGTGCACAAGATTACAATAAATTTTAGGAAAGGAAAAACACTTTATTACCAGTAAGAAACTTGATGAAAATTTTCTATAGAAATTTCTTAGATTATATCGACCCCCTTAGTGCTTCAAAATCACTATAATATATAACCAAGGTTGCACACACTTGACATTGTCATTGAATTTTTCACTATTATATACAATAGGGTGGTCATGTTGTATGATAACATCTCCCATGGCATACTCAAACATTTCTATCATTAATTTGAAAGGTTGATGTGGAATAGGTAAGGAGAGAATAGGGTCCGAGCATAATATTTGTTTAAAAAATTCAAATTCTCTCTTCTAAACATCCCCCCTTAGGAATGTAGCCTTGTTTCCTCTTTTACTCACTTTGTTTAGTTTCCAAGAAATATGTGAAAAACCTAAGACAAAACGATGATAAAAATTGGAAAGACCTAAAAATCTATGGAGTTCTGTAAGAGTATTTTGAGTAGGCCAGTTATGAATAACATGAATTTTCTTCGAGTCGACATGGACACCTTCATCTATAATGTACCCTAGGTACTAAACCTCCATCCTCCCAAATGTACATTTTTCTAGATTTGCATACAACATGTGCTTTCAAAGGGTTTGAAGTAATTCTTGAACATTATGTAGATTTGTCTCACACATATGACTATAGATGAATAAATAATCTAATTAAATAACCATGAATGAATTTGGGTAGGGATGCATCACATTATCCATCAACCTCATGAATGTTGTAGGAGCATTAGTTAGTATGAAGGACATGACTAGCCATTCAAATAGACCTTTTGTAAAAAAATTCAGTGATGATCAAGATAGAACACCATGCATATTGAAGAGGTTGCAATCCAATGATGACATGAAAGATACAAGTAATCAAAAACTGAAAATTGAATAGAAGGAAATAATGCATGAAATAGTAGGTCTACTCATTCTCACAGATAAAAATAACAGGGTATATATGTGAGTGTTGTGTATTTCTTGTGCCTGAAAAATGATTTTCTCCATAAGGGAAAGAGGAGTTATGATTCCTAAATGGAGTGTAAGTCTTATAATGCCATAGACACGTATGGCAATGACATATTCTATGATGGAATATGCCATGTGTCATATAACGCCTATGACCTATCATCTCACCTTTAAGTTATATGACTCATCATGTGAGGTGGAAAAGTTGACAAGTAATGACAAGGAAATTCACACAAACAAACAAAACCTTCATCAAAGATGAGGCAGAGGTCATGGAAAGTGAGAAATAGAAAGAGAAATTTTTATCTAGCAAAAGTGTACCCTTGTGAGCATTGGAATATTTTAGTATTCTTTGTGTTCACTTCTACAGATATACAATAGAAACAAATCATTGCTTGTACATATCCTGAAAGTTGAGCTGAATCTTTAGATTTGAGGGGCTAGTTTCCTTTAGTGTATCCCTAACTATATTTGACTAGGGTAAGGGTTAGAATTTTTTTTAAAAAAAAGGAGGTGATACATCCTTGGTTTTAGATACTATCAAATGGAGGGGTGTAGATGATGTTAATTAATACATTAACCTTACACAAACGAGAGGGATTTGGGGGAGTTTTGATGGCAACATAATACAAATATGTGAAGGGATGACTCACAATACATAGTTTTCAATTCACATGCACACTAAAAATACAAACAAAACCTATTTCTTGAAATAATGGAAGATAACATAAGTAATTGAATTAAAAAAGTAAAGGATAAACCATGAGAATAGTCTATCTAAGTGCATAAAATTACATTGAATTTAAAGAAAGGAAAAACATTTTATTTCCAGTAAGAAATTTGATGAAAAATTTCTATAAAAATTTCTTAGATTATATCCACCCCCTTAGTGCTTATAAATCACTATAATATATAACCAAGGTTTAACACGCTTGACATTTTCCTTGAATGTTTCATTATTACATACAATAGGGTGGCCATGTTATATGTTAAAGTCTCCCATGGCATACTAAGATAGATTTGTAATTAATTTGAAAGGTTGATGTAGGTTAAGTAAGGAGAGAATAGGTTCCGAGCATAATATTTCTTCCAAAAATTTGAATGATCTCCTCTAACAATTCCCCCATCAGAATGTAGCCTTGTTTCCTCTTTTAGTCACTTTGTTTAGTTTACAATAAATATGTGAAAAAGCCAATACAAGATGATGATAGAAATTGGAAACACCTATAAAGATATGGATTTCTGTAAGAGTATATAGAGAAGGCCACTTCCAAATAACATGTATTTTATTTGGGTTGACATGGAATCCTTCATCTATAATGTACCCTAGGAATTAAAAATTTATCATCCCAAATGTGCATTTTTCTAGATTTGCATACAACATGTGCTTTGGAAGGGTTTGAAGTAATTCTTGAACATTATGTAGATTTTTATCACACATATGACTATAGATGAATAAATAATCTAAGTAAATAACCTTGATTGAATTTTTGTAGGGAAACATCACATCAACCATCATCCTCATGAATGTTACAGGAGCATTAGTTAGACTAAAGGACATGACTATCCATTCAAATAGACCTTCTGTCAGATTTTTCTGCAATGAAAGATAGAAAACTGTACACATTGAAGAGGTTGTAATCCAATGGTGACCTGAAAGGTACAAGTAATCAATAAGTGAAAATTGAACACAAGGAAATCATGCATGAAATAATAGGTCTACTCATTCTCACAGATAAAAATAGCAGGGTATTTATGCAAGTGTTGTGTAATTGTTGTGCAAGAAAAGAGATTCTCTCCATGAGGGAAAAAAAATTTATGATTCCAAAATGGAATCTAACTCCTATAATGCCATAGATAAGTATGAAAATGACAGATTAGATGGCGGAATCTGTCATGTGTCATATAATTCCTATCACCTATAATATCACCTTTAAGTGAGATGAATCATCATGAGTGGTGGAAAGTGTGACAAGTAATGACAAGGAAATTCACACAAACCTACAAAACCTTAATCAAAGATGAGGAAGAGGTCATGGAAAGTGAGAAACAAAAAGAGAATTTGTTATCTAGGAAAAGTTCACCCTTGTGAGCATAGGAATATTTTAGTATTCTTTCTCTTCACTTCTACAGATATACAATGGAAACAACTCATCAGTTGTAGGTATCCCAAAAGTTTAGGTGAATCTTCATATGTGAGGGGATAGTTCCCTTTAGTGTATCCCTAAGTAGAAAAGACTAGGTTAATGGTTATAAAGAAAAAAAATTAAAAAGGAGGTGATAGACCACTTGTTTTGGAGACGATTGAAATGGAGCTGTGAAGATGATGTTAAATAAAACATTGAACTTGCACAAACCATAGGGATTTGGGTGAGTTTTAAAGGAAACATAATACAAATATGTGAAGAGATGATTCACAATACATAGGTTTCAATTCACATCACACTAAAAATACACACAAAACCTATTTCTTGCAATAAGGGAAGATAAAATCAGTAATTGAATAATTTTTTTTTAGGATAAATCACGAGAATCAGCTATCTAAGTGCACAATATTGCAAAGAAATTAAGGAAAGGAAATTTTTTTATTACCAGTAAGAAACTTGATGAAAAATTTCTATAGAAATTTATTAGAATATGTCGATCCCCTTAGTGCTTCAAAATCACTATAATATATAACCAAGGTTGCATACACTTGACATTGTCATTGAATGTTTCACTATTATATACAATAGGGTGGTCATGTTGTATGATAACATCTCTCATGGCATACTCAGACATGTCTGTCACTAATTTGAAAGGTTGATGTAGAATAGGTAAGGAGAGAATAGGGTCTGAGCATAATCTTTCTTTAAAAAATTGAAATGCTCTCTTCTAAACATTCCCCCTTCATAATGTATCCTTGATTCCTCTTTTACTCACTTTGTTTAGTTCGCAAGAAATATGCGAAAAACCAATACAAAACGATAATATAAATTAGAAAGACATAAAAAGATATGGAGTTCTGTAAGAGTATTTGGAGTAGTCCAGTTCTGAATAACATGAATTTTCTTTGGGTTGACATGGACTCCATCATCTATAACTTACCCTAGGTATTACACCTTCATCCTCCCAAAGGTGCATTTTTCTAGATTTACATACAACATGTGATTTTAAAGGGTTTGAAGTAATTCTTGAACATTTTGTAGATTTTTCTCACACATATGACTATAGATGAATAAATAATCTAAGAAATAACCATGAAGGAATTTGTGTAGGGATGCATCACTTCATCCATCAACCTCATGAATGTTGTAGGAGCATTAGTTATTCTGAAGGACATGACTAGCCATTCAAATAGACATTTTGTAAAAAAATTATTTGATGATCAAGATAGAACACCATGCACATTGAAGAGGTTGTAATCCAATGGTGACATGAAAGATACAAGTAATCAACAAGTGAAAATTGAACACAAGGAAATAATGCATGAAATAGTAGGTCTACTCATTCTCACAGATAAAAATAACAGGGATATTATATGTGAGTTTTATGTATTTCTTGTTCCTGAAAAATGATTCTCTCCATAAGGGAAAGAGGATTTATGATTTCCAAATGGAGTGTAACTCTTATAATGCCATAGACACGTATGGCAATGATAGATTCTATGACATAATATGTCTTGTGCCATATAACTCCTATGACCTATGATCTCACCATTAAGTGAGATGACTCATCATGTGAGGTGGAAAAGTTGACAAGTAATGACAAGGAAATTCAAACAAACAAACAAAACCTTCATCAAAGATGAGGCAGAGGTCATGGGAAGTGAGAAACAGAAAGATAAATTTATATCTAGCAGAAGTGCACCCTTGTAAGCATTGGAATATTGTAGTATTATCTCTCTTCACTTCTACAGATATACAATGGAAACAAATCATTGGTTGTACGTATCCCATAAGTTGAGCTGAATCTTTAGATTTGAGGGTCTAGTTCCCTTTTGTGTATCCCTAACTATATTTGACTAGGGTAAGGGTTAGAACGAAAAAAATTTAAAAAGGAGGTGATATGCCATTGGTTTTAGATTTTGATGAAATGGAGGGGTGTAGATGATGTTAATTAAAACATTAACCTTGCACAAAGAGAGGGATTTGGGTGAGTTTTCAAGGCAACATAATACAAATATGTGAAGGGATGGCTCACAATACATAGTTTTAAATTCACATGCACACTAAAAATAGAGACGAAACATATTTCTTGAAATAATGGAAGATAACATAAGTAATTGAATTAAAAATTCAAAGGATAAATCATGAGAATAATCTATCTAAGTGGACACGATTACAATGAATTTCAGGAAAGGAAAAACATTTTATTACCAGTAAGAAACTTGATGAAAAATTTCTATAGAAATTTCTTAGATTATATGCACCCCTTTAATGCTTATAAATCACTATAATATATAACCAAGGTTGCACACACTTGACATTGTCATTCAATGTTTCACTATTACATATAAGAGGGTGGGAATGTTATAAGATAACATTTCCCATGGCATACTAAGACACGTCTGTAATTAATTTGAAAGGCTGATGTAGGTTAGGTAAGGAGAGAATAGGGTCTAGGCATAATCTTTATTTAAAACATTCAAATGATCTCTTCTAAACATCCCCCCATCAGAATGTAGCCTTGTTTCCTCTTTTAGTCACCTTTTTTAGTTTCCAATAAATATGTGAACAACCCAATACAAGATGATGATAGAAATTGGAAAGACCTAAAAATATATGGAGTTCTGTAAGAGTATATAGAGAAGGCCACTTCTAAATAAAAAATATTTTCTTTAGGTAGACACGGACTCCTTCATCTATAACGTACCCTAGGAACTAAACCTTCATCATCCCAAATGTGCATTTTTCTATATTTGCATACAACATGTGCTTTGGAAGGGTTTGAAGTAACTCTTGAAAATTCTGTAGATTTTTTTCACACATATGACTATAGATGAATAAATCATCTAAGTAAATAACCTTGACAAAATTTTTGTAGGGACACATCACATCATCCATTATCCTCACGAATGTTATAGGAGCATTAGTTAATTTGAAGGACATGACTATCCATTTAAATATACCTTATGTCATATATTTTTGTGATGATAAAGATAGAACACCATGCACATTGAAGAGGTTGCAATCCAATGGTGACCTGAAAGGTACAAGTAATCAATAAGTGAAAATTGAACACAAGGAAATCATGCATGAACTAATAGGTCTAATCATTCTCACAGATAAAAATAATAGGGTATATATGAGAGTTATGTGTAATTATTTTTCCCAAAAAATGATTCTCTCCATGAGGGAAAGAGAATTTATGATTCCAAAATGGAATCTATCTCCTATAATGCCATAGATATGTATGACAATGATAGATTAAATGATGTAATTTGTCATGTGTCATATAATTCCAATGACCTATGATATCACCTTTAAGTGAGATGAATCATCATATGAGGTGGAAAATTTTACAAGTAATGACAAGGAAATTCAAACAAATGAAAAAACCTTCATCAAAGATGAGGCGGAGGTCATGGAAAGTGAGAAACAGAAAGACAATTTTTTATCTAGGAAAAGTGCACCCTTGTGAGCATTGGAATAATTTAGTATTCTTCCTCTTCACTTCTACATATATACAATGGAAACAACTCATCGGCTATAGGTATCCTGAAAGTTTAGGTGAATCTTCATATTCGAGGGGCTAGCTCCCTTTAGTGTATCCCTAAGTAGATTTGACTAGGTTGATGGTTATAATGAATTTTTTTTAAAAAGGAGGTGATACACCACTTGTTTTGGAGACTGATTAAATGGAGGTGTGAAGATGATGTTGAATAAAACATTAAACTTTCACAAACCATAGGGATTTGGGTGAGTTTTCAAGGAAACATAATACAAATATGTGAAGGGATGGCTCACAATACATAGTTTTCAATTCAGATGCGCACTAAAAATACACGCAAAACATATTTCTTGCAATAAGGAAGATAAAATAAGTAATTGAATTAAAAATTTAAAGGATAAATCACAAGAATCAGCTATCTAAGTGTAAAATATTGCAAAGAATTTTAGGCAAGGAAAAAAAATTATTACCTGTTTAGAAACTTTATGAAAAATTTCTATAGAAATTTCTTAGATTATATCCACCCCCTTAGTGCTTTAAAATCACTATAATATATAACCAAGGTTGCACACACTTGACATTGTCATTGAATGTTTCACTATTATATACAATAAAGCGGCCATATAATTTGATAACATCTCCCATGGCATACTTAGATGCGCCTGTCATTAATTCAAAAGGTTGATGTAGATTAGATAAGGAGAGAATAGTCTGAGCATAATATTTCTTTCAAAAATTCAAATCCTCTCTTCTAAACATGCCCTCATCAAAATGTATCCTTGTTTCCTCTTTTAGTCACTTTGTTTAGTTGTCAAGAAATATGTCAATCATCCTCATGAATGTTGTAGAAGCATTAGTTAGTCTGAAGGACATGACTATCCATTCAAATAGAATTTATGTGAGTTTTTTTTGTGATTACCAGGATAGAATTCCGTGCACATAGAAGAGGTTGTAATCAAAGGTGACCTAAAAGCTAAAAGTAATAAACAAGTTAAAATTGAACACAAGAAAATCATTCATGAAATAATAGGTCTACTCATTCTCATAGATAAAAATAATAGGGTATATATGGGAGTGCTGTGTATTTCTTGTGCCAAAAAAATGATTCTCTCCATGAGGGAAAGAGGAATTATGATTCCAAAATGGAATGTAACTCCTATAATGCCACAAATACATATGACAATGACAGATTCTACAATGAAATATGTCATGTTTCATATAACTCCTATGACCTATGATCTCACTTTTAAGTGAGATGACTCATCATGTGAGGTGGAAAATCTGACAAGTAATGACAAGGAAATTCACACATACAAAAAAACCTTCATCAAAGACAAGGCATAGGTCATGGAATGTGAGAAAAAGAAAGAGTACTTCTTATCTAGAAGAAGTGCACTCTTGTGAGGATTGGAATATTTTAGTATTATTTCTCTTCACTTCTACAAATATACAATGCAAACAACTCATGGGATGTAGGTTACCCAAAAGTTGAGGTGAATCTTCATATTTGAGGGGGTAGCTCCCTTTAGTGTATGCCTAACTAGATTTGACTAGGGTAAGGGTTAGAATGAAAAAAATTAAAATAGGAGGTCATACACCATTGGTTTTGGAGACTGATGAAATGGAGGTGTGTAGATGATGTTAAATAAAATGTTAAATTTGCACAAACAAGGGGGATTTGGGTGAGTTTTCAAGGAAACATAATAGAAATATGTGAAGGGATGATTCACAATACATAGTTTTCAATTCACATGCACATGAAAACTACACAAAAAACCTATTTCTTGCAATAAGGGATGATAACATACGTAATTGAATTAAAAATTTGAAGGATAAGTCATGAGAACCATCTATCTAAGTCCACAATATTGGAAGGAATTTGAGGAAAGGAAAAAACTTTCTTATCAGTAAGAAACTTGATGAATTTTTTTTATAGAAATTTCTTACATTAGATCCACCCCCTTAGTGCTTGAAAATAACTATAATATATAACCAAGGTTGCACACACTTGACATTTTCATTGAATGTTTCACTATTATATATAATAGGGTGGTCATGTTGTATGGTAACTTCTCCCATGGCATACTCAGACACATCTGTCATTAGTTTAAAAGGTTGATGTAGGTTAGGTAAGGAGAGAATAGGGTTCGAGCATAATATTTATTTCAAAAACTCAAATGCTCTCTTCTAAACATCCCCACATCAGAATGTAGCCTTGTTTTGTCTTTTAGTCACTTTTTTTAGTTTCTAAGAAATATGTTAAAAACCCAAGACATATCGATGATAGAAATTAGAAAGACATAAAAAGGTATGGAGTTCTGCAAGACTATTTAACGTAGGCCAATTCTTACTAACATGTATTTTCTTTGGGTTGACATGGAATGCTTCATCTATAACGTACCCTACTTACTAAACTTTCATCATCCCAAATGTACATTTTTCTTGATTTGCATACAACATGTGCTTTCGAAGGGTTTGAAGTAATTCTTGAACATTCTGTATATTTTTCTTACACATCTAACTATATATGAATTAATCATTTAAGTAAATAACCAGGAAGGAATGTATGTAGGGACACATGACATCATACATCATCCTCATGAATTTTGTTGGAGCATTAGTTAGTCTGAAGGACATGACTAGCCATTGAAATAGACCTTCTGTCATATTTTTCTGTGATGATCAAGATAGAACACCATGCACATGGAACATATATATGGTATATATGGGTATATATGGGAGTGTTGCGTAATTCTTGTGCCTAAAAAATGATTATCTCCATGAGGTTATGATTCCAAAATGGAATGTAACTCCTATAATTCCACAGATACGTATGACAGTGATAGATTCTATGACAGAATCTGTCATGTGTCATATAACTCCTATGTCCTATGATCTCACATTTAATTGTTATGACTCATCATGTGAGGTGGAAAAACTGACAAGTAATGACAACAAAATTCACACAAAACAACAAAACCTTCATCAAAGATGATTGAGAGGTCATGGAAAGTGAGAAATAGAAAGAGAACTTGTTATCTAGCAGAAGTGCACCCTTGTGAGGATTGGAATATTTTAGTATTCTTTCTCCTCATTTGTATAGATATATAATGGAAGCAACTCAGGGGCTGTCGGTATCCCAAAATTTTAGGTGAATCTTCAGATTTGAGGGGCTAGTTCTCTTTAGTGTATCCCTAACTAGATTTGACTAGGGTAAGGGTTAGAATGAACAAAATTAAAAAAGGAGGTGATACACTATTGGTTTTGGAGACTGATGAAATGGAGGTGTGCAAATGATGTTAAATAAAATATTAAACTTGCGCAAACCAGAGGTATTTGGGTGAGTTATCAATTCAACATAATAGAAATATGTGAATGGATGGTTCACAATACATAGTTTTCAATTCACATGCACACTAAAAATATACAAAAAATTTATTTCTTGCTATAAGGGAAGATAACATAAGTAATTGAATTAAAAATTTAAAGGACAAATCACGAGAATCATCTATCTAAGTGCACAATATTGCAAATAATTTTAGGAAAGGAAAAACATTTTATTAATAGTAAGAAACTTGATGAAAATTTTCTATAGAAATTTCTTAGATTAGATCCACCCCCTTAGTGCTTGAAAATCACTATAATATATAACCAAGGTTGCACACACTTGACTCCAAAAATAGCTCATCCAACTCCACTTTAAGAATCAACTAATCTTGAGATATATCCAAAATTAGCTTTACATGCACAACTTTAGCTTAGTTGCAAAAATAGACTACATGGAACTCTAAGGATAAAATAACATCAAGTGTCTTGACTCTCCTTTAGTCAAAGATAATGTTGACTTCTTTAATCCTACCTTTGTGAATGGTAAAAACCTATTTTGAAAACATTAAGATAAGTTTGGAGTATTTTAGGTAACTACAACTTGTTCTTATCTCTAGAAAGGTTATTTTTGGCTTCATTCCTTTTATAGATTACATACATTGGCTACTTTTTTTATCTAATGCAATCATGATTTTTTTACTATAGTGAACTCACCTTTTGCAATGGTTGAGGAAAAAGGTATAATTTTTGGAAGTATTAAGGTAAAAACTCCTCTTAACATGCATATGGTTTTGTCATTTTGACTCCTTATTTCTAATATGCATACATTAGATGAAATGGAAAAGGAATAATATCTTCACCGAATTTTGGTAGGCCTTATATTTAAAATACACTCATGTGTGGTTTTTACCCATTTTTCAAATATGCAAAGGTAATAAAGTGTAAAGGAGCTTACCGTATAATTTGGAAAAAATAATAATGATAACCTAACCATAGTCATAACCTAACCATGGTTAGATAGAAAGTTGATCCCTTTGCAACTCAACACACTACATAATTTCACATATAATCATAAGGAGAATGAATTAATTATACCTTGATTGAAACAACTTGAACAGAAGTTAACAAAAAAGATGAAAACTGCTATTAATCCCAACTCTGTAAATTTGTAAATGAAATTTTTGTTTCAAAATGTCATCTATGATATATGCTACCTTTCCTACCTTCATCAAGGATTTGTAGTATTATTGAGTAGCTGTTGCATGGTTTTTCATGAAGAAAACATCTTGGAGGGGTTGTATATGTGAGGCATTATGTCCTGGAACAACACATAAAGTTGTTGGTTTTATTACATGTCATTCCCAAAACTGTCTAAACATAAGTGACAATGAAATTTTTTTAGCCATCCAATCAACCCATCCTCTTGCACATTATGGATGATGCATAAGAAATGTAAACATTTCTAGTGATTTTTTAAGGGAGTGTTGCATAATTCCTTTAGTGTATCCTTTAGTGTGTCCTGTTTGATAAAATATTATGACTCTTTTGATAAGAAGGCTTCTTATTACTTAAGAGATAAGAACCCAAGAATATTAAGGTAGGATTTCACCATGGCCTTACAAATAGATAATAACATCAAAGAAGTTTGAAAACCTCCTAAAGACAAGGTGTTAAGCTGATCAATCCATAAAATCCTCAGTCTATGAAGGCTATGGATATGGAAGAGGTTGTAAAAACTTTGGCTAGAGGAGTTAAAGTGATATCCTATAAACTGGCTAGAGTAGAAAAAGGGATAAGACAAAATTCTCAAGGTCAACATAAGCCACAAGGTCAGGAGAGATTTGGAAATCACCCCTGAGGTAATCATAAACGAGATGACAAAGTAAAAGGGCCCATGGGGTCAGGAAATAAATAGCCTCAACCATAGGAGAATAGATTGGTTCTTGACCCTTTACCTATCAAGGTTGTTGTCATGGAGGTGGCCAATGTCATCGAGTGGTGTGATAGGTGTTTCTTACCACACTCCCCATGTGATGTAGATTAGGAGGTTGAGGAAGCAGATGATGATGTGTGCATGATGGAATGCCCTGCAAAATCATGGTAGGGAGTAACCTCAACTGAATTGATAAGTTCCAGAACTACTGAAGATTTCTGGGATTATGTCCACTAGGTATTTTCTCTTCCTCCCATTAACGATTTTGAAATAGATATGGTACAAGAATTTGATCTACCTAATCATGATTTTGAATACTTAAGGGCCTTTATGATTAAAAAGTATGATGGAGGGATCCCCTCCGAAGAGGATAAGAAACTATTGATGAATGCAACAGTTTCTCAGGTGAAAGAATATAACACTAGAAGTAAGGTTGTCAAAGGGGGAGGGCCATAAACCAAGCCAAAATTTCCATTTCTTACCAATATCCCAAAGGAAAACCCTAAGAAATATACATCTAGAAAAATCCTAACTATTCCAAATAAAACTTGTGCTCCTGCCAATGCCCAGATTCTAAAGATTCCCATATTATCAAATGAAGTTGTGAATCACCCTTCTACCACTACCCTACCCAAATATGTTCCTTGTGGCATATCCCAAATCTTGAGTCAAATCAAGGTTATTGTTCCTATTGTTGAATTACTTAGAATCCTTGAGCATAGGAAAAGGGCATTCAAATATTTGGGATTTAAGGAAGAAAATATTACTCAGGGAAAAAGTGTTAATAATATAGAGGTTCCTCCTATTATTGCAGAATCAAAAATACCAGAAGCACTGGAGGAACTGGATGAATCATCGGAGGTATATTTGGGAACTTCTATGGTTGAATATCAACTTAATGTGGATCCATTTTTTTACCACTTTGATTATTAAAGATAGGTTGGTACATAATTGCATGTTTGATTCAGAAGCCTCATTTAACGTAATGCCTCTTGAGGTCATGAATGAGTTAAATATAAAGGTAACATAAGATTTTTGGAAATTTACTACTATGGATTCAAGAGAAGTGCCAGTAATTGGATATGTCAAAGGATTAGTAGTGAAACTGGCAGCTTTTCCAAGAAAGTGCTTAACCATGAATTTGGTTATTGTGGACTATCCTGCCAAATGGAGTATGTTATTATCAAGAAAGTGGGCAGCTAGTGTGGGTGGAAGTGTGCAAATGGACTTTTTTTATGAAACCATACTAGTCAAGGGAAGATTTGTGAAGTTATATGGTGAGAAGAAGATGTTACATCTCATTTAGGACCTTAAAAATGCTTCTTATGAAGTATTGTACACATATGTTGATGTTGGTAATTTTGTGGGCTATGCTGATTGTAAGGAGAATAAAATTTATGAGTGTAAGTATCTTGAGCAGGTTGGTTCTCCTTGGACCTTGATGTTTGATGGGGCTTGTTCTAGATCTGGTAATGGCGCTGGTGTTGTCTTGATATCTCCAAGCCAAGAGGAGTTTAAATTTTCTTTTAAATTCAATTTTGAGTACACAAACAATATTTCTAAGTATGAAGCACTACTCTTGGGTCTAAGGATTGCATGGAAATATGGTTTCAAGGATGTTATTGTTAAAGGGGATTTAGAGATAATAGTCAAGCAAGTTAGAAAGGTACATGGTACAAAGAATCAAAGGATGAAATAGTATAAGCATGTAGTTTGGGACTTCATTGAAATGTTTGTTTCTTTCAATATAATACATCACGATAGGAGATATAATAGTGTAGAAAACAAGTTGGTAGTGTTGGGATCAAGGTTTGAGAACTGTACAATATCCCTCTATTGTGAATATGATATTGAAATATCAACTAGGCTGTTTATCCCTGATAATATCAAACATTGGCAAGTTTTTGAAGATGATGCTCAGGTCCAAATATTTCTACCAAATAAAGGAGAATTTTCCAATCAAACTATGGAATGTGAACTAATGGTTTGTGTAAATGATGGAAAAGAGACCATGTTTAGTTGTTGGTGTGTGGGATCCTATATGTACTGCACCACATATGGAGGGTCATATCACATGGGTTAGGTTTAGTTTTTATTATGTGTCATGCACTAGGGTTACTCAATACCCTATATGTATCCCTTCATTTGACATTTATGAGCATGCCAAGACACTCTACTGGCTTTTCTCTATGTGCAAGCTTTGTCCTGTTATGCAAGCTCCTCCATTGATTGATCGATTCCTCCTTGTGATTACACTGGAGCTATTACGTTTCCTCCAGAGTGTAACTTTATTGTGGTGAAAAGTTTTCAATATGATTCTCGTCAATTCTTTCATGGTATCAGAGCTGAGATCTGGTAAACATGCATTCGTCATTTGAGTTGTGATTACTCTTGGTTTCTTTTTTTTACTCCTCGTGAAAGTTTTTTGATCATTAGATTATAAAATTTTATTGCTAACATTCTTAACAAGTTGCTCTTGGAATTTTTTTTGATTTTGTTGTGTTCTTCATGCATGTGTAGATCTCCTCAATTTTTAGGGGTTTTCCAGCTACATTTAGCTAGTTGCAGCTAAATCTAGCAGATTAGCCAAAATACAGTATTTTATAGTTTTTTTATTTTTTATTAAAATGAAAATTATTTAGATATTTTTTTGGGTTCTCTGTGTTTTCTGCATGTTTATTGTGAATATAGGTTAAAATTTACGGTTTGAAGTTTTCTCCATCGACCTTCTTCACCTTGCTCTGCAGGTTTATTGTTTGATGTGGAAAAGTTTGGTCTGTAATTTTTTTATCGCCTCTGCCCCGAGCTCAAATTTTTTTTGCGGTCATTTCTTTCAATCTGTCTAACTCTTCCCTCTCCCATGGCGGGATTCAACCCCACCCTAATTTTCTCTACGTGTGTGGCCATGAAACCTTCTCGAACCATTTGGTCTGTCCCTCTAGCTGCACGTTCCAAGGCATTTTTTGCTGTGAGTTCCTCTGTTGTGTCTACCATGCCTATCGTGATCTCATCTATCATGCTCTATCCCATCTACCTGTGCCTGCTCCCAATGGTCTTACACGACCTACGCCGAGACCCACGCCGAACGAACTCCACAACTCCGGCTCTTCAACTTTCTCGGAACCCAACTGAACTCAAACAGTAAGCTGTTACCAATATTTTTGGTAAGTTTTTTAACTTTTAAAACTGTAAGTTTTGTTAATTTTTATTTATTTCAAATGACAATTTTTCATTTATGGTAAGTCTTATTTTATAATTTTTTTAAATTATTAGTTATTTCATTCACTGTATGTTTGTTAATTTATTTGTGGTATGCTGTATACAGTGAATTAACGAGTAAAGCATATTTGTTAATTCACTGTATGTTTGTTAATTTATTTGTTAATCTGCCTCCCGCTCCGCGACTGCTCCGCGATTGCTCCATATCTACTCCGCGACTACTCCGCGGCTGCTCCGCGTCTGCTCCGCGGCTGCTCCGCGACTGTTCCGCAGCTGTTCTGCGACTGTTCCATGGCTGTTTCGCGGCTGTTCCGCGACTATTCCGTGAATATTCCGGGACTCTGCCATGGTCGCTACCAGACGTACCTCTAACCCTAATCGCGTCCATGGTGGTGGCTCTGCTCCTGGACAGGAAAGAAATGCGTCTCCTTGGTCGTGGATCGACCTCGCCTTTCCCAATGCCAATGGTTCTGCAAACCCTAGCCACATTCATTCATCATCTGGGGGTGTTCCTGGGAAAGACGAGGTTCGTGGTGAGCTAGAACAGGGTGATCTACCTGTTATTCCAATTCTGGATAAAGGGTTTAGGCGCGAGTCTCTTGAAACCTCCTTCAAAGACCTCTTAAAAGGTAAGGAATCCTCCATGAAACCTGCAGACATCACCCCATGTATCACATTTGGGGAAGATGTCATTTCATCTGAGGTTTACTACAAAGAGCATGCTCTGATTTGTAGATTTGGGGGTTTATGGCCCAGCCTTCCTGCTCTTCACGCGTGGATCTCCAAGCATTGGACTCCATCTTTAACTGGTAAGATAGATTTATATCTATGTGCTAAAGGCATTTTCATTATAGTTTTCTCTTCAATAGCTGATAAAGACATCATTGCTTCCAAGCTCTGGACCTGCGAGTCAAAATATTTGATCATGAAACCTTGGTTCCCATCCTTTAACCCACACACAGAGTCATTCTCATGGAAACCTGTTTGGATCAGGCTGCCCCATTTACCTCTTCAATTATGGAGTCATGATTTTCTGACAACCATTGGCAATACCTTGGGTACTACACTCCACATAGATTCTCAAACAACTAATTACACCCATACTACCTATGCCCGGATCCTGGTGGAACTTGACACTGATAAAAATCTTCCTGCTACCATTGACCTTAGAGTGAAAAATAGAACTTGGTCACAAACTCTTGATTATGAAGGTCTGCCTTTTCGATGTAGAAGATGTTTTGGATTAGGACACACCTCTACTACTTGTGGGATGGAAAAACGTCAACATGAGAAGCGCAGCTGGTGGAAAGACGCACTCCCAGAGCACTTGATCTTTGTGGATAGAAAGGATCTTGATTCTAAATCAGTATTTGAACCAGAGTCAACTAAAACCCCTTTATCCGAAACTCAGATTGTTAGAAACATGAAAAATACACAAGCTGCTGAGGGCAGCATGGAAAATGAAAAATTTATCTCTCAGGAGAACAACATGGCTGTTCCAAATGGGACATATGCAACTAAGGAAAATACTCCTCCTTTGTCTTCTTCTCCAACTGCGAAGACTCCATCAGGGTGGGTAACGGCCAACAAAAAGAAAAAATCTACCACTCTGAAGGGTAACGCTTCTGCTAGGTAACGCTTTTGCTGTTTCTCGGCGGTTGGTTTACTGTTTTTCTGCTGTTGTTTTGCTGTTATGTCTCGTCTGTGTAGCTGTTTCTGAGCTACATTGAGCTTCACTGTAATACTTGGATTTTGATCCATTAACTCTGTTTCTCACTCCTATTCCGGCTCTCAGGCCTATTCAAGGGTATAGTCCCTTTCAAAAAACTATTTGCCAATATTAAAAAAAAACAACCACGAGTTTTTTAAATTAATCTCTTTTAAGAAAAAGCTTTTTTTCAAAATCTTAATAGAAATTAATTTAATTTAATAAATCATAATTATTTTGACTTAATAGATCTTCATAGATCTCAATTTTTCAAATTTTTTAGATTTAGTCAATATTAATTAGCATTTAATTTTTATTAGATCTTAATTATTTTTTTCTAATTAATTAGATTTAATTAAATCTATTTGTATTAATTACGATCTCTCCTTTACGATTAGGTAAAATATTTTAAAACCATCCTTCTTTAACGTTATTTGTCTTTTTTTAGTCCAAATTGCTTTTAAATTAGCTAAATCAGACGTTTCAAAATGATAATTTTTTTAAAAAGTGTTATTATCAAATTTTTTACTAATCATGTGCTCAAGTGTGTAGTATCACTCTAAGAACCTCTTTGTATTTTGCATGCCTTTTCAGAGTTTTGAAGATAATCCAGACTCATATTGAGTTCAAAAAATTGTATTTTACCCTTATTATTGCTTGCGACTAGTGAGCGCATCCGCCAGAGTTTGTAGTAAGGGGCTATCCTTTACGACGTGAGAGATTTTTTCTCACAACCAGGATTTGATTTCACCTCCTTCCTAGTTTTTTTCAATTGTGCTTGTGTAAGGTGTCACTTTTTTTCACTCCACAAAACACGATTTTGGTCTTCTCTGTTGCGTGTTATTATGCTGATTGTAAGGTGATTTACCAAGTGTTTCCAGATGTACACTCAGACCTGATTGTATTCAATGCACTAAACTATAAAGTGCTGAAAGAAGGGGGGTTATTATATTGTCCTTGGTGGTTGTGATTCTTGTGTTTCTTTTCCGAATTCTCTCTCTCTCTTCACTATGGATGCAATTTCAATTCCTTTGCTTACACCGTTCAACTTCTTCAAATGGAGATTCAAATAATTATGAAACTAAGGTGTAAAGGGTTATTCCACATCACCATGGGAATTGAGATTAAACAAGACAACGACCCTAAAAATCCAAGTGGTTAAATCGTAGTGATGAAGCTTCCAATCTTCTTTGCATGTCCATTTCTCCTGACTTTCTCTTCCACATTGACTCATCTGAAACACCTAGTTCTGTGTGGAAAACGTTAGATGGAATGTTTAGACAACAAGATGACATGAGAGCACATGAGTTGGAAAACAAACTACTAGGGTTAAATCCTAGTGATTTTGAAAACCTACAAGAATTATTCTCTAAATTTTTCCACACTAGATTGTTGTTAAAGGAATGTCAAGTAGAGAAGAAATATTCTCAACTGATCTTGTCGATTCTCTCTAAGTTAGGTCCTGAATATTCTGTCTTTGTATAAAAATTTTATGCTACAAAATCTACCTTGGGAAAGGATTGGAATATACCCTCCTTCAACTTTTTTTCACCCCAACTCATTCAAGAACAAGGAAAACTCATTCAAATGGGGTCTCTCAAGTCCAAGTCACATGCCCTTGTAGAAAGTACTAGTAAGGAAAAGAATACTAAAAAGAAGAAAGAAAAAAAGGATCAACCTAAGAAGGAAACCAAGACCAAAACTAAAATTAACACAAACACTTTGAATTATGAGCCTAAAGCATAGAAAGACAAGTATTTGTGTTCCTATTATAATAATCTTGGTCATAAAGAGTATATGTTTATGAGAAAAAAAATTGATCACCTTACTCATTTACTTGAGGAAAATCAAATAGGTGTTCCTGCGTCTATCAAACAAAATGATCCGAAGGCCGAGTCTTCTATTGAAAATGACTCTAAATATGATAAGAAGAAAGGAAAGGCCCTTGTAGCCAAATTTTCTCCTTCATCAACGTGGATTATAGATTTTGGTGCCTCACACCACATGGATTATTCACATGCATAATTCTCCAACATCGAGCCTTGTGGTATGTCACAAATCACAATGGGTAATGACACGACAATGTCAGTTTCTAATAGTGGATTGGTAGAGATGGATGGGGGAACATTCAGCCAAGTGTTGAGTGTTCATGATCTCTCTACTAATATCCTATCATTTTACCAAATTAATCACCTTGGTGAAGGAATGCGAGTGGAATTTGGTCCTAACTCGGGGATTATTCATGAGCTTAATGATGACACTATAGTGGCTAAGGGAAAGGTGGATCACTGTTCATGGTTGTATATATTTTCCCACTTTAATTTTGATTCTACTCCCATTTCCTTACTCACTCATGCAAATGAGGTTAGTAAGTTATGGCATGAATGTTTTGGACATCTAAATTATCACTACCTTGAACAATTGAGTAAAAAAAAAATGGTCAATGGGTTACCCCGTGTCAAGTTTTCTAAGGGTCTTTGTGAGGGTTATACCCTTGGAAAGCATCCTGAAAATAAATTTGACAAAGGAAAATACTAGAGAGCTACTCGTCCTTGGGATCTTGTTCACACCGATATTTCTGGTCCATTTCTGTCTCCTTAATTTATTATATCTCTTTATGTGCTAACCTTCATTGATGAATATTCGCGATATACTTAGGTATATTTTCTTAAGCTTAAGTCTGAAGTCTTTGAACATTTTCTGGAATTTAAGGCTCTTGCTAAGAAACAGGAGGAATGATCTATTAAGGTTCTTCGAACCAACAATGGAGGTGAATATGTAAATAATAGGTTAATGGATTTTTGTACTTCTGAAGGGATCTCCTTACAACATATAGTTGCATACAACCATTCGTAGAATGGAGTAGCCGAAAGAAAGAAATCTACTCTTAAAGAGATGGAAACTTGTATGATTCACTTGAAGTCTCTTCCTCTGTAGTATTGGGATGAAGCAGTGAATTGTGGTAATTACATTCAGAATCGTGTTACACATAAGGAAGTAAGAGAGATAACACCCTTTGAATCCTAGTTTGGATGCAAGCCTGATGTTGAGCACTTTCGAGTCTTCAGATCCAAGGCTATGGCTCGGATTCCCAAGAAGAAATGTAAGGCATTGGAACCACAATCCAAACCTTGTATATTTTTAGGGTATCTTGATGGTGTGAAGGGATAGTGATTTGTTGAATCCTACTACTCATGATATTTATATTCAGAGAACTGTTAAGTTTGATGAATCTTATTCAAATTCTACTTCTCTACCTATTGAGTTTCTTTAGCTTACTAATTTAGATTCTGACTCATCAGATGATGATGTTGTTGAGCGTGCTCCTCTTCTTGATCCTCCCAACCATCAGAGCCTTGATCCTTCTGATTCTAATAGTAGTGATGATGAGGACTATGTCCCTTCTCACTCGAGTGATGAATCTTCTGACTCAGAGCTTGATCCTCCTGGTCCTCTTTGGGCTAGGAAAACTCTGGAAAGTGCTGGAGATTTAGTTGGAGATACTTCAAATATGAGATGTACTTTCTCAAATTTCATTAGACCCCACTCTTTCTTTTCCTCTAACTCTGATCCACAGTATTTCTAGGATACTTCTAGTATTCCTGAGTGGGATTCCACTATGGATGAGGAGTATTCCTCTCTTATGAAGAACATTACTTGGGATCTTATCCCTCTTCTGAAAGAAATAAAAATGGTTCGGTGTAAGCGGGTGTTTCGAAAAAAGTATGGAGTAGATGGAGATATCAAAATTTTTAAAGCATGATTAGTAGGTAAGGGTTTCTCCCAGATAGCTGAGGTTGATTATGCTGAAACCTTTGCTCCAGTTATGAAGATGAATTCTATTCAACTGACCCTAGCCATTTCTGCAACAAATAGATGGAAAGTCAATCAAATGGATGTTAAGAGTGCCTTCCTTCATGGTGACCTAGAGGAAGAGATCTACATGGAACAACCTCTAGGTTATGTAAATGATCCCTCTCTGGTCTGTAAGTTAAAGAAGTCTCCTTATGGCCTTAAACAAGCCCCTCGTTCTTGGTATGCCAAGTTTGACTCATTTTTACTTACATTAGGGTTTAATAGGTGTCACTCTAATTCAAATGTTTATTTTCTATGGCAAGATGACTCCATACTCATTCTTGTTCTCTATGTTGATGACTTGTTGATCACCGATAACTCTTCCTCTATCATTGATTCTGTGAAGACTGCCTTGTCCAACAAGTTTTCCATGATTGACTTAGGTCTATTTCATTACTTTCTTGGGATCCAAATTTCACAATCTAACTTGGGAATTTTTATTTTGCAACCTAAGTATGTTGTTGACTTGCTTGCTCATTTTTAGATGTCTAATTGCAAGTCTTCTCCTACTTCTTTTCTTTCTGGGGTTAAGTTGGTTTCTGATTTCTCTACTCCCTTGGTTGATGGTACCCTTTATCAAAAATTGGTTGGGAGATTGATTTACTTGACTCGCACTCGACCGTATTTATCTTATGCTGTTGGGATCATGTCCAAATTCATGCAGGAGCCACATGAGTTGCATTAGAAAGCAACTAAGTAGATCCTTCATTATGTGCATGGCACCTATACTCATGGCATTCACTATTTTGGAGGGGTGTATATTGACTTGATTGGGTTCACAGATTTTGACTAGGCCAGTGACTTAGATCATCAGAAATCTACCTCTGGCTACAATTTCTCTCTTGGTTCGGGTCCTATAAGTTGGTCTAGCAAGAAGTAGAATGCAATTGTGATATCTTCTACAGAGGAAGAATACAGAAGAGTAGTTAACACTGCCACAAAGGCTATTTAGTTACAGGGTATTCTGATAGAGTTTGGCATCCACTTTTGGAGGCCTACCATTATCTATTGTGACAACACGAGCACTATCTCAATTTGTAGAAATATATTTCAAAATCAGTGGACGAAGCACATTGAGATCCATATGCACTTCATACGATATCTTATTCATGATGGTATCATTGACATTTAATACATTCAGATAGTTGATCAGATTGCAAATATATTCACAAATCCCTTCACTGAGGTGAAGTTTCTTCACTTACGGTCTCTTCTTGGGGTGAGGTCTTATGCAGCTTCTCATCTTCTTTGGGCTATATAGCCCTTCTTATTGTTATAGGAAAATGTTGTTTTTACATGGGCACCTTATTAGGAATTTAGTTTTCAGGCCCCATTGACACATCTTTCTTATTTTTTTGGGAGCATCTTTCTTTTTTGTTTGACTCATCATAGCTGCTACCCCACCTTCAATGAAGGGGGCGTGTTGGTGTGTGGGATACTATATGTCCTCCACCACATATGTAGGGTCATCTAACATGGGTTAGGTTTAGGGTTAGGTTTTGGGTTTATTGTGTGTCATGCACTAGGGTTACTCAGTACCCTATATAACCCTTCATTTGGCATTTATGAGAATGCCAAGACACTCCACTGTCTTTTCTCTATGTGCAAGATTTATTATATTATGCAAGATCTTCCATTGATTGATCGATTCCTCCTTGTGATTATGTTGAAGCTATTATGTTTCCTTCAGATTGCAAATTTATTTTGGTGCATCATTTTCGATACGATTCTCACCAACTCTTTCATTGGTAAATACATTATCCAATTGAAAACAAATACTATTCCCAGAGGTTTCGTTGTACTGGAATAAAATTTTGATAATGTTGATTGCATTATTAATAGACAAAGGTTAGCCTCAAGGGATATTGAAGATTATAGCATGGGCACAAAGGATAAACCCAGGAGAATTTAGCTAGGCAACAAATTTAATAGAGAAGAAAAGCAGTCATATGTTCATTTGCTAAAAATGTAGCAAGACTTCTTGGCTTGGTCATATTTAGAATTGAAGGCTTATAGAGAGGATATATTTCAACATGAAATACTCATGGAAGCCAATGCCAAGTAATTTTTGTAGAAAAAAAGACTAATTAATCCTCTCCTTACCTAAAAAATGCAAGAAGAGTTGAAAAAGTTAAGGGAGGGAGGAATTATACAGCCTACAAGATACTCCTCATGGGTAGCAAACCTGGTACCTGTACAAAAGAAAAATAGGGACATAAGATTGTGTTTCGACTCCAGAAATTTAAATAAGGAATCAATTAATGACAATTATCCCTGCCAAATATGGATAACGTGTTACAATTGGTTCACAGGTTTTGAATTGTTATCTACTCTGGATAGTTTTTCTGGGTGTCACCAAGTGGTTGTGAAGCAATCAGAGAGGATGAAAACCACTTTCACCACTCCATGGGGAACTTATGTGTATGTTAGAATACTATTTGGCCTGATGAATGTTGGAGCCACATTTAAAAGAGCAATGGATGTAGCATTTTCAGGATATATAAATGACTTCATTGTTGTGTATTAGGATGATGTGACAGTTTTTTCAAGAAAAGCGAAGTGATCACCTGCAATATTTAGAAAATATGTTAATAATATGTAGGGAGTATGGTATGTCACTAAATCCCAGAGAAATGCCATTTTGGGGTTCAAAAGGACAAAGTTTCTTGGACATATAGTGTCAAAAGAAGGAGTCAGTGATTGATCCTGAGAGAGTGGAAGACATTAGCAAAGTTCCTATTCCAAGAACCAAAAAAGGGAATTCAATCCTTTTTTGGGCCGATAATTATATTTATTAGGAGGTTTATTTCCAACTTTGTTGAATTGAACTCTCCCAATAACCAGTATGTTGAAGAATGATTCAGAGTATCAGATGGGAAGAAGTAACTATTCAAGACTTTTCTGGGATTAAGGAAGCATTTAAGAATGCCCATGTTTTAGTAGCTCCTGATTATAAAAAGGATTTCTAAATGTTTTCATTTTGCTTCTAGAAAATACTTTTACATCTTTATTGTTACAAAGGGATAATGAAGGAGCTGAAAGGACAATTTATTTCTTTAGTAAAGCTTTACAAGGGGCAAAGATCTGAAGTATACTATCATGGAGAAATAGGCCCTTTGCTTTGGTCAAAGCCACAAAAATATTTAGGCCATATATTTTGAGCTCTAAGGTTATAGCTTATGTTCCCCATACCATGGCCAACGATATCCTTATCAGAGATGGAAATCTTCAAGTAAAGAGATGCCGATGGGAAAATAAATTTGAAAGAATGTGATATGGACATCCAGACTACAAAATTGGTCCTAGAGGATTGGGACTAGACAAAGCTAATGGTAGAAAGCGACTTGTAAATAGTTGAGATAAATGAGGTTGAGAGAAGAAAGTATTGAATATTCTTGAAAAAGTGACAAATTATGAATGGTAAAAGGATATTATATTTTATCTCAAACATCTACAGTGCCCTGAGTATCTAAGCAAGAATCAAAAGAGAGCACTTAAGTTAGCCTCCCAGAAGTACATCATCACTGATTATGGGTTAGCTTGGAAGAACCCTGTGGGAGTGCTTCTGAGATGTATCATTGAAGATGAATCCCTAAAAAATAATTGATGATTTCCATGGATGAGTTTGTGGAGGGAATTTTGTCTGGTAGAGTCACAACCCATAAGATATTAAGGGTTAGTTACTGAGTGGCCAACTCTTATTACAGATACAACTCTGCTGGTAAGAAAGTGTGATAGTTGTCAACATTTTTCAGGAAGATTGAAAGCTTCAGGCTCCCTCCCTTTGCAGTCTGTGTCAATTGAAGCCCCATTTAAGTAGTGGGAAATGGACTTCATTGGTGAGATTTCAGATTTTTCAAGTGTAGGCCATAACTGGATATTGGTGGCAACTGATTATTTCACCAAGTGGGTGGAGGTAATCCCTACCAAGAAAGCTAACCATGAAATTGTTATGGAGTTTATTCTGAATCATATAATTTGCAGGTTTGGAGTGCCTACTAAGATAGTTGCTGACAATATTATGCATTTTTCAAGCCAAACATTTGGTAACTATGTGTCATGAGTATGTGATCAATTTAGCATATGCTTCATATTATAATCCCCAAGGTAATGGACAAGCAGAACCAAGCAAAATAGAGTTTGTTAAAGATAATCAAAAGGACCTTAGAATTAAACAAACAGAAGTGCGGTGAGCAGTTGAAGTTTGTTGTTTGGGCTGCTAGAGTCACTGTTAAAAGAGATATTAGATAAATCCCATTTGAATTGGTATATGGAACTCAAGCTCTACTTCCCCTGCATATGTAATTTTCTTCTTACTAATTTATCCAACAATTAGAGGACCAGAGAGGTCAATCCCTATGATCCTCATATAAATCAAATTGTTGAATTGGATGAGAGTGACAAGAGAGTCCCACCAAACACATGTGAAGTTCAAGGAGAAATTAAAGAAAATATTTGATAAAAAGGTGAATCCAAGAGCTTTTAGTGTGGGATATCTGGTGCTACTATGGGATACCAGACATGAGGATAAGGGAAAGCATGGAAATTTTGAAAAATTGTGTATGGGCCCTTATTCTATTGACATTCAGATTGGCAGAGCACACCTTATTCCCTAAAATACTTAGATGGGAAATTTCTTGAGTTTCCTGTTAGTGGAAGGCACTTGAAACATTTCCGTGAATGATTTCTTAGAATCAATACATGCAAAATTGTACAATGTATAGTCTTTTGTTTTTGTTCTATGTTTTCATGTTTTTCTATTTCAGTTTTTCCTGGTCCCTGGTGACGATTTTTTTGTTGGTTTCTTAGTTGTTTCTTGGGTGATTTGGTTGCTGCTAATTCTACTCTCACAAGCTTGCTTATTGACTTCGTTTGCCCAATGGATTTTTTGGAACATGGTCTGGTTTTTTGTTCTTGCGGAACTCGTAGGGAGTGCCCATCCTCGAGTCAAGAGCTGATGTTGGTGCTAAATTTAATTTCTCACCTTGTTTGTTCAAAATTAGCTCTATCTGCATGGTTTGAAGTGTTCTTATGTCTCCCTGTATTGATGTGTGAAACTATTTTCCTTAATTTAGGTTACCATGGTCGGTCCTTTCCTTTGGTCGAGGATAACATTAAGTCCGGGTATTGTTTATCCAGTTTCTCTGTCCATGAGAAAGAATTTGTAATTTGGGTGTGAATTCAGGTTTTCCCCTTCCTTATATTTTTCCATAGTCATGTGTTTTCCTTATCAAATTTTTGTCCCAAAATCCATGGAAACATGGTCCTTTTTGATTGGATGCATGGCCCAATGGGTCTTTTTGGTGAAACTTGTCACTCATGTCACATTTGTAAAAAATACCAAATTGGACCCGCTGCCCCGATAGTATCTAATTGGTTATTAAACAAACATGAAGCGGTAGGAAAAATTCTTACTTTTACCCTAAAGATGGACACGTGGTCATTTTTAAAGGAAAATTTAGAGAGGTGGATCGTCAGAACATTTTGAAGATTTTTCCCTTTATGTGAAAAATGGGGAAGGCATTGCTCATTTGAAATTGATCCGCAACCTTTGGAGTAGCGGAAAGAGATATGTGACATGTTTGAGTCAGCATTTGAAAATTCAAAGCAAGGAAGTGGGTTGGTGGAAGACCCAAAATTTAGAGTTTCTAAGCTTTTTTTTCAAATTATTTAAAGCTATAAAATTGAGTTGTGACTCTGATGGGGCCCACATCAAAAGTTAGAAGCCAGAGAGACTGGGTGCCGATAGCATTTTTAAATTTTTTGGCCCATTTGAACTCAAATATTTTCCACATAGAGGTGAGCCTGCACTCATTTGAGGATTCACCTCTCAATTTGACCTTTGGAGTCACTCCAAGGAGACATGTGGAGGATTTCATTGGCTCCTCTCTATACTTAGACTTCTCAAGAAACTTTATAAGGCCTGGGACACGTGTTGAGCTTTCCGTGCTTGTTTGGTGTCTCATGGAACTTTTGGGCTTCCCATACTCTAACATTTCAGCAACCGATGTAATTATCTAGGGTCTTGAACATGTGGAAGGAGCACGCTCATTTGGGAACCTACCTCTGGACTTCACCTTTGTAGTTGCGCCAAGGAAACATGTGGAGGATTCCCCTGACTCTTCTTTGCACTTGGCTGAATTAGACATGACAGCACAAAAATGTAGGCATCCATGTGAGGGCACTCATTTTTCAAGGTGTATTCTTGAGGGTGAAAAGGATTTCTTGTCAGATCCAGCCATATGGAGCCACCTAAAAATGATTAAAAAGTGGATTTCTCATACAACAAAATGAAAGAATGATTAATAATACTATAAAAAATTATGATATGGCATCCCAATCATAGTTGAGGGTCTGAGAAACATGATCAGTTTATGATTTATCCACCTGCTAGCTTTGGGTGTAAATTTGTACATCATTTTCTCAAGTAAAGGATTCCTCGAATATTATTCTTTTTTGGGGGGGAAAATTTGGGATGAATGAGTGAGTGAATTGTATAAATGTAATGATATTACTCTTGCAAATGGTCGAGAGGTTAATTTTTCTGAGAAATTTTTGAGAGAAATATTTTATTCCCAAGAGGTTATCTGAGAGACCAGTTCATTTCCCTGTGTTTTTAGATTCAATCGGGTCAAGGTGGTTGGAAGTGTATAGGCATTGACAGGCTATTAGATTGTTTAAGAATACTTTCCCCTACTGATGAATCTGATGAACTTTGAATGACTTTGTGTTGATCATGTGCATTATTGTGTCTAATTTTATTTCATAATTGTTTTGAAATATTTTTTCATGTTCCTGTTGCAATATTATGTTAAAATATCTCTGAGTCACACAAGATCTCATTCGTGTGTCAGTATTGTGCCATTTGTAATTTCATTATGAGAGGAGCCTTCATCTGGTAATGAAATAAATAATTTAATATCACTTTACTCTCACCATTTTGATAAAGATTATTTGTAATGCGTATGAATGTATCTTAGGTGTGATGAACCAGAGATTTCTAGCATTTAATTGAGTCTTTAGCATGAGCCTTTGTGTTGAATTCTTGAAGAGTGTGTGAAACAATGCATCTTTGGGTGTCCATTGATGCACACCTTATGGTTGAAGGAATACCTTGGCAATTTTGAAGCATTTTTGTCTAAGTTTTCCAATTTTTGTAAATGCTCTCAAATATTTTATATAATCTATTCTATCTTGCTCAACTTCCTGACAAATAAATTTCTCAAATGTCAAATCCTACACGAACTACCCCTATTTGTACTATGTATCCACAAATGAACAAATTCCATTGCCAAAGTATGTAGGGACAATTAGGATTCATTTACTATCTTTAGTAACCCGAACCTTTGTAAAGGAAACATGTCCACTCTCTAGTATGAAAACTCGTGAGAGTTAGATTGTGTTGTATTGATCATATTTCCTCAAGGTTCTCATTAAAATTGTGTAGAGAAGGGTTTCTTGATGTCCTTCACTAACACAGTTTACAGAATGGGTCCTCTCACCCTAGTTGAAAACACAACCTAAAGTAGTGAGGGTAGATCAAACCCTCATTGAGGTGCTATCCAATTCTCCAATTCCCAAGTGACAAAGAATTATCCAAATCCAATCCTTGGGTACAAAACAAATCATATCATGGTTTGTCTATCCCTAAGAATCTTGCCAGTTTCATGATGTTGCTCGGCCTTCACCAGAGAATCAATTTGGATACCAACAGGTACTACTTAAACTTACTCCATACTAGTCAAGTATCAAATGGCACATGGCCTTCTTTCACATTTGGTACATTGATTTTATTGATCTAGCGTGTTTCACTGCATTCCTCTTTACTCTTGTGCACATGAAGAAATTAAAAATATTTTTTTTCTACGTATTTGGACTATTCTATCCCATCCATGAAATTTTGTTTTGTAATGATACCAAGCTCTTTTTCCTCATTCTAATCTAGCATGCAATCAAAAAAGTCAAACTCATGCTTCTTGAAATCAACTTTCTCTCCTTCCAACTGGTTGCAAAATATTGTTGATGTTCTTTATCAATCATTACAACCCTTTAAGATTGCAAAAAAATTTAAGCACACAAAAACATGAGTATTACATTCTATTGTACCTTCCTACTTATTTTGCAACTATGCTTCTTTCTTTTTAACATCATATTTATCCTCATCCTCCAATAAAAAGTTTCTTAAGTTGAAGTAATGTTGTTCATGGTTATGGGGTTCAACACTAAATCTATTGATTCCTTCTTATATTGGACATGAAAATATTCTTCATTCAGAACTGATTCTTGATGAGCGCTTATGGGTAGATTTGTTTTCATGGTTAGCAGATTTTGGTCCAAGAAACATTCAAACTAGTAGTTGTTATTGAATTACTTTCTATGTTAGAAGTTGATTTAAAATCAATATTATTGACTTTTACCTAATGATCATGATCTTGCTACTTTGATTTTTAACCTTGTTGCATGATCTCTTTCTCCAACTTCGTAATATGATTTAGCTCAAATTTTGAAACCCATTGTTGCAAATTTTTCATAAATTACAACCTATTATTTTATTGAATTGTCTTCCGCTCTTGACTGATTTTCTGATCGTCACATTCCCAAATTAGTCTTGGGGATGAAGGAGGAGCGATGGATTTTCTCTCAACCTGATTTGGAAATGTTTGCACAAATGGTAAGGGTGTAAAATCCACATATGAGGAAGAGGGAGTGGGAATAACAACAACAAGAAATATTGGAATATGAAATTTGGGCTTAAATGATTGACAAACAAGGTATGTGGAAACATCCCATAGGCTAGGTTCCTCTACCTTTAGCTTGTTTTCCTAAAATGCTTGTAATTGTTCAATTCATTCTTTGAGAGCTCTATATGTCTACTCTAGTCTATGAATTTCACTTTAAAAATCTTCCTCTTGTATAAAATTACCTCCATAAACTGTATAACCTGAATATTCCTATGCATAACCTTGTTCTTGAATAACATAATGATTGTAGTGATGATCATACTGATAATCAAGGTTTGGGTCATGGGGATATTGGTTTTGATAAGGGTTATAATATTGATTTGGAGGAGGGTATTAGCATAAAGGAGGTGAATTGGGATGGTTTAGCTCTTAGAGAAAGTAATTCCGTTGAGGAATTGACATCATGAATGCATGACCTTATAAATGATAAAAACATGCCATCTACATGGAAAAAGGGTTACTTGGACCATAAAATAACCAAATTTGTTTTTAAAAAAACCTTATACATGGAATTTACAATACTGGTCTGAAATCAAATTCTTGGAGTCACCATATGTGTTCTCCTTTGAATGTTCAATTTTTGAACAATCCTCAATATTAGTTTGTGTCCCACCGGGTGTGCCAAAAATTATTATCCAGCAGAAGTGCACCCTTTTGAGGATTGGTAGATTTGTGTTTTCTTTCTCCCTCACTTCTATAGATATACAATGGAAACACCTCACAGGATGTGGGTATCTCAAAATTTGAGGTCAATATCTAGATTTGAAGGGTTAGTTCCATTTAGTGTATCCCCCGTTAGTTTTTATTGGGGTAAGGAATAAAATGAATTTTTTTAAAAAGGGGGTGATACACCATTAGTTTTGGAGATAGTTGAAATAGAGGTGTGGATAAAATGATAAATAACACATTAAAATTGCATGAAACATATGTATTTTGGTGAGTTTTCAAGGTAAAATAATAGAAATTTGTGGAGGGATTACTCACAATGCATAGTTTTCAATTTGTATACACACTAACAATAGACACAAAACCTATTTCTTGCAACAAGGTTAGAAAAACATAAGTAATTGACTTTAAACATTCAAGGATAAATAAATATAATCATCTAAGTGATCAAGATTGAAAATAATATCAGGAAAGGAAAAACACTTTATTACCAGTAGGGAACTTGATGATGTTTTTTGTAGAAATTTATTACATTAGCTCCATACCATTAGTGCTTGAAAATAACTAGAATATATAAGCATAGTTACACACCCTTGAATCCAAAAATCGATAATCCAGCTAAACTTTAAGACTCATCTAATTTGGAGATTAATCTAAATTTATCTTTACATACACAACTTTAACTTACTTGCAAAAATACAATTACAATGAATATAAGGCTAAAATAGCCTGCATGGAGCTCTAAGGATAAAATAACATCATTGGAATCATACTCTCCTTTATTAAAATATCTTTTTGACTACTTTAATCCTTCCTTTGTGAAAGTTATGGACCTCTTTTACAAAGACTAAGATAATGTTGGAGTTATTTAGGTAACTAAAACTTGTTCTTATCGACAGAAAGGTTATTGTTGGTCTTCATTCCTTTTCAATTACATACATTAGATATTTTTTCTTATAATGCAATCATGATTATTTTTTTGGACTATAATGACCTCACCTTTTATAAGACTTGAGGAAAAAGGTTTGGTTTTTGGAAGTATTAAGGTAGAAAATCCTCTTGGCATGGATATGGTTTTGTCTTTTTAAATCATTGTTTCTAACATGTATGCATTGGATGACATGAAAAATTAATAATAGCTTCACCCCCTTTTTGTTGGCCTTATATTTCAAAGGCACTTATTCATGGTTTTAACCCCTCTTTCAAATATGCATAGATAATAAAGTGCAATGGAGCCCACCGTAAAGTTTGGAAAAAATAATAATGAAAACCTAGCCGTAGTCATAAACCAACCATGGTTAGATAGAAAATTGATCCCTTTGCAACTCAAAACATTAAGTAATTTCACATAATCATAAGGAGAATGAATAAATTTTACTTTGATTGAAACATCCAGAACACAAATTAACACAACTAATGCAAACTTCTATTAATCCCAACTCTATAAATATTTAAATGAAACTATTATTTCAAAATGTAATATTTGATATATTCTACCCTTCCCACGTTCATCAAGGCCTTGCAAGAGTCTTGGGTGGTTTTTTTCATGAAGAATACATTTCAGAGTGGTTGATATGCAATGCATTACTTCTTGGAACAACACATAAAACCATTGGTCATTTTTTCATTACATTCCAAAAAATAAGCAATAGTGAAAATTTTGTAGACCTCTATGATGATTGAAAAAAAATAGTCAACATTGGGTCCATCAAAATAACCCCTCTAATATGAGAAAAAAAAAGTTTTGAGTTAACCTCTCGCACATCATGACTAATGTGTGAGAAATGTCAACATTTATGGTGATTTTGTGGGGTCAGTTGTTTGTTTACTAAAATGATCCAGTGGTTTGATACATTTATTGTGCATGGAGTCAAAGCCCAAAACAAACTCTTCCTTACAACCACAATTTTCTTCCTTTCCCGAAAAAAAAAAAAATAGGAAATGATTTGGGAAGAAGCCAAATCTTGTGCATGAAATGCACTTATAGAAAACAAAACAACTACAAGTGTCTGTAAGCACTTATTGAATTAAAATCCTACCTACCCTACTCTAACTAATTGAAAATTGAAGTTAAACAAATCGTGATATAGCCAGAGAGAAATATCTTCCTTTTTTGATAAAATAAGGCCATGAAACCAACTTGACAATCATACCACTTGGAAAGATGGAAACATGATACATACCTTTAAATTGCTCAAGAGATTAATCCATAATATGAATAATACCTCTACCAAATATTTAATTTGTTTTTATAGGTATTTGGAATGAATTTTAAAAACATGAAGCTCCTAGTTGTGCTGTAAATAAAGCATAGCTACTGGTATTATTGAAATTGACTCCAAAAAAACCAAGTATCAGATTGGACATGACCTTCTCATAGCTGGTATACTAGTTTTACTGATCTATCCTATTTTGTTCCTTTCCTCTTCACTCTTGAGCACATGAAGAAAATGATAAGAACACTATTCTATGTCTCTAGACTACTCCATCGAAAACTGGTTCTACAATGATATCAATCTCTTTTTCCTCATTTTGATCCACCATGCAATCAGAAAAGTCAAAATCACGATTCTTGAAATCATCTTGCTCCCCTTGGATGGTTGCATTACTTACTGATGTTCTTTGTGAATCATTACAACCCTCGAAGAGTGCAACAATTTCTAAGCACATAAAATAATAAGGATAATTGCAATCTGTTGTACCATATTGTTCATTTTACAACTGTGCTTCTTAATTTTTACCATCATCTTCATCCTTATCCTCCTATAAAAAGTTTATTAAGATGAACTCATGTTGTTCATGGTCATGGGGAAGGACTAAACCTGTTGATTCCTTCCCATATTGGACCTGAAAATATTTTTCATTCGATTATGATTCTTAAACAACATGTATGGGAAAAGTTTCTTTCATGGTTAGAACATTTGGGTCCTATGAAACATTCATTCAATAGATGTTATTAATTTAATTTCTATGCTAGAATTTGATATAAAATCAAATTTTCTGACTTTGAGTTTATGATAATGATCCTACTGCTCGGATATTTACCCTTCTTGTATGCTCTCTTTCTCCATTTGCCGAGTATGATTGAAATCAAATTTTGAAACCCACTATTGAAAATTTTTCATAAATTCCAACCTATTGTTTTCTTGAAATGGCTGCCCTTCTTGACTGATTTTATTATCATCACCTTCTCGAATTGGTATTGGGGATGAAGGAGGAGGGGTACACTAGGCCTCATCCTAATTTAGAAATGTTTGGAAAAAGGGAAAGGGTGTAAAACAAACATGTGAGGAACAAGGAGTGAGAACATTAGCAACAAGAAAGCTTGAAATCTAAAAATTGGGCTCAGATGATTGACAACCGGAATGTATATGGGAACATTCCATCAACACGGTTCCTCTACATTGATCTTGTTGTGCTCTAATTCTTGCAATTGTTCAATTAATTATTTTAGAGATTGAAATGTCTATTCTAGTCTTTGAATTTTTCTTTCAAATTCTTTCTCCTATGTAGAATTTCCTACATTATCTATATAGCTTATATATTCCTGTGCATAACCTTGTTCCTGGAAAACATAATGATTCTAATGATGGCCACACTGATAATCAAGGTTTAGGTCATGGGGATATTCATTTTGATAACGGTTATAATACTGATTTATAGGAGAGTATTAGTAGAAAGGAAGTGGATTGGGATGGTTCATCTCTTGGAGAAAGGAATTCCACTAAGAAACTAATGTCATAAATGCATGACCTCATAAACAATTAGAAAATGGGAAAATAGGTCTACTACATGGAAAAAGGGTTGTTTGGATAGAAAAAAAATAATTTTTTTTTTGAAAAATACCTTAGGCATGGAAAGTGTAGTACTGGTTTCAAAACAACTTCTTGGAGTCGCCAGATGTGTTCTTCTTTGAATATTTGATTTCTGAACAATCATCAATATTAGTCTGTGTCCCACCTAGCGTGCCATTTTTTTATCCATCATAAGTGCACCCTTGTGATGATTGGAATATTTTTTTCATATTATCCTTAATTCTATAGATATGCAATGGAAACACCTCATGGGATATGGGTATCCCGAAAGTTGAGGTGAATCTCCAAATTTGAAGGGTTGGCTCCCTTTTATGTATCCCTAACTAGAATTGAGAAAAGGTGTGATACACCATTTATTTTGGAGACTATTGAAATAAAGGTGTGCACAAAATGATAAAGGAAACATTAACCTAAGATGAACCAGAGGGATTTGGGTCAATTTTCGAAGAAAATTAATAGAAATATGTGAAATGATGACTCACAATACACAGTTTTCAATTTGCATGCACACTATAATTACCAAAAAACCTATTTCTTGCAATAAGAGAAGATATCATAAGTAATTGATTTAATAAATTCAAGGATAAATCACGAGAATCATCCATATTAGTGCACAAGATTGTAAAGAATTTCTGGAAAGGAAAAACACTTTATTACAAGTAGGGCACTTGCTAAAACAATTTTGTACAAATTTCTTACATTAGCTCCACCCCCTTAGTTCTTGGAAATAAATAGAATATATAATGAAGGTTTCACACCCTTGACTCCAAAAATATCTCATCCAACTACACTTTAAGACTCAGCTAATTTGTAGACAAATCCAAAATTAGTGTTACATGCAGAAATTTACCTTGCAAAAATACAATTTCAAAAAATAAAAGGCTTAAAATATCCTGCATGGAGCTCCAAGGCTAAAATACAAGTATGTGACTCCTAATATCGTTTTTTCAAATATCATCTTGACTTATTTAATCCTAGCTTTGTGAAAGTTACATACCTCTTTTGCAAAGATTAATATAATTTTGGAGTTTTTTTCGTAACTACAACTTGGTCTTATCTCTAGAAATGTCATTTTTTGCTTCATTCCTTTTATATTACATGCATTGGATATTTTGTCTTCTAATGCAATCATTATTGTTAATTTTTGAATGTAGTGACCTCACCTTTTGCAAGGGTTAAGGAAAAAGGTATGGTTTGTTGGAGTATTAAGGTAAAAAATCCTCTTGGCATGTATATGGTTTTATCTTTTTGACTCCTTAATTCTAACATGCATGAATTGGATTACATGAAAAAGTAATAATATATTCACCCCCTTTTGGCTGTCATTATCTTTCAAAGGAACTCATGCATGGTTTTTTATCCCTCTTTCAAATATGCAAAGGTAATAAAGTGTACAAGAGCCAACTGTATAGTTTCACAAAAATAATAATGACAACCTAACCGTAGTCATAACCTAACCATGGTTAGATAGAAATTTCATCCCTTTTACACTCAACACACTAAGTAATTTCACATAATCATAAGGAGAATGAATTAATTATACCTTGATTGAAACATCTAGAACACAAGCTAACACAACTAATGTAAAGTACTATTAATCCCAACTCTATGACTTTAACTGTTGTTTCAGAATGTAACATCTAATATATGCTACCCTTATCACCTTCATCAAGGCCTTGTAGTAGTCTTGAGTGGTTACTACATAGTTTTGCATGAATATGACATCTACGAAGGGATATTTATGTGAGGCATTGCATCCTGGAATAAAACATAAAACCACCGGTTTTCTTGCATGTCATTTTTTAAAAATTCCAAAATATAAGCAATAGTGGAAATTGTGTTGCCCCCTCCGATGATTGTCCAAAAATGGTCAACATTAGGTCCATCAAATTGACCCCTCTAATCTAATAAATACATTTTTTGAGTTGACCTCTCGTACATCATGGATGATGTGCAAGAAATGTCAACAGAAATCTAACACATGATTAAGAAATATGTGTCAATGGGTCTCAGAAACTAAAAGCTTGATAAAGTACCCATGTACAATCAACATATTTTTCAAAAATAAAAATACAGGAAAATGACAATAAATCCCAAATAAGATGGGTGGATATATAATACCTCACCTCAATGAAGGGCTTGGTGAAAATGTCTGCAACCTGATCAGAATTCTTACAATACTGCAAGTTGATGAAATATTCATATATAATCTCCCAAATGAAATGAATGTTTATCTCAATGTGATTCATCCATCCACTGATGTTGATCTAGATTTAAGAAAATTGAAATGATTCTCATGTTGTTAGAATAGATGATAGTTGGCCGGCAAAATAGAATAAAAAATATAAACAGATTCCTTGCAACCAAACAACTTCTATGGCACCTGCATAAATATGGACACGATACCAAAAACATATGAAAGATTAAAAAAAATATGAGTAAGATAAATCAAGATCCCCACTAATTATTGATAAAGGGTACAATCAACCATAGGTGTGAAGAAATTAGAAACCAAATCAACCCCAGAAAGGATTAGGATAAGGATTAAAATTGGCATTGTGAAACCGTGCTACTAAATCAAGGGAGTATTTAGGCTTTGAAATTCAAATTCCCAAGTCAGATTGGGAAATATGAATCCCAAGAAAGTAATGAAGAATCCCAAGTCATATACGTAGAACTTCATGGCCAAAAAACTCTTCAAATAATTGATAATAGAGGAATAACTCCCTATGATCGATAATTCATCAACATATACAACTAGGATGAACATGGAATCATCCTACCACAAAATACAAAGATTAGGGTCAGAGTGATATTGAGTGAACCATGATGCAAGTAGAAAGGATCCCATTTTGGCACACCAATCCTAATGGGATTTTTTAAATCCATAGAGAGATTTCTTTAAATTACAAATAAGGGAGGGATCATGGACATATCATGGAGGTTTTACCATGCACATTTCTTCCTCTAGGTCCCCATGAAGGAAAGAAATATTAACATCCATTTGTTGGACTTCACATATATTTGCAACAATGATGGTGAGGGTTAGTTTTATTAAATTCATCTTCACAAATGGAGCAAAGGTTTATAAATAATAAACCCTAGCTAACTAAGAGAAACCCTTAGCTACAATTTGTGCTTTATACTTCTTGAATTCTCCATCTGCACCATAATTTTTTCAATAAACCCACTTATACTAAATGATTTTTATGCCTTTAGAAAGAGGGGTGATATCTAAAGTATCACTCTTCATAACTGAGGAATACTCCTTATCCATGGCATAATCCCACTAAATAATCCTAGTAGCGTCCCAAAAATACTGAGGGTCGAAATAAAAGAAAAAGTAACAGTGGGATCTAGTGAAATCTGAATGAGTCTATCTCTCACTTGAAGGATCCCAAATCAACTCTCTATCACTTTGAAAATTTTCATGGTCCATGGAGGACCAAGAGGTGAGTCAGGATCATAATATGTAGGTTCTTCACTTGATGAGATGGGAAAAAGTCCTCATCATCACTACTGTTAGAATTGGAAGACTCTGAAGGATGATAAGAGGGAGAAGTAGAAAGACCAGAAGGATCAAAAAGAGGAGGAGCATGCTATATGACATGATCATAATATGAAGAATTTAGAATGAATCCATAGGGTGGAGAATTTGAATATGACTCGTCAAATTTCATGCTTCTTTCAATATAAAGTTGATGAGAAGTAGGGTACAATAATCTATATCCCTTCACAC
Source organism: Taxus chinensis (assembly GCA_019776745.2). Classification (NCBI taxonomy): domain Eukaryota; kingdom Viridiplantae; phylum Streptophyta; class Pinopsida; order Cupressales; family Taxaceae; genus Taxus; species Taxus chinensis. Next base: position 746,422,865 of record CM034151.1, read on the forward strand.
CATCAAGACACTCTACAAAAACACAAGGTTTGGACTATGATTCCAATGCCTTGTATTTATTTTTGGTAATCCAGGCTATAACATTGGATCCAAAGAGGTGAAAGTGCTTGAAATCAGGTTTGTGTCCAAACCAGGCTTCAAAGGGTGTCATCCCATTTATTACTTTGTGTGGAAAAAAGTTTTGAGTCTAACAAGTGTAGTTCATGTCTTCAGCCCAATACTTTGGAGGAAGTGATTTTGAGTAAACCATACAAGTGGTCATCTCCTAAAGTGTTCAGTTCTTTCTTTATATAACTATATTTTGTGAAGGGCTATACACAATTGTACACTAATATGAACATGCTAAAATTTTGCAATAGCTAACTAAAAATACTAACAACTAATAGTTTAGAGCTAAGCTTAAATTTATCAATGAACCATCGCAATCATTGCTTAGGAGAATGCATAATGAAACTTACATGAAATTACTCATCTAAGCTATAAGAATTTTTACTAAGTTAAATTATTGCTAATTAAAATGAACCCAATTAGATATATTAGCAATCAAATTATGTTATTCTCCAAAGGGAGGGAGAACATCTCACCAAAGAATGGCTATAAGGACAAGCTTAAATTGTCTTCTACTACTCAAGAATGGTAGAATTGATGCAAAACAACTATGCCAAATTAATGGAGAAAGCACTTGATCATTTTTTTATATGAGATACTATTCAAAGTATGGTGTAAGGTGTGAAGGTAGGAGCTTGGTCCTTTTCATAGCTTTCTATTTGAGGAAAGCTTGAATAATAATGAATGTAGGAAAATGATATAGTGACTTTATACTAATTAACCATGATTATATGATTTAGGTAGTCAGTTAACAAATCATGGGAGTTGGGGTGATTTAATTAATCAAGTAGGACTAATTAATAGGCTAGAATAAAATTTTTTAGGCTATTTAGAGGCTATTTAGGAGGAATTTGATAGGATTAGAAGCATTTGAAAGAGGAATTTAGCCAATAAGAAGGCTTATTAATTAAATACAAGGGTAAATAGGCTTAATTAACAAATAATTGTTAATTAATTGATTTGAAGAGGATTGTAACTAAAAAATTCTTGTTAATTGGCATCTGTAATGTGATAGAAGCTAGTTAATTAATGAAGTGTCGTTAATTGACCAAAATATAGGGAAACATTATTTAAATAGAAGAAATCATTAATTATAACAGAAATGATGAGATAGAGGATAATTAGTACCTCTTTAGCATTAAAACTACGCAAGTGGATTTTAGGTGTCTACGTTTTCCCTCTTTGGGGTGGCGGTAGTGACACCACTAAAAAGATAGAATACAATAAGAAATTTTTTTTTTTGAAGAAAAATTAGTAGAATGAAGGATTCCCCCTCAAGTTTCAATGGGGTGATAGAAGAAGTCGATCGACGATAATAAAATATTAAGGAAAGAGATAAAATAATCCAAGTGGAAGAAACCTCGCTAGTAATGAGAATTGATAGATGATAATGGGAAATAGCCTTTGCATCCAGATCGTTCAATAAACAACTTTATTTCGTCACATTTCTCATATGATCTACATCATCAACCCTTATTAAAATGTATGCATACAAAAAAATGTGTAAAATAACATGAAAAGCTATAATACTAACATTTGGTCATTGTTAAAAATTCTTAATTCTATACAACATACACTAGCCATTCTACCTCATTGAAGTAATATTGAACTTAATAATGTTAATATCACTATAAAGGATGTGAGAATGTGTACCTGTCCATTTAAAAAAAATTAATCTTACCTTTATTTTTCTTCTATGATTCTTATAGGAGATTTGGCATATGCCCATTCAATAGAAGATAATTTTTGTTTGTTTGTATGGGAATGAAAAATATAAGTATTTTCTATGCTTTGTAAAGCTATAAATGTATTAATTATTCCAATAAGAATTTCTTATTTGTACTACAAAATTGTAAACCCCCTAGAATGGAAATCCCTCATACAAGATATATAATTCCAAAAAATCCCTTTTTGGATTCCAATAATAGAAAAATCAAATTCAAAAAATCCCCTTTTTGGATTCCAATAATAGCCCAACAAAATTTCAATATTTAGTTTAAGAAAACCAATATAGTTGATTTCACTATTTAATCTAGATTGTAAAATGTCAAAATTTAATGAAAGTATGGTTTTTTCTTTATATAAATTGTTATAAATTCATTGAATTGTTACAAAAAGAGTTGACATCTTCCAAAGAAGTCCATTTTGATTCCTGGAATCGGGATTTGTCGAGTAGTTTGTTTATCCATTTATCTAACCCTTTTTTAGTGTTTTTGAGTGTATATTTCTTTGTAGGACATAGCGAACCTATACATTCATTTGGAATTCGAAATTTTCAATCAAACATTAGCAACAACATCTATCCTTGCGGGTATTGGTAAACCACATCGTCCTCTAAGTTTAGTTTTATTTTTATTATTTCACTTCATTAATTTAAATTAGGAAAGTAAAAACATATCTAAACATTCTTCCATTCCTTGTGGGACCCTTTTCCCTTTCTTTATTTTAATTTTATTAAAAATTCAATTTTTATCCTTTTGCTCTGTAATCACTAGCAATCTAGTCAAGTCACCAGTAATTGGGTGAATCACCAACTAATCCTATCAATCACTGATGATATCTATGACTGCTTCTAATTACTCAGTCAATAAACCTCTAACATCATTTCCTTTTCATTTTTTCTATCCTCTACTAACCTTTTTGTAGGTTTTTTCTTTGGTGGCTTTTGCAATCTGGCTATTCCATTTCTAAAAAAAAACTAAAATTTAAAATTTAAAAAAGGAAGAGTTTAACAGGTGAGTCTTCTCCTCTCTTTTAGTTTTTCAAGAATCACAATTTGTTGTCCTCGTCATCAAAATCAATCATTCTTTTGGGCTTAATATGACCCTTGCATCCTCGTTGATCGTATAGAGTAACTAAAGGGTTAATTTATTGCATTCACTTAATATTCCTCACACACATCCAAACCACATTGACTATCAATATTGCATCAAGTGATTCTTCCCAGGTGAAACTATATGGATTTCATCAGCCAATAGGGAAACTGACTTAGTGTTTCTGGGTGAGTATAAACAACTGGTTACCGGTATATTTGCTAAGAACTTGACTCCCTTATTGTTGTAGGGACCATAAAGTGAGGGGGTAAGCCCCAAGACTAGTCCTCGTAATGACACAAGAACATATTTGGGGCCTCCCGTATCTTTAGGTATATCAAGAAATATAGCTTTAAATAATCATGAACCATCATAGATGGCCATGTTGTAGGACCTTATAAGCCATTTTACACATTTCACTTTTCTTCTAAATTAATCTAGATAATCAAAATATTTTTGTGTGATTTTCTCGTTGAATGTAATAAACTTACTTAGCTTTATTTTTCATTTATTAGGTGATTGTTTGTTTGTTATTATGGTGCTTACAAGACAACAATCTTGCATCAAAACCTCTCAAAACATGTCTATCCCATTTCAAAAATTTGCACAACATACCCATCAAACCTTACAACATGCTCAAGCTCATATAAATGATTCTTAATGAATCATTGATCAATGTGAAACATTCTTATCAACACCCTGATGAGAAGATCAAGAACAACCACATTCTCCAAGCATATAATCGACTTCATGTAAGATACCTGATTCTTTTAGTCCACATTTCTTTGATAGTGGGGATCCTATCTTTTTAGAGATCTTGGATTCAAACCTTGTTGCTCTTAATGCATATATTTTCTTCCACATGAGTTCATTTAAATCTGTCATTCCCTTAACCATAGCCTTATATTCCTGATCCTTCACATGGTTTCTCCCCATCTCATTGATCCAAATCAAGAACAAGTTATCAAACAAATATATTCTTATCCTCAAATTAGCTGACCAAAAATATCCATTGTCATGTCTTAAGTTCATATTTTCAACCTTAATGTGATTTTTTCACAAGACACAACCAATCAAAAACTAACATCCTCACAATATCTCTCAATTGGTTCTATGCAGTTTCCAAACAACAAAAATGCTTCTTTATCCACATAAACCCCTCCATTTTCCTCTACTATCCGAACATCTCCCATGAGTTCTGCTATGTTCCCTACTAACGTATCTCAATGACTACCCTCTCAACAAGCCACTCCACCTCTATAAAAACATTACCATGTTTATGCAAACATATATACCTTTAACCAACACTAATGTTATTTCCAATACTCATCCAATTTTGCAATAGTCCTTAACCCCTCTTATTTCGCAAAACACACCTTAGCCATCACAAACAATTTTTTATTCCTAATCCATACCATAACAATCTCACCCTTTTACACATTCATCAACCTCTCTCAAAACATTTCACAAAAATCACAAACCATTATCTTCACTTTTATTCCTTTCCAACAACCACTTCAGTATTTGAAATTGCTTGTCCAAACATTTATTCCTGTCCAACACATACCCTAACAAACACAACCTCTTGTTAACACATCCATCCCTACCTCGTATCAATATATCTAACCACCAAAGCCTTTAATTTCACAACCCACATATAACATCCCTACAAACATTCCTCAGGAAAACATACCCTTTTAGTAAAACAACGCCTCATCAATATCAATGGTACCAACCACCAATTAAATTTCCATTCAATCAACTTATTTAATCCTTATATACCACATAACCACCACAAATGGACCCCCTTCAATCATTAATGAACATAATATCTAATGGGCACAGGTAAAAATGGAAAAATATTAGAGTGCGCATGTGCATAAGAGATGTAGAGGAAACATACAGAAGAGAGAACACGGTGAGCATGTTGGATGTAAGTATTTTACGAACGAGAGATAGAAAAGGAAGCTCAAGGATATTTTAAAGGAGAGCTGAGGACTTAGTAAATTTTGGGCATGACACTAAATATAGACATGGAGTGAGAGACATGCAAGGGAATATTACCTTGAAGAAGATATTGTTTTTTGAAGGAGGAATAGATCATAACCATATACATGAATGAAGTAACCTGACAGATCACATCCTATCTCTCACTCCATGTTTCTTTGATTCCTACATTTGGTTATGATCTGTTCTAGCATATGCTATCCCCCTTAAAAAAGATAGCATAAAAGAGGGACTTGGTATTCTTATGTGCTTCAGGTGAGCACTTAAATATGTCTAAGTGATTTATCTGTTAGTGCAGAATCACAATATCCTTGAATGGCCTCATATTTGAGTGGGGAATCTAGTGTGATTACATAACATGGAGCTTTCCCCAAAGTGTGGGAATTTTTGAATCAGTGAAGCTCTCTGGATGAAGGCCAACTCCTATTTCTCTGTGCAGGTGCACACATTTGGATTGCAGAGGATCTATTCTAAATCCTACTCTAATTTTCCAAGGAGATAGGGTTGAGGAGGTGCGAGAAATAAAACCTAATCTAGTAGAGGCAATACACCAAAGGAATGTTCAACATTTTCATTTCCCTTAAACACAAACCATTAAAATGTTATATAATCTCCATGCACAGATGACCTAGATTGGGATGAGAGATCAGAATGATGCAAATAAACATAAGAGGGGGTTGAAATCATCCATAGAATTATTCTATTTCTCTAAGAATTTGATACAGTCCATTACATTGGCCAAGCTACAAGATTGCATTACAATTTTAATGGGATGTCTGAAGCTCATGAATTCACCTATAGGGTAGAGAAGAAGGGAGGGCACAAAGTAAGAATGTACAAAATTTTGAAATTTCCCCTCTTATAAAATATATAGGAAGAATGAGAGAGGAAGGAGGTAAAATTAGGACCCTGTTCCAACCACCTCTAAAGGAGTATTGAATTCCCCTGCCATAATGATGAGTCATGTTACAACACCCATGCCACCGTCATTGTTGCTTGCTAGGAAAGAAAGGAGACCCATTATTCTTCATGTTTGTAGGTGGGAGACTTGATGGCCTTTAAAATGGAGGGCTGAAACATTAATGGTGGTAGGTGGGTACCAGGTGCCGAGAGCTCATCAAAACTCCCCCTCCCACTCAATTCTAAGCTTCTGATCGAAAGATATGGCCGCCTGAAGGTACTTTAGATATGGAGTTTGTTCATGCATATAGATGTGGCAGTCCCATGCGTATTAAGGTGTCGCCCCATCCTTTACACTCTTGAAGTAGCATCATTGAGACATGTGGCATCATCTGTGGGACTTCTCTGTTTCTTTTTTTCTTTTCCTAAGCCCCCCATTGGTGGAGACATTGTGCCTCACCCGAGACACATGGAGAGCTGGCGCATGTCTAGGAACTGCTGCTTGGAATTTTCCCATAAAGTTACGCAAGGATGATGCGTGGAGGGTTCTGTAGGATATTTCTGCTTTCAATTATCGATTCTATCTGATCCTATCCATTTAGGGATGACTTTGTGGGACCCTAGATGTATGGAGGGTTGGTGCTTGTTTGGGGACCACTTTTAGATTCACCCCTTGAAAAAGTGCTGAAGATATACATGGGGATTTTTGCTAGCCTTACCTTATGCTTAGCTAATTAGGGTCTCGACTAAACACCGTCTACCTTGTCCCTTTGGTGAGTTAAAGGGGCCCACAATTTATAATGTGAAATAACCATTTATAGGTGGGACCCTTATAGCCAGCTCCAGAATTTGTGACAATGGGACATGTGGCATTATCTGTGGGTCGTTCCTCCATTTGTTCATGTTTGGTTTAGTCCCTCTTGTTTGGCAGGGCTATATGTTTAACTCGGGACACGTGTGGGGCTCGCAAATGTTTGGGTCTTTCCTTTTGGGTCACACCCTTGAAGTTTCACTGTTGAGACATGTAGCTCCTCCCATGACTCTGTGACTTTTCAATGGCCGATGAGACCATTTTCTAACTCCAACCACGTGGTGGGTTGACACATGTTTGAGACCTGCCCCTGAATTTTACTTTTGGAGGAGCACCGGTTGGATAGGTGGAGGCTTCCATAGGATCTGCTCTATTTGGCTGATTTAACGATTGTCTTTTCTCCCAGTTGGACTCGTGGCCACGTCGCGAGCTCGTGAAAACTTGGGGACCACCTTTTGATTTAACCTTTGGAGATGCACCGTTAAAGCACATGGAACTTTCCTTGTTTCCTTTGCTCTGCTCACTTTCAAACATTGTTTTGGGCATGACTATGAGTCAACACAACTAGGCCGACCCTTCCATTTTTTTTTGTAAGGTCACGTTTGACCAATTTTTCCTGGGTGGTAAAATTAGGATAACAATTTGGTGACTCATGGGATGACCTACCTGCTAGGTTAATGGATCAGCTACCTTGTCGTATCTATTGGGCACAGAGTCATGGATGGTAGCTTGATACTGATCCTTTTATTGAAACCTAAATCTGACGATTGCACTTGGCAACCCTGAACCCACCCCGACATTTGTACTCTCAATTTCATAAGAAAATATTGAAAATGAGGTTATGAGAGTAGAAAATTGTCTTATCTTGGGGCTTTCACTTATTCTGAAAATGGACTCCCTCGAGACCCAATTTTCGTTGCTATGTATTTTTTCTCTTTTGAAATTAACAACTGTTACAAGAAACTATGGGTCTCCCTTTCGTAAATTTTGAACGGCCTGGTGCATTCACCTAGAGGCATATCAGATTGTATAATGACACAAACCTGGAGCAACGAAATCTTGGCTAGAGCACTTAGGGAAATGAAACCGAATCTAATAACAATAAAACTATGCATGAGCACTTGGAAGGATTAGAAATCCTAGAATAATATGTACAAGGGCTATAATTATCCTTCTAGTAGCAATGTTTGAGATAGATCCCATTGACTGGAATATGTAATTCTTCACCATCCAACTTAGCCAGCTGAAAGACATTGCTAAATTTTCACCGAGTGATCATGTATGGACCACTCCAAATGACATCAAACTTGGAATGCCTTCCTGGTTTTGCTCGATCTGCATCTCATTTTATGACTAAGTCCCCTTCTTGGAATGCCCTAGATTTAGATTTCTTGTCAAATCTCTTCTTGATCAATGCTTGATCCTTCTCCATGGTTTACATTTCATGTTCTCTTTGCCTTGTCTAACTCCATCAGCTTTGTATACCTGATCTCCATAGGCTCTAACTGAGCTAGTTCCTGTTGTTTGATGAGTTCTAATATTGGCACCTTAAGTGATATAGGAAGAAATAATTCCTTCTTGTATACAAGCTTGAATGGAGAGCTTCTTTTAGATATGTTGGGTGTGATCCTATCTTCCCAAAGAGTTGATTTGATTTTTTATGCCAAGTTATTTGATTCTCCTTAAGATTCCTTCTGATGATTCTCAGTAAGTTCTTGTTTTTGGAATCTTCTTGGCCATTACCTTGAGGGTAATAGTTTGAATAGGTGCTGAGGTATACAACATTTTTGACAGCCCATTCAATAATTTTTGTGCCAAGGAATGCCAATGCATTATTCGATATGATAGTAGTGGGGGCACCAAACCTTATGACTATCCCATCATAGAAATACCAAATACTGCATTCATTTACCTCCTTTAGTGTTACTGCTTCAGTGCACTTGGTGAAATAGTCAGTCGCTGTGAGTATCCACTTGTGGACTTGACTTGAATTTGGATTGATCATTCCAATGAATTCCAATCCCCATTGCATGAATGGATGATTTACTGAAATGGGATGAAGAGGAAGGGCTATTAATCTTGCCTTCCCAGTGAAGAATGTACATTTATTGCATTTCTTGATCCATGAGTAACAATCCGTAAACACCGTGGGATAATAATAGACAACTTTCATATTCTTGAGAGATATTACTCATGGAGCAAGGCATCCTCCAGCTTCTTTTTCATGGAACTCATGTAATACATTCTCAACTTGGGTTGTCCCAATGTACCTTAATAAGACACCATTGACATCCCTCTTGAACAAAACACCATCAACAAGCACATATAGGATGGATTGTAATCTAAATTACCTTCTTTTTTCTCTTCTTAGTTCTGGAGGGCACATACCTGTTTGGAGATAATGCACCAAATCTTGAGTCCAACATGGAATGGGTGCATTATTAGCTAGATGCTCTTACTCATTCTGCATTAGTAGGACAACCTCTTCCTCATCCTTTGACTCAGTTTGTTGCTTGGAGGAGAGCTTCTCACACAATTCTTTTCCACAGACCAGCTTGGTTACTTTGATTTCAATATCATACTCCATTACATGAGTGATCTAACCTTCCATTTTCTTGTTCAGATCCTTGTTCAGGAGAAAATATTTGATTCCAACATGAAACACTACCAATTGAATCTTATTATTCGAGACCAATTGTCTAAAATTATTCAAAATCCTAATGATTGTGAGAACATGTTTTTCAATGAAATAATACCTTACTTCATACTCTTCCAGGATTCGGTTGAAGAACACTATGGGCTGTTTTGAACCTTCCTTGTTAGGCTGAACCAAGATAGCTAAGATTGTGTCTAACCCTCCAAAAGAATACAACATGAAGTCCTTTGAAAATTTTGGGGTAATAAGAGTTGGGACCTGCGATATTGCATGCTTGATAGCCTCAAAACTCTCTTTCCCTTATGTTTTCCATTTGAATGCAAGAATATTCTTCAACATCATTGTTAAAGGCTTCGCAAGAGTGGAAAAATCAGACACAAATACGTGGACCAAATTTTATCCTTCCCAAGAAGTTTTCGATATATTTCTTATGATGTGGCAGTGGAAGTGTTCTAATGGCTTCAACTCTTTTAAGGTCAATCGTTAACCCTTATTTCAAGAATATGTGGAAAAAAAACTTTTCCTCGTGTGCCAAAAATACACATTTCTTTGGATCCAGTGAAACTCCAAACCTTCTACATCTTTCAAAAACATGCCTGAGATGAAAGAGGTGGTATGTTGCATTATTTAAGAAGATAATGATATCATCTAGATATACTGAAACCATCTCGTTGATTAATCCTTTAAATTCCATATTCATAGCTTATTGAAACGTTTCTCTGACATTGGACAATCCAAATGACATCTTCTTATAAGCATATGTGCCCCATTTTGTGGTGAAGGTTGTCTTGTACTCATCTTCCTCTTTCACCATTTTTTGATTATAGCCTGGGTATCCGTCAAGCAATGAAAACCTTTTAGAGCCAACTATAACCTGTAATATCTATTCCATTGACGAAAGTGGGTAATGATCCTTGAGTTATGCTTTGTTTAGATCATATAAGTCCACACACAATATGATTTCTCCAATTATTTTCCTCATTGGCACGAAGTTTGCAACCAAACTTGAATGTTTGATAAGGAAGATGATTCTACCTTCAATCAGCTTGTTCAAATCTTTCCTCATAAGAGGCTTGATGTGAGGATTTACTGGCCTTTGTTTATGTATGATAGGTTTAGATCTTGGATCCAACTCAATAGTGTGTTGTGCCAAATTTGGGTAAACCTCTTAAATATTTGTAAGTCCAAGAAAAGACATCTGGGAATTCTTGACAAAGTTGAACGAACTCATATTTTTCTTGTTGAGTACTTACCTTGCCAATTTGTAAAGTTTTGCCTTCATCTATTGAAATAGGTTCCGAAAGATCACCCTGTACTTGAATATTTGCCTTCTCGTTCTGGAATTCATCATTCAGGTTGAAGATTGACTCCAAAGTTACAAGACCCTTTGGCATTTTTTTGGTTCTCAGCTACACCACTTGGTCACCATACTATCATTCCAAATTGTCTTAGGTTTTGGCAGAGAACTCAACTTCTTCTTGTACAAAGTTGAGAATTTGCTGATCATCCTCAAAGACTTGCCAACTTGTGTTGTTGTTGGGGACGGCTGGTCTTACGACCACTTTAATATGGGGCTGATATTTCTCACTCTTGATCTTCTCTACGACATCAAATGCCGCCCCGATTATTGCTAATCTGTTTGCTACTTCATTCTTCTTCCTTGGGATGGAATTGATGCCAAAAGCTTTGAAATATTCAATGAGACCCCATACTCGATTCTTGTAGTATTTTAATAGATCATTCTTGGCAGAATTTTTTCCTCTGACCTTGTTCACAATTAGCTCAGTATCACCAAACACCTACAAATTTTTTATGCCTCTCCTTCATGCCCAATGCAGTCTATGAATCAAGGCTTCATACTCAGCTGTGTTGTTTGAGAAAGAAAATTATAAATAAAAAGATGAGTAATATTGTATACCCTGAGGTGAAATGATAATGGCTCCTCCTCCCGTGCCTTTTCTACTTCTTAAGCCATCAAATAATAACCACCATACCTAATTATCATATTTGTGGCATAGCTTAGTGATGCTAGGGAGAGGATGATTCTCTTGATGCAAACAATAAAATCCTAGCTCAGATTATTCCATTTCCTTGTAAGGGTCGAAAACATGCCTCTTGTTAACCCATTCATCAAGAGTCAAGTCTTGAATGCATTGAACTTTAGTATCTGCCTCATAAGTGCTTGGGAGATCTTCCTAATCAAAGGATGAAAAATTTGCATTGATTGGACTGAGTACATGAGGCTCAATATGGAAATTCACAATGGGCTTAGATCTGATTGTAGCCTTAGCTCCACACCTTATTTTGAAAAGTATGTGTGATCAATTAGCAAACAAATAGCCCCCATTTTTAGCAGTGAAGTCTCTTGACAAGCACAATGCAAAGAGTGGTGGAAAATCTATGACTGATATGTCTTGCAAGATGGTCATGTTATGGCATGTATGCAATGTGAGGCTCAAATCCTTGATGAATCCAACTGTTGTTACCACTATCCCATCCAATTGCACTATGCCTTTGGAGATGACTTCATATTGAAGACCCGAATGATCAGCTATTTGATTTCACATGACTGAGCTACTTGCTCCCGAATCAATCATGTGATTATGTACCAATTTGTCTGCAATGATCAACGAGATATAGAATGGTGGGGGCTTCAACTTCTTACGTTGGTGGCTCCCTTGATTTTCTCCTTGCAGAGTTGTATTGGTGAGAAAACTTTCTTGTTGATTGGGTGGCTGATTTGAGGTTGTCCAATTGGTCATAACATCCTATAATAGGTCTCTTTTTCCTGGGATAGCCAATGATTACCTCATCGAGATGTTTACATTATTTTTCTTCATTTGATCAATAATGTTGAATGAGGATGAGCTATCCTTTGGTTTCCCCTTGAAATTTTTTCTCTTGCACATGGGTCATTACAACCGGTACTTTAGTCGATCTAGAAGGTGGCTTGGGCTGACCCTACATATTGGGGGCTGTACTTTAATTGCTAGCACCTAGTCAGGAACAAAGGGTTAGGGACCGTTTGAATTGGAGGGATGCACCTCTCCAATATTCCTCTTCTTGGACCATGTATTTGTTGATACACCATGAGGAGGTTCTTGATTCATACTATAGAAGTCTTCATCCTGCCAATTGATAAGTGTGGTCTCATTTGGAGGTGCCTCCTACTGAGTCACCTCCTACTACTAATGTCCCTTCTTGGCTAGAATCTTGTTCCACACCAGTTTTTGTCACAATAAGAGATTGATTCAAAGCACCGTTGAAACACATTGAATTGTTATGAGGTTGATTTCATGGGAAACACCATTCATGTTCTTGAGAGATGTTATTTTTCACTGGTACTAAATCTCTAGATGTGGATGCAATATTAGGATTCTAAGGTTGGAATGGTCTTGTGGCATGAGGTCTTCCTGTGTTCTGATTTGCAGCTTGGATGGGAGGTTTGTTAGGATGATATGGAGGACTGTTGGGTTGAGTTTGAGGCTGGTATGATCTAAACCTTTGATCATGTTACCTCTTAAGTGTCACCAACTCATTACCCAAGTTTTGCAATTGTTTTATGACTTACTGGAGTTTATTTGAGGAGCTAGAAGATGGGGTGGAAGCTTCATTTGAAATCTTATTTCTTGGAGCAAGAATGGGAGCTAATGTGGGTGATTGACTAACGCTTCGAGATTTTAGTTCTAGATATAGAGGCATAAGTGGCCTAGGTGCGAGTTTACCAGCTTGAATAAAAAAATTCAGCTCTAATAGCGATGTCATAAGATGCATGTAATTTTCTGCCTCACATGGACTGAATCATCATGGAAATATAAAAATTTAAAGCCTTAAGGAAGTATATAAAAGAAACTTCAGCAGTTGGTCTCACGGCCACAGGAATCCTATCCCGCGTACGTTGGAATCTGAAGTTGAAATCATTTAACTACTCATTAGGATCCCTCTTGATTGTTGTTAGTTGTTATAACAAGGATAGATTATCACCCTTATCTCCAAATTGGTTATGAAGATCCATGCATAAATGGTCCTAATTCTAGATGGACCCTATTGTAATAATTCTAAACCATTGCAAATATTTCCCTTTGAAGGAGGATGGAAACAAATTGACAGCTATGTCCATTTGGGCAATCTCATGAGTTATAAAAAATTTGCAATATCCTGGATGTGGTCAATTGGATTCGTCTGGTTTTTTCTAGTAAAATGTGGAATGCTCTTTAGTGCTGTAGTTGGAACTGGATTTTATACATTGAGAGCCAACATGATACTATCATTGAAGTTGACGTAGGGGTTAGGTTACGCCATCTTGATTACTTGGAGGACTCTATTCGATTGAACGAAGAGTCTACCAAGTGGAGGCATTGACAATGTCATGCTTGGTGGAGATGGAGACCTTTGGGCTCCTCTTCCTCTTCTTGATCTATCTGGGGAAAAATTTAGATAGAAAAATAGCCCCTCCTCTCCAGTTGTTGACCTTTTTTGTATTCTTCTCATGAACCTAGTAATCTTGGGCTATTGAAACTAGTGGATTCTGCCTCCTTTGGAATCACCAAATGTGTAATTTCAGAGTTTCTTAAAAGTTGGGAACTCATAACAAGTGCACATCAATATTGCTGTGATAGAAATGAAGAATTCTTGTCCCACTAGGCATGTAAAAAATGTTAGTGCAAAATCACAGCACCTCCGAATAGCCTTGGATTTGAGTGGGGCATCCGGTGTGATTGCATAAATTGGAGCTTTCCCCAAAGTGTGGGACTTTTTCAATCACGAAAGATCTCAAGATGAAGGTGGGATCCTATTACTCTATTCAAGTGCACACATTTGGATTGTAGAGGATCTATTCTAAATCCTACTCTAATTTTCTAAGGAGACAACGTTGAGGAGGTGCAAGAAATAAAACCTAATCTAATAGAGCTGATGCACCAAAGGAATGCTAAACATTTGGATTTCCCTTAAACACAAATAATTAAAATTTGATACAATATCCATGCACAGATGACCCAGATTGTGATGAGAGATTAGAAATATGTAAATAAACATAATAAGGGGGTGAAATCATCCACAAACTTATTCTATTACTCTTCAAATTTGATATAATCCATTACACTAGCCAAGGGAAAGATTGCCTTACAATTTGAATGGGAGGTTCGAAGCTCCATGAATTCACCTACAGGATAGAGAAGAAGGGAGGGCACAAAGCAAGAATGTCTAACCTTATAGAAATTTCCCCTCCTGTATAATATATAGGAATAATGAGAGAGGAAGGAGGAAAAATTCAAACCCTGTTCCAACCGCCTCTGAAGGAGCATTGAATTCCGCTACTATAATGATGAGTCTCGCTATAACACCCATGCCCCTGTCACTGTTGCTTACTGGGAAAGAAAGGAGGACCATTCTTCATCATGGTGGCAGGTGGGAGACCTGATGACCTTAAAAATGGTGGGCTAAAACATTAATGGTGGTAGGTCCACGTGGCGGTCCCGCGCGTCTTAAGGTTTCTTCCCCTCCTTTACACTCTTGATGTAGTGTTGTTAAGACATGTGGCATCATCTATGGGCCTGATCTATTTAGTTTTTTCTTTTTCTAACTCCTCGTATTCGAGGAGACATTTTTCCTGACTCGAGACATGTGGAGAGATGATGCGTGTCTGAGAACCGCTTCTTGGACTCTACCCCTAAAGTTACGCTAGGCTGACACATGGAGGCTTCCATAGGCTCTGTCCCCTTTTAACGACCAATTCTATCTAATCCTAACCATTTAGGGACAACTTTGTGGGACCCTAGTGCGTGGAGGGATGATGCTTGTTTGGGGACCACTGTTAGATTCGCCCCTTGAAAGAGCGCTGAAGAGACACATGGGGATTTTGTTGGCCTCACCTTATGCTTAACATATTAGGATCTCGAGAGAACATTATCTTCCTCGTACATTTGGTGAGTTAAAGGCACCCACCATTTATAATGCCAAAAAAACCATTTATGCGTGGGACCCTTGTAGCCAGCTCTTGAATTTGTGACAATGGTACACGTGGCATCATCCACAGGTCATTCCTCCATTACTTTGTGTTTGGCTTAGTCCCTCTTATTTGGCGGGGCCATATGTTTGACTCAGGACACATGGGGGGATTGTGCATGTTTGGGTCCTGCCTTTTAGGTCGCGCCCTTGAAGTTGCGCCATTGACACATGTAGATCCTCCTGTGGATCTATGAATTTTCAAGGGTTGATGAGATCATTTTTTAACTTTGACCATGTGGTGTGTTGGCACATGTCTGAGACCTGCCCCTTAATTTTTCTTTTGGAGGAGCATCGATTAGAAGATGTTTGGGTCTAACAAAATTAATAAGGAAAAGAACATGTTGAAATCAGTGAAGGAAGTTGCTAACATGGAAGAGGTTTTATATGACAATTTTTAGGATAGGGACCATGTGGTGGGACTACTTTTTGTGAAATATGAAGCATATCTCAAGGAATTCCAGGCCAAGATCAAGGGAAAAGGGCAGAACGAGAGATAATATTGGCCAAAATTAAGAAAAAGAGGGAAGCAATTGATTCATTAAGGGCTTCAATTAAAAATAAGTTGAAGGAACTTGTACACACCCACAATTTCATGTACTACATTGTCAAAAAATTGTTACAAACGTCCCCAATGATGATTCATGTCCTTTCAAAATATTTTCAACTTCCTAAGCTCAGCCGCAGTGTATATTTTTAACCTAAACATATTTACTTATCTTTTCCATGCTTTCTTCCAGCCTCGCACTCATTTATGTACATGTTTTTGGCCTTAATTATCAAATCCACCATCCTTCTTGGGTGGTAGTTTTGTGACTGCCTCCTAGGCAGGGTGACAGTTCTGCAATCGTCACACTACATACGGTGGAAGTCCTGAGTGATTTATCAATAAATCTTCATGCATGATTTTAACATGCAACACTTCACTTAACTTGAATTCCAAGGTACATTTTTGAACCAAATTGAAAATAGTCTTAATTACATGGTATTCCTTCCCTCTTCTATTTTTAAATAGAGTTAATTAGTTTGAACTGCCTCTTCACCCAATGATTTGAAACTCCAAGGATGGCTTATGTATGAAGGTACATCCCAGCCGATTCCTATATATACAATGCTTGTATTCAAGAAAATTTCCTCAGAATTTTGTGTATCTTGTATAGTATTGCTGCCACAATCCTACTAGAAATTGCAAAGCCAAGCTATATTTACTTGTGTTATCCCTCTTCCACTTGCATTGCAACTAGACTACCTTCAAGCTGCAATTTCTCAAACTCCTTCTCCTGTTGCTTAATTTACATTCTAAAATTCCATGGAATCATATGGAAACATAGAGAAATAAAGGATAAACTGAGGGTACAAGCACAAATATAACCAGATTTTTCAAAACTCTTGCATATACAACAAAGAATTATTTGTTTTTTCTTCATTTATGAAAATTTTCAAATTCTAGATTTATTTGGTAAAAATTCATATCAAATAGAGTAGTGAAATACTTTCATTTCAATTATTCAAACAATTTCAACTAGATCAAATCATTAGAGAGATATATTTAGACATTACCAGGGAAGTTGTGGGGAACAATAGCTTCTAAGAAGTTGTGATTTGTTCCTTACTTTTGAGGTAGGTTTGAGGTTTTTTGATTGAATTAATTAGTTATTTAGATTTAGACTCAAATACTTACAAGTAGTCAGCTACATCTAGTTGGTTACTTATATTATATTTCATTTATTAAATTAGAAGCATTCTTTAAAATATCAGACAAACAGTCCATAAAAATTCCTCTGTTAGATTATTTGTTTACTTGTTTTGTTCCTTTATATTCTAGAAAATACAAAAACATAGTTTAGATTCACTTTTATTTATTAGTTGTATTTATTTAGATTAGATGCAATCACATTTCATATCACTATTATGGGTTCCAAAGAACCTAGACATTTTAGCTTCAAACCTATAATACCGCAACCAAACCTAGTTGTTTCACTTGCAAACATATATCAAGGCCTTAGTTACAATGCTTTCAAGACAACTAGAGATGTACAAAGAATCAAATGAAAACTAAATGTATTAAACATTAAATATGATAAAACGTTTGAGTATTGGTTGAATCAACCAAATTAAAGACTACCTTGAGGATCTATATGACCATCGAAGGTCTGCAACAAGAGAAAATTTTCAGTTGTGACTCAATTTATCTTCTTTTCCTCAAGACCCTGACCTGATACATAGAGAAGATATAATAACTTAATGTACTAAACATTATAGCCAATTAGGATTATGATTATTAGACTTCCCCTGAGTGTATATTTCCTAACAACCCTTGGGCTCAGGCTCTTGATCATTCTTATGATCATAGAGGGACCGCGACAAGAAAGAATTTATGGTTGTGATCCTATGGTTCCCTAACCAAATGGAATTGAGAAGCAATGTGATGTAGAACCTCTCCATTACCACCTGATATCATTAGGAAATTAAACATTTTACATGAAGAAGTTCATCGAGCACACTCATTTTTGAATGAATCCGCTAACCACCTATAGAGCTAAAAAAATTGGGCCTCTTTATTTTAATTGTTTTATTACCTTTTCTGGAAATATTTATGAGGCCCCGTTTATCTTCCCATGAGTTCCACAACCAATAAATAAGATATATTTAGAGATTGATATTGATTGGAGTCTCTGTGTTTCCATCCTTTCTGATTTCTCCATTCGAGTCACCTAGGTTAGAGAGGATTTCATCGTGTTTGACGAGAAGATCACACCATTGCAAGTTAGAGGCATTGCATTTCCTCGACAACATATCTACACACTATCGTCCATCACCATATTCACTACCACCAAGCCATTCATATTTTCTACACCGGCTATCTCAGCCTGACCTTGAGGAGATATGTGTAGTTGAAAGGCACTTGTTGAATTTCTTCCGTAAAAATTAGTGAACCCGACATGAAGGATTAATTCATTTTTGTTTCATTTTCATTCATTCCTTTAACCTCATCTTCCCATTTATTCCCCTATTTTGGTAGTTATTTTATACTTTCTAAAATATGTCTGGAAGAGAGTTTGGTGGGCCATATGGCTCTATTAGATATTACACCAACGTGCAACCAAAAAAATTCCCTTCTCTTTCAAGGTGGGGTAAAAATTACACAAGCAGTGTCCAAACCTCCCCTAGTTACACTTCAAACACCATTAGTTATGTAAGGATGGAGGAGGTTGATTAACTGTTAAACATGCAATATGGTCAACCCAATGCAAACCACGTTTTTATCAAAAATGGAATAGGTTATTACCATAGAGTCTTGTCAAGGCCTCACATTTCCATGCAATCAATAGAAGATGATATATTTTCACCAATAGGTAATCCTCTTTGTCAAATAGATGAGTCTTTGGATATAATGAAGGTTACAACCTATGAGATTTTAAATGCCTATCCTAAGATTCTTACTTCTGAGGAAGACAAGAATTATAACACCAAACAATTCATGATAGGGTATTATGAGCTTGGTCAATCAAACCCTATGCCAAAAGAACCCCAACAAGGGACTCAATCCTCTCCCAATGATCTTATTTCTACTTTAGTAGGGAGGATTAGAGAATGAGAAAGTGTCGAGACTTCACAACCAACACATTTTGTAGGGAAGAACATGGGGTATCTAGTTGACAGCAAAGGATACATCCCTTCAAATGAAAAACCAACACAATATCTTGTACAAAAAGGTTATCTAGTTCTTTCAAATCTAGGTGATCTTGTAGCAGTGTTAGACACACTAGGGATGAGTCCTCATCCTTTTTAATCTTATTATATGCAAGGGCTAGTCGGAATTGGATTCTCAAATACCACCACAATAAGAAATACAACATTCCCTGAATGTATACCCGGTAGTCCATATCTTGGTACTATCCCACCTTATAAGCACATGTATTTAAAAACTCCCAAAGTGAATGCATATGCCATTCTCGCTCCCAACATGCCATATCAAGAGACCCCACACATTCTCGTCAATGCTTATAATATAGATTATCCAACTCCTCCTACACCTCCTCATAAAGGATATTCAATGGTGTAATCTTACAAAATGGGTACATACAGTGAGCACTTTGTGGAGCTTCTTGAATTTATCATACATGATGTCATGCTTCCATGCCCATTGTTGGATCTTCCACAATTTATGGGATAAGGAGACCCAAATGGTCATATCAAGACCTACCCTACTACTATCAGGGAATTACTTCCCTAGGGTTTTGTAGTGGCTAAGATATTTCCAAATAATCTCAAAGGAATCACACTGGATTGTTATTACCATATTTTGGAAGCTTCTATACATTCGTTTAAACTTGTTTCTGATTTCATTAAAGCATTTGACATGAACGAGTTGTTATGTATGGGGATTAGGGAGTTCCTACATATTAGATAGGAACAAAATGAATCTGTCACTCATTGCATCCAAAGATGACACCAATTTATCAATTCCTCTACAAGTGTGCCCAACATGGATTAGATTGAACTTTTTGATCTTTTCCATCAGTCACTCAATCGAGAGACTAGGGAGGAAGTCTAGAAGTTTCCTTTCCATAGTTACGAGGAAGTTTTAGAGGGTGTGATTCAGATTGACCAAACCACTATAGAATTTTTGAGTGAGATTTACGGTCGTAAAGGGAAATTGGTGTCCACAATCAAAACAATGGTGCCAACAATAAGGGAACTAAGGGTGTGAATCACAATTATGGTGCCACCATGAATAATGCTATTGATCAAGTTAAGAATGTTTTTTTTCATAATAATTGTAACAAAAACAATAATAACAACATGGGAAATCAAATATCCCATAAAACTATCTCCTTTTTCAACACATTTGACGTAAACTGTCCCTCTCAAAATAAAAATCAAACCCAAGGCCCAAACCAGTATCAAAAATCTGGCCAAGGGGCAATCAATCTTGTTTATAATAATCAATT
The DNA here is from genome assembly GCA_019776745.2 of Taxus chinensis. Lineage (NCBI taxonomy): Eukaryota > Viridiplantae > Streptophyta > Pinopsida > Cupressales > Taxaceae > Taxus > Taxus chinensis. Next base: position 746,443,121 of record CM034151.1, read on the forward strand.
TCAAAATTATAACTAAGGTTGTAATCAACAATAGAAATATTCTTATCAAAGGACAAGAGATTACAATGCTAACCTATAATGTGGTTTCCATAAGCTTTGAGGTCATGATGATATGGCTTTCCATGATTACAAATTTTTTTTGCAAAGACTTCCCGAAAACCAAAGGCATCTCTTTGTAGATATGTTCCTAGAAAATCCTGAAACAAACCTGTAGCCTAGTAATAATGGAGCTATCACACCTCAAAATATGAATCAGAAACATCTTAGGGACTCCCAAGTGAATCCTAAAAATATAAGCAAGGGTATTACTATAGGAAACAATGACAATGAAGCCTCAACTTGTGACAACTCTCAGGTTGCTCCTAACCTTGATTCAAATGATAATATATAAATCTTGATGTTATTGGAGCTAGAGGTCAAGAAAGAAATTAAAACAAAAACTTGGATGAAGGAGTAAATTTCACAACCCCTACCCGTTATTTCCTTCCCGCAGGAGGACATTCCTATAATCTCAAAACCATTAATAGCCTATGATCTAATATCTGATTTGAACAAGACCTTTTCTCACATTTGATTTCTATATTTGTTGAAGAATTCACCTATGCATCGTTTTGCATTGCTCAATGCATTAGGTCTTGGTCATTTAATCCATGTTAGCACTAAAATAAATTATAGTGAGTTTGACATGCATCCTCCATGACATAATGATAGGGATATTGGGTTTGTTTTCGATATATAAAAGATGTCATTTGACTCTAAAATTTCCCGAAGAGGTGATCTTGCCTAATTTTTACAAGTTTATTTTTATAAAAATTGCATTAAGAGAGCCATGATTGACAATGGGGATGCTGTAAATGTGGTTCCTTTCTCTTTCTTGCAAAAGTTTAGATATGGAGAGAAAAAAATTTCCTCTACAAGAAACACATTACGAGGGTACGAAAATATTAAAGTTACCTTGATTAGAGCCATAGTTATTCCAGTATTGCTTGGTCCAAAACCCATATTAATGGATTTTGAAATTATTGATAGGGAAAAAAGATATAATATGATCCTTAGGAGACCCTAGATTCATAAAATGAAGGCTAGCCCTTCTATCCTGTTCTAGGAAATTAAATTCCTCCATTTGAAGAGGGTCTTCATCACTCAAGGGGATCCTAATACCTCTTATATACACTTATAAAACCTCAAGAATAAGAAAGGAGTCCATACAGAGTATAAAATTCCTACAAATCAATTAAACAAACCACCTCCATTAATAGAGTTAGTCCTGATCACCCTGGGAGTTCCGAATCCTAAATTCGTTGACCTAAGAACATTTGAGGTGCAAAAAAATATATAAGGGTAAATTGATATATGTGGAAATAGTGTCCATTAAAACCACATGGGAAATTATGAAACTCTTAGAGAGTGACGATCTGATTTTCTTCCCATTTGAACCAAAAGGGATGGGTAATCTTCTTGGTTTAGCATGTCTTCCCTCCGAGGACATACGTCTATGTGTAAACATGATAGAATTAAGAAACAAACAAGGGTAATTTGAGATTGAAATGATCCCCATCAGAACCATATTTGAGGGTTGTTCTATTATAAACCCCAATTTCAACCCATGTGCATCTGAAACTAATATTTCCATATCCATTGGGCAAGCCCTCATCATTCAGAAAGGGTCACAAGTAAACACAATTCTCTACATAAGAAACAAGTCCAAGAAGCATAGTCATGCTCACCCACACACCATGTCTCAAGAATGTGACGAAGATGTTCACGAATGCCTTTTTCAGACAAATGATTTTAATGATTGAACATATACACTTGTGGGCAATGGTTGTAAGTTTAAACCCATAATGATAGGCCCTTGTCAAGAGAATGAAAATTTTTAGCATCATGGTTCTCTGTTATGTACTTTTAGGGGTGAAGAATTTGATATTCATCAAATTTCTTCACCTTAGAAATCATGACATGTAGTTTCACCTACCTTTCCATATGTACATTATTGCATCTACATTTTCATTCTCATCTGCTAACTCATTTAGTGAAATTTGTTGCTCTAACACTTGTCTTTCAATAGATTTTTAGAAACTTCAATATTTTTGGCAAAAGATCTATCACAATTCTTCAAATATCTATATTATTATCATCAAACATTTCTTAATCATTTCATCTATTCAGCAATTAAGACATAGTTTTGACAACAACCATACCATGTCCTACACCCTTAGTTCTATTTGTAGTTTTTTCTAGATTTGTTTTCTTTGTCTACGGTCTGTTCTAGAAGGTTCATGGTGTCACATATATCCCATATACATCTCTTTGGAAATAATAACATTATAGAAAATTTTCCTAGATAATTAAGTCAAATGGAAATCCGACGAATTTTTTTATTTTACACATTTCTTTTCCCTACAAACCTTCAGTGTTGAGTTTGCGTCTCTTACTAGTGATGTAGGGTTGGGAAAGGAGAGAAGTGTCATTACTTGCCTATGCCTTGTCCATGGTGATGAGCCCATAACTCCTACTTTTAGCATGGGAAATGTGTAGGGGGTTTCTTATACAAATTTGAAAGTTATAAAAAGTTCATTCAAATGTTGTGAAATCATAATTCAGAACAAAGTGAGTTAGATGTCTAGAATTATAAAAGATTTAAAACCTCAAAACCAGATTTTGTCAACAAAGTTAACATTCATGGATCTAAGTCTATATTAACTCAAAAGTAATTCACATTTTAAAATGTGAAGAAAAACTGAGTAGAATGAGGTTGTAGGGTCTCAATTTGATTTTTTCCAAATCCTTTTCTTTCTCTCATCATTATCATTCAAAAAATTGCTATAACTTGTGCCCCTTCTAGCTCTTGGTCTTGAGCACTCAAATCTATCCAATTGCATGGATTTAGGAGTGGGGAAATTTATTCCACTTATCATATAACTCTTTCATCACATCTTGCAAAAATAATAAGAAATATAAGAAATTTCTTAGAGAAACTAAAGTTCAACATTACATTTTATTTACATTACCATGTATTAGCATTACAAAACACAAAAAATAAATGATTCTGTATCCTTTTCATATCCATTACATACATTCTGAAAAGGATATGAAAGTGAAATTTCTCAACATCTAGAGTACGCATGTGAAGTGAGGCAAGAGGAAGTTAACTTAGATACAATGAATTACCGAACCAAAAAGAAGAGTCTGTATGTATATATATATATATATATATATATATATATATATATATCATAGTAAATTGAGTTTGTATACAATTGCATCAAACATTGGGCATGGATAAAATTCTCACAATGAGCTTGAAATATACAAAAAATTGTATAAATGTGGGATAAAATTGCAGCTAAGCAATAAAATTTACAATGGCCTCTCAATCCCTATCGCATCCCTGAGACATCACATGGCTATGTTCAGGACTCCTACTACACATACAATGTCGAGAATGCACTAAATGGTGGGAGTGCTTGTGATGGTGGCCACTAGATGTAGTCTTACTACAAGAATGGCTCTACCTCATCAATCTCTTAGTAGTCTCATACATGGAAACCTGAGTGTGGAGAGAATTCATTATTTCCGCTGCTTGATAGATGGGTGCAAACATGTGAGTGTGTATGTTGGATGATAATGAATGTCCTATGTCCTTGATCAAATTGGCTTGTGACTTCCCTAAAGTGATAAAAATTTGTCCACATACACTTGATTAATAATATCTCCCCATCCCTGTGTATTTGCTACAAAAGAAAGAAATGAAGAGTTAAAAAGCTACAAAAATCAACAAAAAAAATACCAATTAATATTTATAGCTAACAAAGTAAAGTGAAGCTTGAATCTCCATGCATACATGCGGGGTAGACTAATACAACTGGAGCTGCTACAGAAGATACCTGGTGTGCTTCCTCTCCTTCAGAGGCTTGGCATTGTCCCATGATAGATCCCTCATCTTGTCCCTCTTCTCGAGGGGGTAGATCCTGTGATACTAATGTCTCCTTCTCTGTGTCTACCTCCTACCGCTCCACTCTCAATATATCCTGGGTGTCATGCAACTCAGGGTCACTCTCCTCCTCTTCCATGTGATTTGGATCACCACTCTTATCACCAAATCCCTCATCATTAGATCCATCATCAATCTTCTCATCACCTGACTCCTCTCAAGTCTCATTTTGTGTCTCCTCCTCAGAATCATAGTCCATATCTTTGGGCTTATCCTCTTCCCCATTGAGGAAAGGTGCAACCTCAATTTGGAGTAAAGATGCACGAGTGGCACTAGATTCTCGTCGGATAAGAAAAAAATATTCTAACTACAATAGGAACTCTTAGAATCACAATTTTCCAACTTCAATCTTTGCGAGGGACCTTTTGGGCCTCTTTGACACTCCTGTATATGGGTGGCATTGGAGGATGCATATCAATATATGGAACACTAAATTTCTAAGGAACTTGTCCATATGGGTGAGTCTCAACCTTCCCCATCATGTTAACTAACAAGCCAAGAGTGGTATAAACCACCACTGTGGTCGCATCCTATATGAAAAATCCTACCATGTCCTAGTATGGAGTGGTAACCATGTTTGTTGTGGTCAAGGAAGCCATTGGCTGATGTTACACTCTGAGAACCAACATCGACATCCATCTAGAATCCTTGACAACTCGTGGGTCATGCACTTGTACTCCCCTCCCATAGGGGATGATCCGATCATATAACTAACTCATAACCAATTTGGGGTGGCTCAAAAACTATCCATCTAACCTAAAAATTAGGTATAAGTAATGATAAGTGCTATCAAGGATATCTAGCCACTAGGCCTTGATATGACCATGAGCCTCAATATTTGTAATGATGAGATAACAAAAATAGAGTAATGTGTATCCTCCCTTATCCCCTATCAACTGCGAAGCCAAAATACCCATGATGGCCTTGTGGATAGTGGGGACTAGGAGTAGTAGAAATAGATCAGACCATCATCCCCTTCTTTAAAACGATTGACACCACGAAATCTCCCTTATAAGTAGCCCAAAGAGTCATCATTGCTCTAGATCTTACTATCTCAAGAGTAAGCCTCCTCCCAAGTATCAAAACTCCAAGTATCTGATACACGTCCTCCAATGTAATCATACACTCACCCCTAACACCCAAAAACTAGAAGGTGTTCTTGTTTATGTCCCAATAATAAAATAAGTCACATAGTATGTTCTTAACAGTAGTTACATGGGGCACCCATGCAATCCTCCAAATACCCACTCTTTGTAGAATATAAATATCATCCTGAGTCAACTGATCCTAAAATATTTGGGAGCCAGTCACACTCCCTCTCACAATACAAATAGATGTACTCTTCCTTCTTCTATATCCACCAAACCACATAAAAAGAGTAATTCAGTGAGATCTTCAATAGGAAATATCGTCAAAAACATGACAAAGCATAAAAAATCATAGAAAAAATTAAAGTTTTTATAAGTTTTAATCATTCTATTCATAACCCCCGGCCCTATACAGAGGTGACGGTTTTAGGACTGTTACCCTGTCAGGGGGTAGTTCTATAGCTGCCCGCCTTTCTCAAGGAAGCAGTCCTGAACTGATTCTCCATATGGCTACAGTGCCCTAAAAAAAATCTTGAAAATGAAAAAATACACCATTCTTTGCAAAATAAGTTACTGCCCTATGGGTGCCCCCCCTAGTGGCTATTTTAACACAATAAATTTTTAAAATAACTTTCCCTAAGAAAAATATTTTCAACTTTTAACATTTTACATTTCAAAATAAACAAATGAGGAAAAAGAACCTGAGAACCTGAGAACATATTAGAACTCGTATAGGCATTATCACAATCTCTCCATGGTCATTTTAGTTGTACTATCATCGAAAATTGTCACCATGTTCCTTGAGCTCAAAAATTACCAAGTCAATAAGAAAAAATAATTATATATATATATATCTGTGTGTGTGTGTGTGTTGTTATAACTTCATTTGAGTGCATATGTTTGTAGGGTTGGAGTGCTGGTAGAGGTAAGTTCTTATCCCTTCACAAATGGTAAGTCCACTTGTCATTTTAAGTTAGTGTTTATTTTTTAATATTTTATCTAGCTGCACTTGAGTCTTCTCTTCATTTTGTAGGTAGTGGGAGTTTAGACGGTGACATTTCGACACATGGGCATGTTATGTAAGCTTCTAACTCCAAATTTCAAAAATTCCATACTCTGAATTCATGTTTTATTACCCTTTTATGGCTAAGACACTTCTCTATGGGGGAAATATGTACGTATCCAAAACTACATGTGTTATATTATCAAAAAACCAGTTACAAAAGTCCCCAGTGATGATTCATGTCCTTCCAAAAGGTGTTTGAGTTCCTAATCTCAACCACAATGTATATTTATAACCTAGACATATTTACTTAGCTTTTCCATGTTGTCTTCCATCCTCCTACTATTTTTTGTGCGCGTTTTGGCCTTACGTTTCAAAACTTTCACCCTTTAGGCAGTGATTTTGGGCAATGTTTGAGTTCTTAAGCTCATCCAAAGTGTATATTTATAACCTAGACATCTTTACTTAACTTTTCCATGTTGTCTTCCATCCTCCTACTATTTTTTGTGAGTGTTTTGACCTTAAGTGTAACAACTTCCACCCTTCCTGGGAAGTGATTTTGTGACCACCACCCGGGAAAGGTAGCGGTGTTGTGACTGCCACCCAAGACTACATGGTGGTTCTCAAATCGTCATCCTCTGCAAGGAGGTTGTCCTAAGAATTTCTTTTAGAACTCTTCATGGATGATTTTAACATGTGATGTTTCACTTAACTTGACTTCCAAGTTTGTGTTTGTGAACCAAATTTCCTAAAATTAGTCTTGATTGTATGGTATTCCTTACCTATTCTCTTTTTAAAAAAATTTAATTAGTCTGAAATGCCTCTTCATCCAATTATTTGACACTCCAAGGCTTCCTTGTGCATGAACGCACATATCAGCCAATTCCTATATATTTAATGTTTGTATTCAAGTAAATGGCATGATAATTTTTTTATATTACATAGTATTAGCACATAAATCTTGCTAGAGATTGTATAGCCAAGCTCTATTCACTTGTGATATGCCACTTAAACTTACATTGCAGCTAGAATACCTTCAAGCTGTCATTGCTCAAGAACTTTCTCTTGCTGTTTCCTTTTCATTCCTAAATTCCTTTGAATCATATGCACACACACAGAAGGAAATGATAAACTAAGGGGAAAACCACAAATACAACTAGATTTTCCAAAGCTCTTGCTTATCTAGGTTGGAATTATTTGTTTATTTTGGTTCATTTATTCAAATGATTAAATTATGAATTTCTTTGGTACAAACCATATCAAATAGGTAGTGAAATTATTTCATTTCAATTATTCAAACAATTAAAACTATATCAAATCATTGGAGAGATATCTTTCAACATTACCAGGGAAGTTATGGGGAACAATATCTTCCGAGAAGCTATGATTTGTTCCTTACCTCTGAGGTAGGGTTCAGGGTCTTTGATTGAATTAATTAGTTATTTAGACTTAGATACACATAATTGCACAAGTAGTAAGCTACAACCAGTTGATTACTTGTATTAGATTTCATTTATTAGATTAGAAGCATTATTTAAAACATCATAAAAAGAGTAAAAAAATTCCTCTATTAGATTAATTGTTTATTTTCTTTGTTCATTGATATTCTAGAAAATAAAAAAAACATAGTTTAGATTTTATTTTATTTATTAGGATGCTTTAGTTAAATTAGATGAAATCACATTTCATATGACTATTACATGTCCCAAAGAAACTACATATTTTAGCTTCAAACTGGTAGTCACCACAACCAAATCTAGTTGTTCCACTTACAGATATGGATCAAGGCCTTAGGTACAATGTTTTCAAAAAAACTAGGGATGTACTAAGAATCAAATGAAAACTAGACACATTAAACATTCAAGATGATAAAACATTTGAGTATTGGTTGAATCACCCAAATTATAGATTACCTTTAGCATCTATATGACCATAAAAGGTCCACAACAAGAGTAAACATTCATTTTTGATCCATTGGTCCCATAACCAAATGGAATTGAACTTATCACAGACATTGATATGGGACTCCATCTTCTTGTCATCAAGATCTCAACCCGATACATCAAGAAGATAGAAAACCTAAACATGATAAACATTGCAGCTAATCAGGTTTACGATTAGTGGACTGTCCCTGAGTGTAGATTTCCTAACCACCCTTAGGATTAGGATCTTTATAATTATTATGACCATAGAGGGACCACGACCAAAATTATTTATGGTTTTGATCATATTGTTCTCAAACTGAATGCAATGGATATCAAATTAGACATAGACACGAGATTGAGAGAGTTAATGTTTCGAACCTCTCCATTTTTTCCCAATATCATTAGGCAATTGAATGTTCTAAATGAAGAAGATCATCGAGCCTATCCTTTTGGAATAAACCTGCCAATCACACATAGAGATAAACCTAATCTTTCCTCTCACTTTTAATTGTTCCATGACCTTCTCTGGATATATTTACGAGTCCCCATTCAGTTTCCCACAAGTTCCAAAACCAATAGACATGATATCTCAAAATTTTTATATTGACTAGAGTCTTTATGTTGTCATCCTTTCCAATTTCTCCATTCGAGCCAAAAAGGTTAGAGAGGATTTCATCAGGCTTGATGAGAAGATCTAACCATTGAAAAGTTTAGAGGTATTGTATTACCTTGATAACCTATCTACAAACTATCGTCCATCACCATATTCACTACCACCAAGCCATTCATATTTTCTACACTAGATGCATTGGCATGACATTGGGGAGTTGAGTTTGGCTTAAAGTCACATGTGGATTTTATTCCATACAGAACTATGCCCTTAGGTTAGGAACACGATGGATGTGCTAGCAGATGCAGATAAATAATTGAGTCATTGGTCAGATAGCTGAAGGAAAGGGGTGAGGAATTAATTATTACAAAGGTTCCTACCATTGTGGATGACACTTTTACTTAAGCTAGAAAGGAGTTAGAGGGATGGAAATCCTTTGAAGCATTACAAAATAAATAATTCCCCATCTTTTTCCCTAATGGAGTTTCAATTTTTTCATTATTTGGTGCAAGCCGTGAGGATATTTTTTTTTTGTATTTCTTAAAGAATTCGTTATAAGCATTTACACACTTAAACAAAGTGTTTCCAAGGGTAGAAAACATGCCTAATGTGGGGTAATGTTGAGCATGGGAAAAATTTCTAAGTATTGGAGTGCGTGCATGTAAGGCCTACTGAGGAAACACGTGGATGAGAGAATAAGGTGAGTGTGCTTGATGTTTGTATTTTACACACGGGAGACAAAAAAGGCACTCAAGGATTACTTTAGGAGAGCCTATGACTTAGTCAATTTTTTTGATGGTGCTAAATATAGACATGGAGGTGAGTGATAAGAAAGGGAATATTACCTTCAAGAAGAGCATATTTTTTTTATTGAGGAACTAGCAGTTTGAAAAAAAGCATGAGATCTAATAATAGGATTAGAACTGAAGTTACTAGACATGATCTATTGTTAGAAAAAGCTTACATTCTTCTATAGATATCTTGTAGCGGTGCATGGCTGTTCTTATCATGCAACATATTTCAAGGATGCATAGGTGGTGAAGGGAAAGTTCCCCACACCTATATATATGTATTGATTTTAAAGGCTTAGACATACGAAGATTATAACAAAGTTACATTGTTGGCATAATTGCATGTATGACCACATGATGATGCTTTTTGATCTAATCAACTATTTTGTTTTGATGGATTAATATAATGGATCTTTGTAGATGAATAATTATTTCTGATGTCATTATTCATGGTTCTTATAAGGTATATATAATATTGGTACTTGTTTAGTTCGTTCTTGCATATGGTTATGATATGTTCCTTTATGTTGTACATTTGAATATTTGTTATGGATTTACAATATATTTTCATGCATTCATGGCATAAAAGAGGTACCTGGAATCCTTGTGCCCTTTGGGTAAGTGCTCAAATCTTTCTAAGTGATGTGTTAGTGTGCCTTGGGGTGTGTTAGGTAAAATAAAAGACTACAATATCAAGCCTTGAAGCCACCTCCATAGGTCCTAAAAACACACTCTCATACAAAAAAAAATTAATGTTCTTATTCACCCGTCTATGATTTACAAATTTTATCCTCCTCACTGGGAACTTTAAAAATTTCTCAAATTTTATAGAAAATAATATCCCTAGAAAAACATCTAAGTTTTTCTTCATGCCTTCTATCTTATATCCCATGATCATGACTTGATGCTTAGGAAAGTACCCATGTCTCTTTCTAGCCATGTCCTATACTGGTATAAAAACATCCCTCAATACTCAGTCTTCTCATTCACACAACACTCCCAAATCTTTCTTGAATTCGTTTCGATCAAAATAACCCACAAAATCACTATTACTAACCTTTATATAATTAAGAATTTTGAGGATAAATCCACCATAGAATTTTCTCCCACTAGAGGGGTATTATTAATCAAGTGTCATTTTCACTCCCAGAAATATAGCTAATAAAATTATTTTCCCATTCACGCACCAATAAAATTTCATCTACACGTTTAATACAATCGTTGTAGACATTTGACGAATCTTTTACCATGTCTCATAAAATCAAACTCTACACTCTCAAAGAAGGAAGATTCAAACTTAAACCAAAAAAATAATTATCTTCAAAACCATCCTCTAATCTAGATAATTCCAAATCATTAGCCAATGTGGTATTATATAAATCCAATTCCAAAGAACGATAAAAAACCGAACGCTCCTAGCCTAAAAAAAGTTATACTCCCATAGGAGAAACATATATTACTATTTTCGATAAACTCCTCACATCTAATGTGACCTCTCTTATTCCCATCTATCCCATCAACACATATATTTCAAATCCATATTGGTATAAGGATATTGACTATTGTAAATACCACAGAGTTAAAGGTCATGACATCGAAATGTATCGTCATTTCATAATGTCCTCCAAGACCTGACTGATAATCATGAACCACATTTAGACAATCCTAATGCACCCTAGAATAAAAACCTCGATGTCTTCACACAACCATTTTTGAATCATTCCCCATCAACTAGTCAACCAAAATCTAACAATGTTCAAGCTCACCATACCATAAACATCATTAATAAGACATTTCCTATCACTGATCCTACACCCACATCTTCCTCTAGTGATACTCTTAAATCAACATCCCAACAAACAATCATTCAGCTCCACAAAACCTGTCATCTAAAATGGACCTTCTTCATCCACAACTACTACCTCTTTGCCCAACTCATTTATGAACTCTTCACAAAAGTAACCCATTATCCAAATCATGAATATTTCATATGATGATTACATGGCTTAGTATCACTCACACAACCTTCAAAAATTGATTCCACCTCTATATAAAAAGGTTACTATCATATAAGGAATTCATCCAACTATTCTAGCACAAAAATCAAAATATCAACCCTCTAACTAATGGCCACATCCTTCTTCTAAATTACATGTCATTGTTACACCTTCAAAAACTTCTTATCAATGAACAAATAAACAAACTACATCTAAAGTAATGCCTCCTATAACTACCAAACCAAGAGAGACATCATTAAGTTTGACATCCATATCAAAATCACACTATGAAATAGTTCTAAAAAACTCCTGCAACAATCACTCATATTGTTCCCTCCTCTTAAGCCATCCATCTCTCCTAAGGCTAGAAGCCATCCTGGTAAAACTTTGAAGATTTCTATCATTACCGTCAAACGCTATGACACTCTTCAGAAGAATGTAAAGCCTTTCATGTAGCCATTAAAAAATCTTTAAAGTATAGGTCTTGTTCCTTCAGAGTTACAAAAATTAAAAAATCCCATGCAACATCTACAGCCACACCCTTGTCCACACCTAAATAACCCTTGAAAATAATATTTTTCATCATTAAGTTGATGTCATTCACATTACCGCTCACTCAAACACCCATGAGTTTATTTATTCAGAACAAAACAAATCTAAGACATTTTTCATCCTTACCCAACCTTTAGAACTCATGACTTTTTTATTCAACAATAAATATAAGGTTTCTATCTCTCTCACTACTAAAAAATCCAATCAAAAATCACACTCCAATACCAAAATCCCCATTCTCACTACTCCATCATCTTCCACCGCATTAGAAACATTTGTTATTAAATAATTACACCAAGCTCCTGTTAAAACGTCACTTTGTGAGCTTGTTCAAACGTTGCCTTCACATAAGGAAGCCATGAGCAAATACCTTCAGTCTGTATCACTACCCACAGAAGAGCCACTTTATTTTACAATTTTTTTAGTTTCTCTTAAACCATTTTTTTCCATTTCATTTGAATCTTCCCAAACACCATCACTTCAGCCAGAGGATCACGACTTTACTCTCTTCATTGCTGTCCAAATTAATGATGTACTCATCAAAAGGGTCATGATTGATGGGGGCACTGTGATCAATATCATATCATCCATATCATTAAACCAAATATGACTACCAAACAATTTTATCACCCAAAAACCAGTCTTACTTCAAGCTTTTAATGACAAAATTGCACCAATGTTACGTAATATCCTTTTTCCTCTTAAGGTTAGCTCCAAAAATCTTCTGGAAAATTATATATTATAGAGGGGGATTTCCAATACAATAAGTTGATACGATGATCATGGATAAAAAATATGTATTGTGCCCCTTCGATGCTCCACTCATGTCTTAAATAATAGCATTAGGTTAAAACATTCAGTCCTTATGTATCCAACTCCCTCCACCGCTTGAAATATTACATACCCTCGAAGTGATGTCCTTATACCTAAATCAAAATCAAAATTATCTGATGAAGCATCCAAAAAAATAGAAAATTCCTCCCTCTATGACGTTATGGAATGTATTTTGTTGGGGGAGTACCATATCCTCATGGTTAATTCACTTCCTACACCTAAAATGTATAGAAGACCAAAAAAACAACCTATGTACGAATGTGACATCAAAAATTTCATCTAGTATGGCCCCACGCATCTAAAAAAACCTCGTCTAAGGATGGGTCAATCACCCTTCCTCACAATTCATTCATCAACACCATGTTATGCCCTTATTACCATATTTCAAATTGATATTTAATAAAATCTTTGCACAAATGTACCTCCATCGTTGTGCATGAAAAGAGTTTGGTTTTAGAAGTATGAACAAGGAATACATGAATTAATTTTCCAACATTACTTAGAAGACATGAGAAATATGGCTTAGGATATAAAAGGACCACTACTGAACCATCTACACATACCGCATCCTTTCATATCATATAATTAGAACGATCATGCTATATAGAACCTGATGACCGCATGAACATTGATGACACAATATCCATCCCACCTAATTTTTTTTAGTCAACACCATCTCCTTGCAACCCTTACATATCAATCTATGATGTCACTAAAACAATAACTCTCATCTGACAAAAAATTATTGAAAAAGATTCATCCACTATCAATATCCTTTAATTTCATGATGATCAAGATTCCTCTCTGAATTGGGAGCAGAGGATGATTTCCTTTAAAAATTCTTACAACCTGACACATCAAACCTTCTCAATAAATCCACTATCAACAATAACATAGGAATCCCCTCAAGAACCCCACATAGTTAAAGTCAGTCATTCAGTGAATCCAAAAGAACTAAATTATTTCACTAGCTTCTTATATAAGTATAGTCAAGACTTTTCCTTCCCATATAGTGATATGAGAGGTATCAATGTTAATACATTCATACACAATATCATTACCTATCTGATGGTTAAACTAGTTAAACAAAAACTTCGTATAATGCACCATCATACAACTCTACTCATCAAATAAGAGTTACAATGATTTATTTCTGCTAATTTCATCATACCCATTGACTATCCACAATGGGTTTCTAACATTGTACCTATAACCAAATCCTCGAGAAAGTTATGTATTTGTACTGATTTATAGGTTCTCAATCTCTCTTTTCCTAAATATGATTTCCCTTTTCCAAAAATCGATCAACTCATTTATCTAACATCAAGCCAAAAAATGCTCTACCTCATGGATGGATTTTTCGGTTACAATCAAATTCCTATCACCACTGATGATCAACATAAAACATATTTCTTTACCCCTTAGGGGAAATTCTATTACCGCATCATGCCCTTCAGACTTAGGAATGCAGGATTCACTTACCAACACGCCATGAACATATATCCTTGATGACTTTATCCATAAAACTATAGAAGACTATGTGGATGACCTCTTATGGAAATTTAAATGATGTAGAGATCATATCATTTCCTTGACTAAATATTCACTCGTGTTATTCAATATTTACTTCATCTCAACCATGATAAGTGTATTTTTGGTATTCTCATCAGTAAAATTCTAGGGTTCATTGTATCTATTTATGTATTGAAGTAGATCTAGCCAAATCGAATAAATTAATGAAATTCATACTCCATCAAACCTCAAGCAACTGCAGAGCCTTCAAGGTAAACTACAATCTATCTGATGCTTTATATCACATCTTTCAGATCATTTTCATACATTTCATCACCTTCTCCATAAAGACATTGATTTCAAATGGGATCATAATTTCCAAAAGGCTTTTGATGAACTCAAATAGTACCTCTTATCACCACTTGTACATATTCCTCCTCATAAGGGGGAGTCGTTCTATCTTTACATATCCACCATAGATCATGCCTTATGGACCATTCTTGTTAATCATACTAACCAAGGTCATGAAAAATATGTCTATTACATAAGTTGCATAGTCTATGAATACAAAACCCATTATACCAAAGTCAAAAAATTGTGTTGCACTCTATACTTTGCAACCTATAAACTACTGCACTATATCCTCAATAATAAAACTTACATAGTCACCACCTTGAACCTAGTAAAACATATACACCTTAAACTATATCATAGTGATTGCATCACTTGGTATCTTATACTTATGACCAAGTTCAACCTTGAGTTTATATCACAAAAATCCATTAAGGGCTAAGCAATTACATACTAGTTTTCTGAAGCACCCTTTCCTGACACTCAACTTCCTCATGAATAATTTCCTGAAAAATCTATTAACACTATCAATGAAAATGAATTAAATCCTATCAAAATTAACCTCTTCTTCGATGGATCTAATTTTGAACAAGGGGTGGATGTAAACATCATCATACCTTGCTAGGGGAATCCCATTTCTTTTTCATTCAAACCTAATTTAAAGTGTACTAATAACATACATGAATAAGAATATTTAATAATGGGTCTTCAAACTGATATCATATCAGGCATTCAAATATTATAAATCTACGGATACTCATAACTTATCATTAATCAAATTATCAATGTAAAAAATGAAATCTTACAAAAGTATAACTCTAATGTTGAATTTATTCTTAAATAATTTTATCATGAGACCATTCAAAAAGTTCCACGATCCTCTAATAAGTTTTTAGACACAATGGATTCTTTAGGATCGCTCATCTTATTATCAAATGAATAATAAACTTATATTTCTAAACTATTAATACGAAAATCAACTCCCTTCTATCAACACTGTCAAAAATCATCCAACTGATTTATGGTATTCACAAATATGTGACTACCTTTTAGAATCTAAAATTCCTCTTGGCTTATCTTGAAACACTAAATGATCATTTCTTCATTGTGTCATTCGCTATGTCATTATAGGAGGTATCATGTATATATGTGGTTTCAATGGCCTTCTATTAAGATTTTTTAAGTCTCATGATTCTATTAAAGAAATCCAAGAGGTCCATGATGATATATGCGGTGGACATTTTAATGATAACACCTTCTCTAAATGTGTCTTATGAATGGGCTATTACTGGGCCTACCATTATACAAGATTGTTCTCTGTACGTTAAGAAGTGTGTTAAATGTCAACAAAATTATTACCTCATCCATGTTCCCGTTCAATATTTATATCCATCTCATGACTTATGGCCTTTTTGACAGTGGGGATTAGACATCATTGGCACTATCAATCCCCACTCATTGCAACAAAAGAATTCCATCATCACAAAAACTGAATATTTTATAAAATGGGTCAATTCCATCCCCTTAAATTCAATTAAATAAAATAAAATTATAAATTTCATCTAACAATACATCATATGTCTCTTTGGTGTTCCTCACAAATTTGTCATAGATAACGGAAAATTCTTTAAAAATATGGATGTTAATAAAATCTAGGACACTTTCAACATCAAACTTAGTTTCTTGTCGTCATACTATCCCCAAACAAATGGACAAGCCTAAGTCTCTAAAAAAACACTTAATAAAGTCCTCATGAAAACAATAGACTAAGCAAGAAAGGATTTTACATCTCCAAATTCTATTTTCTCTCTGGAATTATCAAACTAGCATCCCAAATCCTACGTGTGCTATGTCTTTCTCACTCTTTTATGGATCAAAGGAGTTTCTACCCCTTGAAGTTAAAATACCATCACTCTATTTATAACTCAAAGACATTATCCCTGAAAAAGAATATTGACAAGATTGTCTAACATAATTAGAGTTATTATATGAAAAACATTTAACAATGCTTGATCATCATAATGTCTATAAAGAACGCATAAAATGCATATAAAAAAAATGTAAAAGAACGTGACTTAAAAATTGGTGATCTTGTTCTAAAAGATAATGAAAATGTCACTTTTTTTACAATGGAGTAAATGTGGAAAGTTTTCCCCAATTACATCAATCCATATGTCATTACTCAAATGTATGGGTTAGGAGCATATAGCTTATCCTCCCTTGATGGTACACCTAAAAATGAGCCTTTGAATTCCTTGAACTTGTGAAATTTCTATTGTTATTCCTTGATGGTAAAAACATTCATTATATCTAAGATATATTCCACCAACAACCAACCATTTTTTTCTCAACGTAATTATTTGAAAGTATGTGGTTTTCTCGTAGCTATTCTTAAAGGCTTGAAGATGAGCACCAGGACCATGTTCATCACAACTTACACTTGTATAAGTTAATCCTTAGTAGGAACCTCACAATCATTACATCCATCTACCTTATGTACCAACCGAAGACATGTCATGGGGGCACATATGTGTAGGTCGTGTACACATTTCTTCTTCCGTCTTTAAAACTGTCTATTAAAGGGTTTCTTCACCCACCTATAAATAAAGTCAAATATATCTATGGATGATTCTTATCAAATAATAGATGGATCCCTTGAAGGAATTATTTTCAAAAAATGAAAATTATGTTATCAAAAAGTTAAAAGTAGACTGATCCCTCAAAGGAAATCTACTCGTCAAAATTATAGAACGATCCCTCGAAGGAAAACTATCTCTGTAAAAATAAAAAATAAAATAAGTAAAACATTGTAAACCTATTGTATATATCTTCCCCCAGGTAGATATAGACAAACGGAAGAATATGGAAATCAAAGAAACTCAGACCCCGAAATTTACCAAGGTGCACCTTCAGAAGGCGTAGGTGTGAGAGGCGCACAACAAGAGGTGTCGACATGCAAAAAGTCTCACCAAGGCGCAGGTAAGAGGTGCACAACAAGAGGTGTCGACATGCAAAAAGTTGCACCTTGGTGCACATAAAGGGTGCATGACACAGAGTTTCAACATGCATAGATTCACGCCAAGGCACAGGTAAGAGGTGCACAACAAGAGGTGTCGACATGTAAAAAGTCACGCCTTGGCACACGTAAAGGGGCGCATGACATAGAGTGTCGACATGGAAAAATTTGTGCCAAAGCGCAGGTAAGAGGTGCACAAGAAGAGGTGTCGACATGCAAAAATTCGCGCCAAGGCGTAGGTAAGAGGCACACAACAAGAGGTATCGACATGCAAAAAGTCACGCCAAGGCACAGGTAAGAGGTGCACAACAAGAGGGTGTCGACATGCAAAAATTCGCGCCTTTGCGCACATAAAGGGCGCATGACACAAAGTGTCGAAAGGGAAAAATTCACGTCTTGGCGCACGTAAGGGTATGTTGACATAAGGATGGATGCGCCAGGCCGCACCTTCAGGAGGTGCAACATTTTGAGTGCTAACAGGAAGAAGACACTGACCCAGATATTCAGACGGCCATAACTTTTCACAGGGAGCTCGGATTCATGCAATGGGGGATTGGACTTTGTCAGGGTCATCAATCCAAACTCAAGCCAAGGCCACAAGTGGATTCTCATGACAACAGACTATTTCACCAAGTGGACCGAAGCGGTAGCGCTCAAAGAAGCAAATGAGTCTAACATAATAGACTTTTATGAAGGGATAGTGACCAGGTTCGGTGTGCTGACCACTATCATATCAGACAATGCATTGGCATTCATAGGTTCCAAGGTTACAGAATGGGCTGTCAAGAATGGAATTTATTTGAGCATCTCTTCAAATTATTACCCGCAGGGTAATGGACAGGCAGAGTCCTACGAACAATAATTTGTTAAGAATCATCAGAAGGACTCTGGATGGAAACCAAAGGACATGGCATACCAAGATAAATTCAGCATTATGGGCTGACAGGATAACGCCAAAGATATCTACAGGTAATTCTCCCAACAAGTTGGTCTATGGGAAAGAGGCAGTATTGCCTATATCATTAGAATTTCCAGTATTGGAGCTCATGAAGCAGTTGGAGTTGTCTGAGTTTGAACCAATGGAGGCCAGGTATGCAGAGTTGATGGAATTAGAAGAAATCAGAGAACATGTAGTTCAGATGATTGAAAAAGATCAGGCCTTAGTAAAAAGATGGTTTGATAAGAAATCGAGAGCAAGGACCTTCCAGGAAGGGAACCTAGTTCTAAAATGGGATGCAGATTAGGAAAAAACTAGGAAGGCATTCCAAGTTTGATGCCATTTGGAGTGGTCCCTACATGGTCACGAGATGTAAAAGTAGTAATGCATTCCAATTGTCTACATTAGATGGAGAGGAACTTCCAATTCCAGTTAATGGAATCTATCTTAAATATTGCTACTAAAAGGAAAAGGTTGCCCTTGTAAATATTAGCCTAGATTTCAATTCATCTAAGTGCGTATGTGTATTGTCTTATTGTAGTTAGGTTTCAATTTCCCTAAGTGCTTTGGCACAGGTTTTGTTACTCTCAGGTTGAATTTCTATAGTTCAGAGTACTGTCGGAGAAGAAGTTACGGTATCAGGCTCGGGATAATATATCAGGTTGGTTTCAGGTTATTTCTTATGACTCCATGCCCAATGGATTGCTAAAAAGGCCATTGATCTTCTACCTAGCAGGAAAGTGGTCCCGTTGAGTCACCAAATTGTTGTATATATCTTCCCCCGGGTAGATATAGACAAACGGAAGAATATGGAAATCAAAGAAACTCAGACCCCGACATTTACCAAGGTGCACCTTCAGAAGGCGCAGGTGAGAGGCACATAACAAGAGGTGTCGACATGCAAAAAGTCTCGCCAAGGCGTAGGTAAGAGGCGCACAACAAGAGGTGTCGACATGTAAAAAGTTGTGCCTTAGCACACATAAAGGGTGCATGAAATAGAGTGTCGACATGCAAAAAGTCACGCCAAAGCATAGGTAAGAGGCGCACAACAAGAGGTGTCGACATGTAAAAATTCGCACCTTGGCACATGTAAAGGGCGCATGACATAGAGTGTCGACATGGAAAAATTTGTGCCAAAGCGCAGGTAAGAGGCGCACAACAAGAGGTGTCGACATGCAAAAATTTGCGCCAAGGAATAGGTAAGAGGCGCACAACAAGAGGTGTCGACATGCAAAAATTCGCACCAAGGCGCATGTAAGAGGTGCACAACAAGAGGTGTCGAGATGCAAAAAGTCACGCCTTGGCGCACATAAAGGGCGCATGACACAAAGTGTCGACAGGGAAAAATTCGTGTCTTGGCGCATGTAAGGGTATGTCGACATAAGTATGGATGCGCCAGGGCACACCTTCAAGAGGTGCAACATTTTGAGCGCTGATAGGAAGAAGACCCTGACCCAGATATTCAGACAGCCATAAATTTTCATAGGGAGCTCATATTTTCACCTACCACCATAATGAGATGAATTAAATGCAACCTAGAGGTGGTTGGGGTAGATTTGGATTTCCTCTCTCTTTTCTCTCTCATTCTTCCTATAAATTGTAAGGAGGGTCTTCTTTCTAAAGGTTGGACATTCTTGTTTTGCCCCTCCCTTCTTCTCTTTGGCAGGTGAATTTGTGGAGTTCAAACCTCCCATCTAAAATTGTAATGCAACTTTTCATCTTGGAATTTTGTAGTGTATTGTATCAATCTTTGAAGCAATTAATGCATGTTTGTGGATGATTCTCAACCCTCTCTGTGTTTATTTGCATCCTCCAGATCTTTCACTGCAAATCTAGTTATCTGTGCATGATCTTGCCATTACATTTTAATGGTTTTGTGTTCATTGGCAAGACAGATGTTTCTTCATTCCTCGGTGCATCACCTTTGTTAGTTTAGGTTTGTTTTTATGCATCTTCTTACCCTGTCTCCTTGGCAAGTTAGATTAGGTTTTTTTGAGTAAAACCTCTGCATTTTTATGTGTGCATCTTAACAGAGGAATAGGAACCGGCCTTCATCCGGAGAGCTTTTCAGATTTCACAAAGTCCCACACTTGGGAAAAGCTCCATGTTATGCAATCGCACTGAGATTCTCAACCCATCGAGTTGCAGAAATTTAGGGGTGCTATTATTTACCATCAACAAAACCACTCCCTCAAAGTGTGGATACTCATGTATAGAGGATTCCCACATTGATCAATATTTAAAAAAATCAAATATTAAAAGTACCTTAGGAAATATTCCTGCATCGATCAACTTTCCCGTCAAAAGAAAACATCCCGCAATGATTAGTTTTTCATTGAAAAATAAAAAATATATAGCTGGGGACACTTCTATAAGAATTTTATTTAAAGGAGAACCCTAATTTCCCACACCAACCTACACATAATAAACCTATTTCATTTTCTACAAAGGAACATCTTATCACTTCATCTCTATAGTTGTGATCCCACCTATAACTATCTTACTGATAATCTTCTGTTAACTTTTATTTTGAAGGAAAAAAGTGCAAGTGATTTCACATTTTTATACCCATCACCTATGTATCAAATCCATAAAAAAAAATCATTCCATTTTTCATTCTCATTTACAAAAGTTAGTGTACAATTTGATAATAATATGGGTCATATCTAAGTCACAACCATCTTCACACATTATTTTCCAAACCATTTAAACCATCTAAATAAAATAATAATCCCATAAACATTATTTAAAAAACCTTAAAAACATTAAATCATATAAAATCAGACATCTTAATCAACAAACGAATCATAGGCCAACCTAGATCATATATATATATATATATATATATATATAAAATCATGATCGATGTCTCAAAATACATCATCAAGGAGTATCCTCACTCTTTATATGAATAACTATACATGAAGGATTCAAAAATATTTATATACATATGAAAACCACGAACAAAAATACATATAAAAACTATCTAGTGAACTAAAAATTTCATAAGGAACTCATTATCATGAACAACACTCCCATCATAGAGCTGTGTACCACCATCACCACTAGGTCCTCCATCTGGTCCTCAAGATAACTGATCCACAATAGCCACTCTAATACTAGGAGATGTTCCTCACATTGTCAAATTATCAATGTAAATAACTACATTGGGAAATCCCTATATCACCAAATCTTCATAAAAATCCAACTCTTCCTGTAAATACTCATAATGGGTATAGATAAGCATGCCTGGTGCACCCATCTGACTGCTAGTCTTGGCATGAGCTACCAACTCCACCCATGATACTAAAGATCCTGTGATACTGAAATCCATTTTGAGGGTCTTTCAATGTTGTCTATATTGATCTCAAATAGTCGTGGCTTTTGCCAACTATAACCTAAGTCTACAATGCTCATTGATAGTACCATCCATTTCAACAATCAAAGTATCCCTCACTTCAATCAAATAATCCATATCCCTCCATAAACCATTTCTCTTAGCCTCCACAACGACATTCTCCACTGTAAACATAGTAGCCTTTAACTCCTCATCACCCATACCCTCCTCATTATCACTAAAATACATAATATCTTGTGTTCTCTCTACTCAAGCATGCACTCTCATCCCTCTTCGATGTAATCTATCTCTCTCTCAAACTCTACATAAACACTAGTCCACCACCAGCTTTAACCAGATGTCACTCCAGCATCATCAATAGGAACCAGGTCCCCATGTTTGTGTAGACCCATAGCTCCATGCTCATCAAGTATAAAAGAAGGCCATCTCATAACTACCATAGGAGTATCTACATCTCCCTCATATCATCTTTATGGTACTGAAGTATTCGGAACATCCTAAATAAAAAAAAAAATTGTTGTCTATCATGGTTGAATCTGATAAGATCCCACTCTCCCATGTCTCCCCTGCACCGAGAACTTCTATTGTAATAAATCAATCTCATGCTCTAAATTAGGTCACACCTGAAAATAAACATATGGTCTGCAAAAAAAAATATCTCACGTATAAAAATATAAGGATATATCTATAATTATCCTCCCTTTATTTACCTCTCGTTCGACCCACATCACCTTGTCATCTCATAAACCGAACAGATCTACCAATCTTGTCTACACCCCTTATGGTAACCCATAAGTATGAGCCACAACAATATAATTGAATTCCCAACACTAAAAAAAAATACAACATCTATACCAAATATCTTGTGGACTCTCCAAGCTCACAACTCCTTGTATGTGTCTAGTTATAGTGAAGGGGCCTAAGAAAACATAGTATGATCCTCCATCATCTCTTCAACTACTCCAATCATCATCCATGGAAATCTACCACCTCTAGAATCTGTAAAAGCAAAACACTAATTACACATCATCAACATAGTCATTTGTGTACAACCCTCTCTCCCCACAATATATAGAGATTGATAATAAAAACCATCTAAAGTATACCTCACATCATCAGCCTCATATCCATACAATATCCTCATCACATCCTCTCTCTTTGTCTCATCAATACAATTAATACCCTCCTAATGAATAAAATTTTTCGTAATCCTATGGGTATCCTCCAAAGTGATTGTAATCTCACCTGTTCATAACCAAAAGATATAGGTGGTTAGATCCCATATCTCCATTAATGCCAACAATAACCCTTGAAATTTATGAATGCATCTATAATCAAGCATCCATACAAAGCCTACTACCTCCACATGAATTCAATCATCATATGACATATCCTCTCATACCTCAACTAGGATCACTAGATTCCTCTCTGAGATAGTAAACTTCTCTTTCACCTATCACTAATTAAACACATAAAAAAACATATTAGAATCCACATTTAGTAGAAAAATCATCAAAACTCTATGAAACATATCACTCGCTAACAAATAAATCTAGTCACACCTACAAAAAATAAATCACTGGTGATTCACAAGAATCATTGGAGATCCACCTTAATCACCAGTGATTCTAGTGTTTTTTTATAAACAAACCCCTCCGTAGGCACGAAAATGACAAAATCATAAAAATTAGCTAAAATTCAAAAAAATCAACAAAATTAGAGGCCTACCTCTTCCTATGTGGGATTCCTTAGTCTACTAAATGATGTCATTTCTCCTAAACGACAATATTTCACTCACTCAAACTCTTCAATTCACAAAATCGAGTCACATAAATGAACTATTCAACACTAAACTTGGGATTTTTATAACCTCCCCACACTTTCACAAGAATCTAAGGATTCCTTGAAATGCCAATGATTCACCTAAATTACCAACAATCATTATGAATTTCTATTTATTCATCCCACTTTTACCCTAAATCATCATTTTTCAAAAAATCTACCCACATTATAACATTTTTCAAGAAATTGTCTTATTTAGAAAACCCTTCAATCCTTGAAAGTTAAAAATCCATATCAAAATAAAAGCAAAGGATATGTTGTATATCCATCGGACACGATCCCTTTATCCTCCATAACTTGACTTCCCTATGCTTACATCCTACCCTTACAAATCATATGTCCATAGAAAACAAACCCTTTAGTTCCCATATCACTTGATCCCTTGGTAGCACATATCATTTCGATACCCCATCTTGGGGAATTTTTTAAAGAAACTCATATCAAACTTATCAAAATCAACCTTGTCAAACTAGTGCTCCTTACACTACATTGCAGTCACAAAAATTTGAGGGGCAGAGTAACCAATAAAAATTAATCTATCAAAATCATTTTTTCCTATCACTTCTTTTACAACAAACTACTCAACAAAAAAAAGGGATAAATGTAGACACTTAAAATGTACATCACTAATTTCCTTCACCACATACACGATCTTTGTAATTATATTAAATCAAATAAAGTCATAGGAACACATTTTTTAATCTATACATATATAATCGTAACTCCAAAAATTCCCCACAATAGTTACTCCATGTAAATGTCCTTCCATACCCTGTAAATATGATTTCACAACTCTAAAATCTCATTTTACCTTCCTAAAAACAACCTAACCACACTAAATCACATCCCAACCATTTCAAAAACCATCAAAACCTATTTTTACCACTTCCTAACCTCCAAACCTTGTCTCCAACCCTCCCTTAGCCATTTATCAAAATACCAAATAAAAACCCCTTGATTAGAATCGGTTTCAACCAATTTTGTAGTTGGTTCCCCGAAAAAAGTGGCTCGCCAATGATTTAACCCAATTACCAGCAATTGTAAATAACACCTTTGTGCTGTCTCTAAGTGATTTTTGATTTCCAATGTTAAGGCTTCAATTGGATAAACCCTTTTCAAACTTTCACGTCATATTTAAACATCAAATAATCCAAGACATCCCCAAACAATATCATTTATCAAGATGAATCACCTTCAAGAATTTTCATGGTAATTTGCATCACTCAAGTTCCTAAGAATGTGACATGAAAAATTATCAACTCAGATCCTTCCCACTAAAGTTATGAGGCATATTTTATCTCTTCACCCATTCAAAGGTATTTATTTATCTCTATTTTTAATTTTCATGTCATCATTTTAGAGGTTTAAATATCATTTTTAGTAAAACTGTAAAAAACCACTATAATCACTATCGATTCACCCTAATCACTAGTGATTGGCCTAAATATCTTGTGATTCATTTAAAAATTATAGTTTATAAATTTATAAGCTTTGTATAATCTTTTATCAAATCCTCTGCATTCAACATGTTTTTTCCAAGTATGACTATTTGTTAGATGGTAGTTCTTGGCTACTCACATCCAATTACCACCATTTATGATGTTGCCATAGTCCAACACCCTTTCTTCTGGGAAAAATACAATACTTTACATGATCTTACACTTTGTGTAATCATATTTTTTTTTGACAAAGCAAACATTGAAGATCAATTTGAATTCCTTCATGAAATCCAATAAGAGACTAAGGATTTCTGGTACAACTTTTTCGGTCGCGTACATATTACATCAATCCTATATTGGGCTACCTTCTAAGCTGCACAAGATTCTCCTTTCAACTTAGAACTCTAAAAATTCTCATATGTTTTCCATATATCTGTATTGATCATATATATTTCTCTTTATCTACATCATTATCAATTCACTTAATTGTTACAAAACGAGTTGAAATACTCTAAGAAAGTCCCTTTGGATTCCTAGAATTGGATATTACCAAACATCTCATCTATCTATTTATCTTATCATTTCTATTTAGTGTCTTTAATTGCAGATTTATTTTCAAGGTAGGACTTTTATATTCATTCAGACTCTACAATTTTAATCAAACATCAACGTCAACATCCATCCTCGCGGGTATCGGTAAACCCATTCATATTGAAAGGTTAGTTTCGTTTTTGTTATTTCACTTCATTAATTTAAAGTAGGAATGTAAAAACATATATGAACACCCCTCTTATATTATACTTTATCCTAAAATTTGAATGTTATGGAAATTTTTTAGTTAGCTCTTGGAAAATTGTTGGCATGTCATGTTTGCTCCATTTTCTAGTTAGAGTGTCACCTAATTCCTGTAATCAAAATGTTACATTTTAATGTACTTATAATAGTATGTACAATCCAACACATTTCATAATTATCGTACTATTACTTTTATTATGTTGTTAAGGGTTATATATTATGATAAATACATTCACCTAAAATGTATACTATTTGATGTGCTAATCATAATATGGATTTTCCTCCATATTTTATTGTAATTTATCTCATTTAATGTTTCCCATGTTTCCTCTAATATATGAATATGTACCATTCTATAAATTATTAAATCAATTTCATCCATATATTTGTTATACAAAACTCTTCGGATTCAAATATGAAACTCAAGAAGAAGAACTAGATTGATACCATATGCCAATTGTAAAGGAAAATATCATGCCATTTAATTTTACGTCTCCATATATACCTAAAATTATGAAT
The DNA here is from genome assembly GCA_019776745.2 of Taxus chinensis. Taxonomy (NCBI): domain Eukaryota; kingdom Viridiplantae; phylum Streptophyta; class Pinopsida; order Cupressales; family Taxaceae; genus Taxus; species Taxus chinensis. The sequence goes on from CM034151.1 coordinate 746,469,684, forward strand.
GAATAATATAATCCCTTTTTTATAAATTTAAAGATACATAGTTATACATATTTTTGTACAAGACATGGTTTGTTCAATCCACCTATCCATTCATGGCTAGATTGTAGGTTCTTTACTTCCTATTCTTCATGAAAAGAATATCCACTAAGGATTTTACCACATCATTAATAAAGGGTCTTACCTATTCTATTATGATCTCTAATAGAAAACTGTAATTTCACAAAACCGGGATGGTATCCTTTGAAATATATTAATGTGAAATTAACTAGGTACAATAGTGTAGGCTACAATATTTATACATATTGGATAGCCTGGATACAAACAAAAGAGGATTTGCAACAATGCAAAAACCAATTTAAAATATAGTAGCTTCCAAATTACATCTGGGTGAGGACAAATGAATAATAACAATAATGTTGTTAAAACAATATAACATCATATGTATTGTTTCAATACAAACAATAATATGATTTATAATTAGCTATAACCATATAAATAATAAATATATTAACTAATATGAAATTCATAATTAATATATAAGTAAATAATAATTAACCTAACATTCCTCCCCTTAATTGTGCATTGTCTCAAGGGATGAGGAGAGGAAATCTTTGAAGAACAAAATCTTGCCACGTGTAAGTGACTTTGTGAAGATTTATGCTCGTTGTTCAGTTGTTGGACAAAATTGAAGCTAGATGTTGTGCTTCAACACATGCTGACATATGAAACAAACCTGTACCTCAATGTGCTTTGTTCTTTCAAGAAACACTGGATTACAAAAAAGTTTGAGAACGTCTTCATTGTCAACATACATGGTGGTTGGTTTTTCATGTGGTATTCCAATTCCTTCTAGTATGAGACATAGCCAAATCGATTCACATATAGCTTCTCCTATAGAACGATACTCAGCTTCTATGGAAAATCAAGATTTTTTTTTTTGTTTCTTGCTTCCCCAATATATTGGTCCAGATCCCATAAAAAATACAAATCCTGAAGTGGATTTTCTATCATTAATATTGCTTGCATGATCTGAATCCGAATATCTAGTCACGAATAAGTTGTCATTCTTATTGTATTCTAGACCAAGATCCATTGATCCTTTGAGATATCTAAAGATGCGCCGTTCTACTTTCCAATGAAAAAATTTGGGTTCCTACATGAACATGGATAGATAGCTTACTGTAAATATGATATCTAGTCTAGTGTATGCTAGGTAAATAAGAATCTCAATCAACTTCCGATAAAGAGTGGCACTTACCTTAGGAGATGGATCTGAATGAGATAACTGTAATATTTCCTCTATAGGTGTAGCAATTTGTGTGCAATCCATCATATTAAATTGCTCAAGTGTTGTCTTGGTATATTTCATCTGAGAAACAAATATGTGATTCTATTTCTGCCATACTTCTAATCCAAGAAAATAATGCATCGGCCTGAGATCAGTCATGTTGAACGATCGATTACAATCTTTCTTCATTGCATTAATCATCCTCACTGAACTATCAGTGATGACTAGATCATTGACATAGACAATGACTATCACAATCTCCCCCCTTTATATTTGAGGTAAAGATTGGGATTGTATAGATTTATTAAAAATCTATGTTTTACGAGATGCTCATCAATCTTGAGGTACCATGCTCTGGGTTCCTGTTTGAGGCCATACAAAGATTTCTTGAGTCTACATACCTTTTCTTCTTGACCAGGTACAACATATCCCTTAGGTTGAGTCATGTAGACTTCTTCTTGTAAATATCCATTTAGGAAGGAACTTTTTATGTCCATCTGATGGAATTTCCAACCAAATTGTGCATCTAGATCAAAGATCATCCTGATCATTTTGATCTTAGATGTGGGACAAAATGTCTCCTTGTACTCAATGCCTTCTTTTTGTGCATAACCCTTTGCTACTAGTATTTCATTATAGTTGTCCATTATCCCATCTACTTTATATTTCGTTTTGAATATCCATCTGCATCCAATGGGTTTCTTCCTTAGTGGAATATCGACAAGCTGCCAAGTGTTATTTTTCATCACTGATTGATATTCAGAATCCATGACACCTTTCTAATATTTTGACTATAGGGCTTCCTGGACTTTAGAGGGCTCATCGGATTCAATTAATCTAATCATCAAAGTAAATTTAACTTCTTCTCTTACTTTAATGCGAGTCCATGGTCCAGGGGTGGATGTATTCAGTGGAGCATCCATTCTTGCATCTCGTAATGTGCTAGTAAACCACTTGGGCATACACTGAACTATTCCCGTGGGTCATGGTTCTATTAGATCAAAACCATCATCCCCATCATCAATTTCCTTATCAGTGGGAACATCAGTTTTAATTTTAACAACTGTTGAAGAATCTACATCAGGTGAGTCTGTAGGAGGAGACTCTTCTTCCTTCTTCTCAAAAGCTCAACATCTCTACTAGTGTAGAATTTTCTGGTCTTTGGATCCATCAATCTATACTCAAGAGTATATTCATTATACCTAATGAAGATGACTGTTTGTGAATTCATGTCCAATTTATTTCTGTTCTTCTTGGGTATGTGCATGCTTGATTTGTACATGAATACTCTAAGATTTGTAATAGATGGTTTCCATTTTTACCATGCTTCTTATGGCGTTACTCCGTCAAGAGCAACTATGGGGACTCTGTTCAACAACTACACTACAATATTTGCTACTTCTTCCCATAATGTATTTACAAGTCCTGAGTCTGCAATCATGCATCACACCATTTCCATGATAGTTTGATTTCTTTTGTCAACAAGACCATTCTACTACGGTGTGTGTGGAGGAGGAATTTTTCCACGAATCCCATGAGTTTGTAGGTAGTATTTGAAGTCATTATTGGTGAATTACCCCTCGTCAATTTGAGTAGAGATTTCTAATATGACAACAAATTTTTTTCTCAACTGCTACTTTGAACTTCTTGAAAGTTTCAAAAGATTCACTTTTCTTTCCAAGACAAAAAATCCTTAATTTCCTTGAATAGTCTTCAAAACAAATCATAAAGTACTAAAATCCAAAATGACTTGGTTGTATCAGACCACAAATATCAGTATGAACTAGATCAAGCTGACCATGACCTCGATATGTACTCTTCTGGAATGAAGGTCTATGTTGTTTTCCTGCTAGGAAATGAGAACACTTGTTTGTATCCTTCTAAAGAGAAGGTAGCCCATGTAATATATTGCACTGGGGAAGTGTCTTGAGATACATGAAATTAACATTACCAAGTCTCTGATTCCACAACTATGCTGAGGTAGATTGCTTAGCCACAATTTCCTGATCATCTCTATGGACAAAATCAAGCTGGAACATGCATTCCATATGGAGGATTTTGTATCTATTTTCAAACCTCATGATTTGTCTCGAATCAAACATGTTTTCTTGCCAGAATGAATATCAAATTCAATTTTCAAGTTATTATCTATGAGTTGACTAACTGAAAGAAAATTATTTGTCAACCTAGGCACATATAATACATCAGATAGTCTGCAGTTACATGAACCAAGGGGTAGAGAGATGTTCCCAATCCCCTAAACTGTATATGACGAATCATCTCCCAAATAAACATGATTTTTCAATGGCGAGTCCCTCATTGAAGTAAACTAGTCTCTGTGGTTGGTCATGTGTCGAGTGGCTCCTGAATCAACATACCAGACATCACTAGATGACGTGGATTGTTCACTTGATCGAGTAGTGTACAAGAAGTCTTCATTATCTGAATGTTCTTCTTGCTCAACAATATTTCCTTACTGATGGGGTCTTTGTTTTTAGTTCCCCTTTTTTCTGCCCTTAGTTGTAGTTAGAATGTCCCTTGTGATATTGTTGTGGAGGTCGAGAGTTTCTTGATGAACCTTTCTTGTAAGTATTATACCAATAATATTTAAAGTGATGTCCTCTTTTTCAAATTGGACATTGCTTCTTCTGTTGTGTGTCCCCTTGATATTGATTTTGAATTTGAGAATTTTGATAGGAATTAGGTTCTCCTTTACCTTTTCCTTTCCATTTTTTATGTGAATAATGTTCATTCTCCTCTTCATCATCCTTATTGTGCATTGCTTCCTCTTGTTGCTGTAGGTTTACCAATTTGTCAAAACTAACTGTCATATCTGACAAGTTTAGTGTTGTGACAAAATGCGGTAAGAAGAAGGGAGAGCTCTCAGAACAATGGGAACAATATATTCATCTGTGACCACTTCTATGAGGGATAGAATTGAATCCCTCAACTCTACAACTCTTCTTAAGAAAGCTTCAATTTTCTCATTCTGTTTGAACTTCAGTGTATGTAACTAACTCTACAAAGTTAGTATAACATTCTTGTTTTTGGTCTCATAAACTATGTGGAATGTATCCCACGCTTCTTTAGATGTTTTGGCATCTCTAATGTGGGATTTCACATCATCAGAAACTCCAAACAAGATGATGATTTTTGCCTTCTGATCTACTTTATCAAACTATCATTATTGTGTTGTATAAGTAGTTACTCTCGTTAGAGTACCATTCACAGCAAGAAAAATCTCTTCAAACTCAAGTTGTGTCTTGAATTTTGTCTTCCATGCAACATAGTTGTTTCCTCTAGGTAGTTGTGAATCCGGATGAAAAAATAGGGGTCATTGGTGCCCATTTTTTAGAAGACACTGACAGGGTTTTCCTCTTATCACTCTAGGTATAAGGTCTCCCAATATATATACCGTCATTCTAATATACCAAACCTTTCTATATATGCACCCTTTCGATATACCCAGTGGTACATGGAAGAAGCTCACCCTTTCTATATACCCAATGGTACGTGAAAGAGGCGTTAACGTACATGAAAGAATTCAATACGGGGTACCAAGACAATACTGAAAGGGGTTTGTATGATTATTGACATCGGCTTAAAGAAATATTCTCATACGCGAGCGTAACTTCGCTATATACTTGGATAATTTCTCAGTCTGGATTTATGTCACGCAATCAATCATAGATGGATGTGATGGATCATAGTGTGTGCACTGTGACCTTATTACTCCCCGTCGATTTAAAGGGTCGATGCCAGACGAAGTTGTTACAACTATATTAGGTGTTAAGTGTAGTAGTAGTTGTGACGAATTTACCCGTAAGTGCTTCCCAGAGGCACCGTATATATTGAACATTAAAAATGAGATCTAGGATATCGTGAGTGTTACAGAACTAATTTTTATTGTATTGTATTACAAATTTCTACCAATTTATGAGAAGTTACAATATTTGCGGTTGACTATGGCAACTTGCAAATTAATACATGTGATGAAACATGCAATTACATTCAAAAATCTATAAAAGATTGAATGGAAGGCAACAAAATTGTGTTTTTCTGGCTCTGGTGGCCTCCGGAGCCCAAAATGACCCTTAATGCCAAAAATCGTTAAAAAATGGCCAAAAATGAATTTTTTGGATTGTCTTTGTTTGGCAAATGTGTCCCGAAATTAAAAAACAAGCTTAATAGGAAAAAAAAAATCCTAAATTAGGGTTTTTCTCACTAAAAAATTTAGAGACCTGTTTGGCTGTGACTAGTTGTTTAGCGATGGGTTTTCTGCTAAATTCACCTCCAGATTAGGCACTTTTTCTAGTTTTTCCTCTAAATGTCAAAATTCAAAATTTTTGTATTGGTGGTGGGTTTTGAACCTTGCACCTAACCCACACAAGTCATTCCTCTTGTCCAAATAGGCCCCTTTGGCGCTTATGATATGAAATGAACAAACTTATATTTAAATAAAAGTAAAATCAACTCACCTTTGTAAAATGCGACTTGGTAGAGGCTCCACATGGAGTGCAACGTGGTTGAGGTGGAGGTAGTGGAATTAGAGATGTTGTATGCTGAGAAACCAGATCTAGATGCCATCTACTATTGGCTATGTTTAGAACATCATGACTTTGATTTCTTATTCCACCTTTTTTTGTTCAATTGTTTTATCTCGTTGGTATTCCACGCAAGTTTTTTTTAATTGCCACAACTTTGTATTGTATTGACTGTGCTCGTGTTTGTTTCAGCAGGGTTGTGATTGATCTCCTTATCTTGTCTACAAGTCTGTGTGAAATTTTAACTCCTCAGTCATTTTTTTACAATTATTTCCATTGTTTTCTTCCTTATGCAGGTTGTTGGGGTCGATGGAAAACTTGTTGGAGTGGAGTAAGACGCAGGTTTCAGGTTCGTGGTCGAGAATGCACTTTGTGTTGGTCACTTCTATCCTTTCCAGGTTTGTATTGACTCTACTTTGATATAGTTCACTTGTGTGTGGATGGTAGGAGCACTCTCCAAAACTTGTCGTTGTTCAACTCTTCAATGCCCAACTCGGTCGACCGGTGGAATGGCCCGATCCACTCTAAACAGGGGTTGATTGTGTATATAGGTAGTGTGGATTACTCGATATCAAAATATTGCAAGCTAAATGAAAATATCGGTCAGCTAGCAAACTCAAAAAACTCTATCTAAAAAATAACTCCTTAAAATGCAAGATTCAACTCAATGAGGAACTCAGTTTTATGTGTTTTTCTCAATTCGGTGCCAGGAAATAGAACTCAACCTTGGTGGAGGTATTTTGCAATCAACTCTAATGCCCAATGAAATAGCTCACCTATCAATTTTCGGTCTCTCAACAATGTAACTTGGAAATCACACACGAACTTGTGAGTCTGCAGGGAGATGTAGGAAGCTGTTGAAGGCAATACTGGCTCTCCGTTTTTGCATATTTCTTCTCCATGAATTATTATTCCTCTGCAACATTCTCCAACCTTTCCAAAAGATTCAATACGCTCTGGTACCAAATGTAACTTCACAAAACATGGATGGTAGCATGTTAAATATATTAATGTGAAATTAACTAGGTACAGTATTGCAGGATACAATATTTATACATATTTGATAGCCGAGATACAAACAAAAGAGGAGTTGTAACAAAGTAACAACCAATTTAAAATACAATAGCTTCCAAATTACATCTGAGTAAGCACAAATGAACAATAACAATAATGTTGTTAAATTAATATAACAACATTTGTATTGCTTGATTACAAACAATAATATGGTTTATAATTAACTATAACCATATAAATAATAAATATATTAATTACTATGAAATGGATAATTAATATATAGGTAAATAATAATTAACCTAACAAAAACCATTCATAGTAATGACATATTTATAGAAGAACCTTTCCATTTCAGCCATGGATGGTATGGTTTATCCTCAACCCACATAGTTAAATAACCTATTCTACCCAGAATATACTTATTTTATTAAAATTTGGTGGAATTGGGCCCACGATAAATATTACCCACTTTTCAAGGAGATCAAGAGAAAGGTATGGCGGAATCTTACACTTAGGCGTCCAGGTTGTTCCCTCAATATACATGAGAAAATGCTGCTCTTTCCCCCATCTAGGATGAAGAAGAGAAATCTCATTGCATTGTTGTCCGAGCATCAGTGATTGAGAAGGCCAAATCTAGGTTTTATTTTGCGCTCATTGGAGATTTTGCAGGGTACCGATCCAATATTGATGCAGTCCGTAAATGGTGCAGGTGGAAATGGGGTTGTTGGGTAGATATCATTGCTCTACCTAATAGCGCCATTCTTTTCAATTTTTAGAAGGAATAAGAGATGGTTAAGGTCCTCAATGTAGCCCCTTGGATGTTTGGAAGAGCTACCCTGCATCTGAAGCAATGGAAACCAGGGGTCTCTCTTCAGATCAAAGAGTTTCCCATTTGGATCTCCCTGCCGGCTCTTCTACTGGAATTCTTTGAGGGCGAAGTCTTACTTGGCATAGCCACATCAATGGGAGAGTTAATCTCCATGGAGCCTGCAACAAAGGCCAGAAGTAGGCTTATAAGAGCACGGTTATGTGTTAGCATGGAGGTGGGGACTGTTCTCCCTAAGAACATCATAATGTCTTCTCCTATTGGCCGATTCTTACAAAACATTTAATTGCTGATGACCATGACTTGGTCTGTCCCAAATGCAGGAAGATTAATTTTCACGCCAAATTGTGCACATGTTCAAAAAGGGAAAAGGAAGGAATGGATAGGAGAAGCAACAAAGAAGAGGAGTGGAAGTTACAAGCCATCAACGATGAGATCCCTTACCCTCTGTACAAATGCGACTGCAACAATGATGGGACTGGCCCATCCAAACTGGGTCTGGCCGAAGCGCTGTGAGGAGGTGCACCCTCTGCCCATGTAGGACAGACTTAAATGGTGGAGGAGGAGCGGGAAAATCCAAAAAAAGCTGATCATGCACCAAACAAGGAAGATAACGAATCCTCCAAATGGGAAACTAGCTCCGAGGCAGAGGAAAGCGTGGAAAATTTTGCACCTGAAATGGTAGATGGGAACCGATAGAATATCATTAACAAAGATTCTAACCAACTGCTTTTAAATTCTAACGTGAATTGTGGCAAAAGGACGAAGGTCAGATCAGGAGAAATGATGGCGTTTTTAAATTTGGAGGAGCAGAATTCAAAATTTTATTCACCCAAATTAAAAGGTAATCTAGAAGTGGTTTTAGATGTGGAAGACATAAACAATGCGGATTGGTGCACTATAAGTAGAAAATCATATCGTGGTTTCCGTGGGGGGAGTGCACATCGATGCACTTAAGAAGGATGTAACAGTTTTCATCTACGTTGATTTTTCTTAGTTGTTTAATCGCTGCGTGTTGCGGGTTTTGGTGCTGGTATTGGTAGGATATCTTCCTTCCTTTGTGATCTTATGTTCTTTTACTCACATTGGCATATCCGGCTTCTGAGCCATTATTGTACAAGGGTATAGTCCCTTTCATAAAAACTATTTTCCTATAGTAAAAAAAAAAAGTGGAATAATAAGACAAAATAATGTTAATGAAGTATTATAATTCCTATGTGATTAAAAAATATTAATAGTATTATAATTCTTTTTATTAATATTTGAAATGAGTTTGCCAATGATAACCTATGTTAAGGATCCTCCTTGTTATTATTTTCCTAGAGAAGTTACCTCGACACATATCATCATAAAACTCATAAATTATATCCATAATATTTTCCCATTTTAATTCCCTGTGATATTTTGCATTATATCCTATTTAAAACAAGAATCCATACATTATATAATATGTATAACTTTCTTTATAAATCTTCCATTAAGTATTTGTTTAAGTAGTATTAGGAAACTCAAAATCTTACAAATAATTCCAACTTATTTACATTCTCACCAAGGAATGTAGTAATAGTTAATAAGGATACATATGCAAATTCTTCATCATCACCAAATGAACATAAACAATTAAAAGATCAATCCAGTGCATTTTTAATGACATACTTCATTCATAGACTATCTAAAATGTCAAATACAAATTCCTACAACAAAATTATCATTTTTTATACCTCATAATAGATTGAACATATTTATTAAAAAATTTAAATCCTAATAATATTCTAAAAATGTAAAATTATTCTCTAGAAAATAAGGGTTACATTTCTTTACAATAAAAATTATAGATGAATCTTCCTTTTTGGTTACTTTGTAATTCATCTCAACATTTCTCATTTACATTGTCATCCCTTTAAAAAAGGCTGATCCTTGATGCTACATCAAAATATTTGGTATATATAATGAATGGTTTGTTTCAATCTAAATTTCACATAATAGGTGAAGTCACAAAGGATTCCCTTAACTTTTAAAAATATTCACATTCCTTCTTTCCTCAAAAATAAGTTTTGTCCTTTATGAATTGGGTTAATGGCTATGAGATATTTGAGAATTTCTTGACGAAACTTTTTTGGTGACCCAAGTGGCTTAAACATGATCTCAAATTACTCTTATTTATAGAAAATAGAAATTATTTAATACTTCAAACCTAATGTGTATCAGTACCAATACCATATCTAGAGAAAAAATGACTTGATAGGATAACTTTATAGTGTATGAAAAACCTTCCTATCTGGAATAAGTGGTCCATTTTACTTCCTAATGTGTAATGAATAAACCAAGAAAAATATGATGAAGCTTATGATTTAGGGTTCAAAAACCTTATTAATTAGGTACTAAAATGTTATATGAGCATTGCACAATCCAAAATTACATGAATATAATACAAAGTTTCTAGAATAAGTGATGTAAATAGTTTTTGAATTATCATTTTGATCTATTTAAACCTCATTGTATCAACTATATCCATAGGTAAATCTACAACATTAATTACCGACTTCTTCATCCATAATCTGGTCAAACAATAGAAAGGTATAATTATCATTATTCATTTCCTTGTTGAACTTATTGTAATAAATAGAAACACATGGTTTCTTAATGTTATTTCTTGAAATATAATTAGGAAATATCAATTATAAATTATCAATAGAAAAAATGAATCTTGGATTAAGAATTTTATTAATCTATTCATTCACATTATTGGATAAATTATGATTTATTGTCTATGGAAATTTATTTATTTACATAACATCAAATATTAAATTAATATAATTATCTACCTAGATTTCCTCATAAATATCCATATAATGTAAAAATAACATGTAATTTTACCTTTAATAATGTAGACACCTACTTTCTGTCACACATTTTTAATACTAAAATTATACTAAATGATCTCTTTCCCATTATAGACATGAAATCATGCAGTTAGTACTATTACATCATTCCTCTAATATATCAATGTATGCATGATTAGTAATTGAGAAAATTTGTAATTAACAACACTTATTATTCTCTGCATTTATATTCTTTTATCTTCCTAAACTCTTCTTTGTTGTTTTTTTGGAATTAAACATTTAATTATTTACATTACACAACATGTGACCCATCTCAGTATTTTTTATTTTATCTTTGGAGCCTCCTAAACACTAAGACTGATTTTGAATCAGAGGGCCTACTCAATGGAATTATATACATATGTATTACATGGGTAAATAACTATTATTATGGGCCAAGTAATTTGGGTTAATACCTCTATGTATCACATGGACATATTAATACCAATTAGTTCAAATATTTAGATGGCTCTAGTGGCGTGATTGAACCCATTATAGTGATCTGAGATAGCTCTTAGTTTTTTATTTTTTATTAAATAACTATTAAATTATTCAATGTACTAAGAAAATAGTTATGGGTGTACCTAGGGCTAATACGTAATGTCATTGTGCATATATATTTTTAGCAACATATTATGTAATATAATCATCTTTATTAGGCACGAATATATGAACTCATGTATAAAACATGTATCATTGATAGATTCATCATCTAAGATATTATGCTAACATTATTTAATGAAATTTTATTATTTATTCTCATTTGTTAATAGGTTGATAATAACCTATAGTAAATAATTAAATTTTGCACTTTATGATACTATAATTCCAATGGAGGCTATGTATGATACATCATATTTACTTTGTCATATTGTTTTCAATATGGAATAATATTGGTAAGAAGTCACTATATATGTTATCCATTTCAATAATTGATTAGGTTCTACAACTAGTTCATTTAATGTTCAATATATATTATCTACTACAATAATTTTATATTTCATGAGATATTGAACCTAAGTTTTTGAGGAAAATATGTATTTTTTTGACTTCCTAAACATATACTATATTTTTGTTATGCATACAAATATACAATATATTATGGTATGGTAGTATCAATTCCAATTAGTAGAGGAATTGAAATAATTTTTAATTTAATAATTATTCAAGGTTCTTTTTAGGAATCTTGGACGATATTTTAAATAAGGTAAAAGGTAGATGTGAGATAATGGGATCAGAAGGGGAAGGTGGGGTTTTTTCCTTGAAAAATAACAATGCATAACCTTGGAGAAACTTTTAGAGGAACCTATTCAAGAAATTTTTTGATGACATAAGAAGATAAATAATGTTATTCTGAATCTATTTTATAAATATGTAATTTTTAGAAATACCCAAATGAGATAACTATGTGAAATTTTCTCATTTATAATATTGAGATAATAAATTTATGTAAAAACACAAGAAAAGTGCATGTGTATGGAAACACATACTTGGAGAAAAAGAACGATTTTTAAATTAAATTTCATGCAAGGATTTATATTTACTGTTGAAGATTTTTTTTAATATTTTAAAAATACATATATAAGAATATTTCAATTCAATAAAGTAGAAAAATTAAAATGAAAGTGTACAGGCACAACTTTTTGATCTCTCTCTCTCTCTCTCTCTCTCTCTCTCTCTCTCTCTCTCTCTCTCTTTCACACACACACACACACACACACACACACACACACAAATTTCAATTTTAAAATAGTATCCAAAAATGATTACAATGTGGAGATATATAAGTTTTGTAATTCATTTTTTTATTTTCAAAAAGTTATTAAACTATTAATAACACTAATGAGTCAATCATAATGAGTTGAATTATGTAAAATTAAGTAGTACATGAAAATAATTATCAATTTGAAACAAATAAATAACTAGAGTCTCTCCTCTAGAAATTGGCACACACATGCATGCACGCATGCACACACACACACACACACACACACATCACATGATCACTAGAACCCTAAGACTATGATAAGTGTGTGGATGTCACTTCCACATCACATTACCCATATAAATAAAAAAGGGGAAGGCTAGCCACTTTTGATCTTCAAGATCATCCTAGGATACGAGAGGAGGGAATACATGGTTTCACCTTTGGGATAAAGAAGCAACAATGAAAAACACACAAGAAAGATGAAAAATGTAAGATAATGAAAATTAACGATAAAGATTATGTGATTTGGTCTTCATTAGGAGGCCATGCAACACAAATATTAGTAATATTATTTATGAACCCAAATGTATTGAACTAATCATGCTACTAAGTATTTTGAAGCAAGAAAAACATAACTCGATGTGTAGTTAAAATGACAAGAATTAGGAAAATTAAAACCATGAATAAATTATCTTATAAAATTCTATATTAACACTTTCATTACATAGATATTTTTGATACCTTTCCGAGAAAATAATTATATGGAAGATAGAAACCAAAAAATAAATTTATTCTTAATCTAATCCTTTCAAAGAATACCTCAGATTGAGAAAGATATGGAAAGGGGAAGAGAATCAATACCTTCAATTACCAAGAAGATGTGATGCTCCTCCTTGTTGTGTTGGATTTTCTCTTGGATTAGTGTCTGTTACATCAATTTTTTTTTAATCTCTTAAGAACCACCTCCCCTTTATTTCCTTATATTTTTTGATGAAAGATTATCGATGAATTTATTTGATTGAAGATGGATTAAATATTGTGGATGATTGATGAAATAAAATGGCAAAGATTTGTTATGGATTTTGTGTGTTGTCACTCATGGAGGAGGAGAGGTCAATTTATAGCTTCTAGGAGAGAAAGTGGAGGGTGAAGATCCATCTAAATAGGATGAGGATCAATGGTTAGAAATTGAGGAGAGGATTAGAGGGATTTTAGAATGGAGAATTCAAAATTCCATGGAGGGAAGAAATTTCCATTGAATTTAAAATTCAATGGAATGAGAAGTTTAGAGAGACTTCTAGAAATAGAAGCCTCTAGATTTAGAGGTGGAGGATGTGATTAGTTTAGGAATTAGATTAGGGATGTGTTTTCATGGAAAGACTAGGTGTATGGTAGGTGTAGAGTAGGTGTGTAGGTAGGTGTAGGAATATCATATTCCTAGAAAATGTTAATAAGGAGGATAATATGATATAATCATGATTTAAAAGGATTAATGGTAAGATGGGATATTAGATAAATGATGACAACAATTAGAATAAAGGGTATATGTGATAAAAGGGATTAATAATATTTAATCTAGTGATTAATTATTATAGGGATTTAGATAGTGATGATGTTAGGATATTTGCGGGACAAATTAATCAAAATCAACTATTGTCGACATTTTAGATGTCTACATTTTCAATCCTTTCTTCCATAGCATTTTACCTAGAAAATGGTTCTACTTAGGGACTCTAACCACGCTTCCTACAAAATATAACCATATTTGACAATTGTTCAAAGCTGGTATTATTTTTTAAATTTGGAAAGATACAAATTGTGTTATTTTTAATTTATGCATATCTATAGATTTTTTTCCATTTCTACTAAAGTTGACATAATTTTGAATGGATTACTCCAGATCTAGGTCCAAGTGGAGGAAGTTTGCTTAGAGGTGGAGCATTTACAGATGCTCATCGACCATTGGGGCAATGCACCCCACTATGGTCAGTCGAAAACACCAGATTGCTCATGAATTTGTTCTCCTCCTCAAGGTCGTGGCCAAACTCTTCTACATCGTCACTCTTAGAGCGAATGCCAGAGTTTTGATCTCGAGTCCCCAACCACCCTTTCACGAGCGTCCATAGGAGGCAGAGTTTTCGACTATTTTGGTGGTTACTGGGTTGGTGATAGTGCTCATGGTGTTGGTGGTCGTAGCAGATGGGATGGTCTCTTGGTGGCGATGGTGGATAGCAACAATTTTGGCAGAGACAGTTAGGGACCACCCCTTTTGAAAAATTTCCTCACCTTGCTCTAGTTATCTCCCCAAGGCAAAAGGACAAGGATGAGGCTCAAGATGGCTAGGAAGGTGTCCCAGATCAGGGGCCTTCTAGTGTTCCTGGGTGGGCCGTCAAACCAAACAATCCTCCACCACCTCCTCCACCCACCATGTTTGTAGTTGTTACATAATTTCTTTGTGCTCTTCGTTTATTGCTCATTTTTAATTGAACAAATCTCTATTGATATGCTATTTGTGTGACTGACCTGGTCCACGTACTGGTATATCTCGAAGTTGATTTGATGTAGCATTCTATGGTATACTTCCATACCACCTTTTTTTTTGTATGATTAACACTGTATTTAACCTTTTTTATTAATAACGAGTTTTTTTCAATTAAAAAAAAATAAAAGAATAAACAACCCCACAAACATCAAAACACACATGGACTATCAAGATTGAAAATGAGTTTTTTTGCCCCCTAATTATATATATACACTTGAAAATAAAGTTTTTAAGTAGATAAAATAATTGCGTCTCACAAAATTCTGCAAGCACTCAAGATTAAGGTAAAAAGAAAACGAAAAAAGAGCTGTGTGTTATATAGGCAATTTCGAAAAATCTTGCAAGCACTCAAAGATCAAGTAAAATAAAAACTAAAAAAGATGGGGTGAGAGAGGCTCGAACTCTCGACCTCAGGATTACTCTATATCGCTATGAGACCTACGCGCTAGGCAACTGCGCCACCACCCCGTTGTTGACCTTCATTAAAATTGTAAATATCTTTTCAAAACAAAACTTTAACAAGCATCGGCATTTTGTTACGTCGAATCCCTGACTTATACATGAAAACTTGGCGTCTTTTTCTCGCAAATGGAAACTAACGGCATTTTAAATAATCAATATTTTAGCATTTAATAGTTCTAATTGACATCGTGCAAATATTAAACAAAATCTCGGCGTGTAAAACATATTTAGCATCTAGTCACATTTTATATGCCCACTCACATTACATGGAGTGTACCATTACATGTTTAGGTATATTGTATATCTTAGTTGTATGTTGCATATTTTATATCTTAATTGTATATTACAATCTTCAAGTTTTTCATAGTTAATTTCTAATTTTACTGATTAGGTTGTTCAAGTATCTTTAAAAACAACTCACTTTAGTAGAATTGTGAAGTTAATGTTTTTTCAATGTAGACTAGTAAACAATGTATGTAATTATACATTGTTAACTCATTTGCAATTTAGAAAGTTTGATTTTTCATTCATCAGCTTTCCTTATGTGAACATGGCCTTTAGTAACCTTATTCATTGTTAATCAAAGCTTGAGTGTCAATACATGAAGAAATCAACTCTCACTTTCGTCAAGTTAGCCTTTACTAACCATCAAATATTCATTGTCAATACTTGAAAGAAAATGGATAAAATACACCCAAGGCCCTAACCTTATCATAGAGACTTACTAGAACGGTTTGGCTTTGTGATTCCTCCTTGTAGTTTAGGTTATAACATTTTTGTATCAAAACAAAATTCATTCATTGTACCCAAAATTACATCAAAGTGGACCAAGTAATGATTTTGTGCATTTCGAGGTCATTCAGTACATGATTTTGTGCATTTCGAGGTCATTCATACACACTTTACTATATATGTTGTGTTGTGTTTTGTCTATATTTAAAGAGAGTTAATATAAACCCTCACATATCACATACATGCCACCACAATGACAATTTCCCTAACTCTCCTCATCACAACTCCAAACCACATGCATCTACTTAATCACACTAAAGAGGTTCCATATCAAAGGTTGGGTGTCATTACTTGAAGAAGAATTAATAAATTATAACTGATAGCCTAGCTTACCACAAATACTACCGAGAGTGTAGTGGGTTGGGTGGGATTTTATGTGTATCTTGGTTAAATTTTGTGTTCGAGGAGATAACTTCCTTCATTGTCAACCCAATTTCACCATAGTGGACTAACTTGTGTTCCCATCCATTGTTAGGTCATTGATACACACTTTATTTCAAAGATTACATTATATATTGTTTGAGTCTAAAAGGAGCCAATATAAAGCCTCACATATCACACATGAACCATAATAATGAGAGTTTATGTAACTCTCCTCCTCACAACTATACGATGCTACGAAATTCCTTCTTCGTGTTATTAGGGGTTGATATCCTTCCACCCTAATTTTATTAGTAAGTGAATGCACCGCCTTATCCATGGACACCTAACTCTTAACAAACAACTTTTTTTTGCATATGGCTTTATTGTGTTGTCATCATGAACTTCAATTTTTCAACCAATGAGAAAAATATTCTTCTAATGTATTAATCTCCCCCTTTAGCCAAATTCCTTGCCTCTTTCAACCTTTATGTTCTAATTTTTAATTCATAGGTTGTTTTTTGATATAATGTGTTATCGAGTCTTCATCATAAACTCAAAGTTTTCATTCAATGAGGAAAATATCATTCCAATGTTTCATTCTCCTTTGTTGGCCATATTCCTCACCCCTTTCTACCTTTTTATTGTAATATATAATTTGTAGGTTGTGATTCTTCTTTTTAAGATTTTTTTAATGTCATACAAACTAACATAAATAAATATCCATAGTACTTTAACATTAAATTTCTCTTATACCAAAATAATATGTAATCTCTCATGTTGCAATGTTTTTAAGAAATTCCATATATGCATTAAATATCCTATTTTAATTAAACAACAAATTGGGGTTGAGTTTAAAACCCAAGTAGTGTTGGAATTCATGTTCGTAAGTTGTTGTGAATGAAATATATAATAGTTGCATAAATAAATATTGAATAACAAAGAGTTTTAAACCATAAGACATTTGACACAATAAATTTTAACTTAAAAAACCTAATGTGGGAAAACCCAAGTAGAAGTAGTTTACAATTAGCTATAGTATTACAGAATATTACAATAATCACCCTATTGCTACACTTAATCTATGAATTTACACCAAAAAAAATCCTACTAGAACTTGTTAACTTGTACACCAAAAAAAATCCTACTAGAACTTGTAACTTGTACCGTACATGCATCTTTACAATTGATTTTACGCCTTTTATAGTATAGCAATGTTGGACATGTGCGTTTACACACTAAATGACCTTTATATCTAAAGCAAAATGGAAATACACTTTTCTACCCTTTGTTTTCTTGGTTAAAATGGGAGGAGCCTCCTTGGGCCCTGAGACAAAAAGGCCATATCATATGCACAATTTCCATGATGCATGCATCAAATTCATGTCAAAAATGAAAATTTCACGATAAAAACAAAACCACCATGACACATTCTAAATTGTCATGCCATGAACATAAATGCCACCATGTTGTATCTAGTAGTTTTATCACTATAAAAACACTTGTTTGTTTTCCATTTTTAATGATTGAATCCTTGGTTTTTTAATAGAGTGAATTATTTTTTAAAAACCTTACAAATCATATGTTATTCTTTTTTTATTATTATTGGCAAATAGTTTTTTGAAAGGGACTATACCCTTGTAGAACAAAAGAGGGCCTATAAGCCAGAATAGGAATTAAAGAGCACCAAAACAATAAGGATCAAAATCCAGATGGGACATAAGAAGCCCAAAGTAGCCAAAGAGCAGCTACCACTACAAATATCAAAACAGAGCGAAAACTGCAGAAAAGCAGCAAAACGACAGCAAAAAACAACAGTAATTACACGTGGGAAGGTGTCAGCAACGAAGCACCCCCAATTACTTCTTGGCGGCTTTGTCGATGCTGGATTTGATAGTTTGCCAAGATTTGAACATCTCCAAGGTCGTCATGTGGGTGGAGGTCAGTAACATCCATCTGAGCAATGGTCTTTTTGCTTTCCTTATTCCGTGCCTCATAGAGTTGTATCCGGAACCCCGCTGAGATTGGAGACACACTGCGGACATGCTGCCCAATGAACTCCTCTGATAGCCGTAAAAATGGCCATGTTATAATCATGGCGAGTCTTGGCTTTACCTAAACAGTTGTCCTAAGGAGTGCAGCTTCTTGTAAATATCTTCAAGCTGGCTATTATCCATAGATCAACCTCCTCCTCCTCCTTCCTCTTACCTTTTTGTTTTTCCATGTTTTTAACCTCTTCCCTCAACAGCTTCAAATCATGTCTTTTTCTAAGGCCTCTAGCCTTTTTGTGGAGCTCTCCATATGTGCAAAGCCTCAAGCAAGCTAACACTGCTAATATGAAGGAGGTTATGTGTAGCATCCTCAAGTCTCCTGAGGACCCTTCCCCGACAGCAGGGGTATCAAGATTTAGTCTTCTTAGAGGACCTGGTAATCGGTCTAGCCGAAGTGGAAGCAAAGGGGGTGGGGGAAGAGGTGGAGGGGATGGTGAGATGGGAGCCGGGAAGGCCGGGTAGAGGGGTGAGTGGTAGTAGTGGCGGGGACAGAATGTGAGAAGAGATGGGGTTGGCGGCCGCAAAACCGGGCATAAATGGGGAACAGATCCAGGGGAGGAAGGAAGGCCAGGAGACTGGAGAAGACATAATTTATGCAACAAGAAAATTAGCCCCTAGATGCAAAGGAACAACACGAGCATACTTTTGGGAACTCCAAAATGGAGTGCTCAAGAGAGCTAAGCAGATAAGTGGGGGAAACATACCGTGATGATTCCTGCGGAAGTGATTAAGGAAGATAAGATGTTTAACAGGCAATAGTGACGAATCTCCCTTCCAAAGAAATGAAATGCGAACCATCATTCGGGTAACCTCATCATAGGGTGAGGGATAGAGCTAACCTTGACAAGTAGGCCCACCGTAACAAAGATCATCTTCTCTCGTTGCCTTCAACAAACTCTCCTCTCCTCAACATCTCTGTCAACCCTTTTAGTAAAAAAGTAGTATCCATCCATGCCAAGGTCTATTGCTTCAGCTATCAGCTCCTCATTGATCGCATATCTTCTGCCCTCATACTCAACATTTGTGATCCTTCCAATCTCTTGCACAAACACACTGAAATACTTTGATCATGGACCCTAAACCTTCTCCATAAAGCTGGTGATGCCTCCCTGGCTTGAGAATATTCCATAGCTCCACATTATCCCTCCAATCCGGGTCCGCTGCTGGGCTCGATCTGGCAAGGAGGGCTCCTCCCATTGTCACCGTGCTTAACTGTTTGAAAGTATTTTCTTCAAAACCTCTATGAGGAGTGCTATATGAAACGCAGTTTCCAATCCGTCTTTCTGCTATTATTTAAAAATATTCATCACGTGATGAAAATGCTGATGAGAATAGTCGTTGCTAACATGAAAGTTTACCACAAATAGCCTGCGTGAATGCTGATTTGAACATGCGGAAGTTTGCATGTGTGAACTACGGCCTCTTTTGCCAGCCCACTCCCTAGTCATCATTATCCATTATTTCTAGACTTGAATGATCCATAGAGACTTATTTGCAAGCTAGATTGCATAAATCACAATGATTGCCCGCATGTGCGACTTTCCTCTTCAATCATAAATCCACTTTGAACTTTCCATCATTATCCTTCATACAAACTTTATTGTTCCACAAGAAATGTATAAGAGTTAGTTTTAAAGTTAGCACATTGTCAGGACATGTGTAAATTATATACTCAAAGATCCACTCCCAATGATCATTATCCCAAATCATGAATTTGCATGTTTATAGAGTATCCACTTGAATGATGCTTTGAAGCTGTTTAGGAATGCTGATCACTATTATCCCAAACAGTGTGGTTAACATTTATGCCATAATTTTCCAATGCATCTGCCAGCTTATTACCCTCCTCGGTAAGTATGCATGATCCGGATGTTGGTGAATGCTTGGAAGATACTTATGGACTCTGAGATAAAATCCTTGATGTTCCAACTTGGAGGTGAGCACTGATTAAGGTGATTGATGATATTAAGCGAGCCCCCTTCAAGTATATGAGGTTTTGGATATTATGATTATGGGAAATTCTCAGACCCTATAAAGCAGCTAATGCTTCAGCAAAATGATTGGTTTGAATTCCCATTTTTCCAGCATACACAGGAATCAAACTACCTTTATGATCCCAGATCACTCCTCCCCCTGCTGCAATCCCAAGGTTACCCTTAGAGGCCCCATCAAAGTTCAACTTATACCAGTTAAAATCAGGAGGATGCCAATTTAATCAAAGATCTATCAATACTATTACCGGGATTGCTACGGCTAATGACAGCTCCAATCTGCCAGTTGGGATAAGACATGCTCTTCATTTATCTGGATAACTCTTATTCTTGGGGGGTTTAAATCTAGCTATATTCTCTTTGATATCATTAGAAATTTTACCAATACTGAGCTTATAGTTCTGATTCTTATTTCTAAAAATAATATCATTTCTATCTTTCCATATCCTCCAAATAATATGAGGCATAACCAGCTTCCAGATCCTTCTGACAACACAATTCCTATAGGGTGGGTTCCATTGGAGTCCATAGCTGATTGAAATCCTTTGTCACCACCCATAGAAGCTTCAAATTTAGAGAGGGAAAAACTCCATATTCTGGTAGCATAATCGCAATGGATAAACAAATGACTGATATCCTCAGAGTCTTTTTTACAAAGATGACATCTATTAGGCATTATAAAACCTCTTCTCATCAGTTTTTCAGTGGTAAGAATTCTTGCCTCTGATAGCAAGCCAAAGGAAGAAATTTATTTTAGGAGTTAATTCAGCCATCCAAATCCTATTCCAGTTGAACTCAAATTGACTACTGTCGAAGAAAGTGTTATATCCAATTTTGACAGAATAGCCCCCATCAATGGAATTATCTCCATACCAATCTCATCCTTAGTACGTCCAGTTGACTTAAGGGAATAAGATCTAACTAAACTTGATAGGGAGGAAATAATTTGGTACCAGATCATCTCTGCTCCACTGATAGTTTTTTCCATTTCTTTTCTATTGCCATTTCCCTCAATATAATCCTATGATTTTAATGCCATACTATACTTTACAAGACTTTCCTTAACAATCCCAAAAACTATCCATAAGATTGCCATTAAACCAATTATCCTCCCAGAATTTTATATCCCAACCATCACCCACTTTCCATTTACTGCCCTGCTTAATGAAATTTCTGCTCTTAACCAAATTGTTCCAAAAAATGGAACCATAGGGGAAGGTGTTCATCTTGTAGGAAAGAATAGACAGTTTGTTGATTTAGGTATTTAGCTTTGATTAAGTCAATCCAAGGTTGTTTCTCTGAAAGCATTCTCCAGCCCATTTTCACAATGGAGAGCCTCGTTCATTTTCTCAATGTCTTTTATGCCCAATCCTCCCATAGATTTCGGGAGTACAAACCTTATCCCAAGCAACTAAGTGAAATTCAAACTTCTCTTCCATGCCCTGCCATAAGAATTTTTTCTGAATCCTCTCAATCTTTTCTCTCTGAAGGAAGAAGGGGATCTTGATAGAGTGGCATGATATAAATGGGCAGATTTTGTAGAGTACTTTTAATGAGCAGGCACTTACCAGCACTAGACAAAATGGCTCCTTTCCAACCAGCCATTTTTTTTTTAAATCTCACCAATAGCTCATCCCACACCTTACTAGAGACTTTTTTAGTGCCGAGAGGAAGTCCCCAATTATGTGGCTGGAAGTGACGCTTATTTTACAGCCCATAATTTTAGCAATTTTAAGTTGTCTTTCTTCAGGAGTGTTAAAGAAGAAAATGGAGCTTTTATCATAATTGATTTCTTGCCCAGAAGCAAATTCGTAGAGCTGTAGAATAGCCCTTGGTTGCCTTAGCTTCAATGACTGGAAGCCATTAAGAAGAAGGATAGTATCATCCGTAAATTGCTGATGGGAGACAGCTTGGCTGATGGAAGTGGGCTTTGATCCTTTCAAAAGACCGTCATTGACTGCTTTACCAATTGCTCTACTAAGGCTATCAACCATTAGAATGAAGAGTAGGGGGGAGATGGGGTCCCCTTGCCTTAGCCCTCTGCTGCTAGTGAAAAAACTTACAGGGCTCACCATTAACCACCACTGAAAATATGACCGTAGAGATACAAGCCTTAATAAATTTTCTAAATTTTTCCGGAAAACCAAATTTAGTTAAGACTTTGTCAAGAAAAACCCAAGAAACCTTGTCAAAGGCTTTATTCATATCAAGCTTAAGAGACCATATTTGCTTTTTTATTATTCCCCATAGAATGAATGGTCTCATGAACCATAATCACTCCATCTTGGATAATCTACCTTTAATGAACCCACTCTGCTGCCTTGAGATTAAATCATTCATAATAAATTGTAGCCTGGTAGCAATGATTTTGGTAAAAATTCTATAGATAATATTCACAAGGCTGATGGGTCTGAAGTCTTTGAAGTCTTTAGTGTCCATTTTTTTTTGGAGCAAGCACAATGTGGGTGTTATTCAGCTCTTTCAAAAGATCCCCAATTCTATAGAATTCATTCACCACCCTGAGAAGATCATCCAAACATATTTCCCAAAATTTCTAAAAAAATTAATAGAAAAACCATCTGGGCCCGGAGCCTTATCAGCCTTCTAAAGTAAACACAGCTTTTTGCAGTTCTTCTAGTGTGACAGCTTTAGTGATATCTTTAAATCTCTGCTCTTCAATTTTGTCTTGGGGAATAGCCTCCAACATAAAAGAAATTGCCTCATTAGCAATGATATTCCTCTCATTAAGAAGTTTTTCATAAAAATTGAGAGCTTCCTTTTTGATGCTTTTTAGATCTTTTATAATAGTGCCATTACTTTTAGCCACTTCCATAATCCTATTACAAGCTCTGTGTTTTAGAGTGGTCATATGAAAAAACTTTGTATTTCTATCTCCTCCTTTTAGCCAAATAGCCCTAGATTTTAGTCTCCACAAGGATTCTTCTCTGCTACAAATCGTATGCAGTTCTGAAAGAATATTCTTTTCCTCAGTTTGATCTTCAAAGTATCTCCCCATTGTATTCATTTTGATTTCCAGATCTTGGAGCTTTTGTTTTAAATCCTTTTTTTTTTCAAACACATTACCAAAAACTCTTTTATTCCAAATTTTAACTTGCTTTTTAACATTTTTGAGCTTCTGAATCAGTCTAAATTGAGCAGTGCCTTCACCATTCCAAACCCACCACTCTTTAATTTTGTCATAAATGTCATCATGCTCCATCCACATCTTTTCAAATTTGAAGGAGCTTCTGATGGGCTTAGTCCAATTGAGAAGATTTAAGGCAATCAGATTGTGGTCCGATCCAATTCTGGGTAGGGAAGAGAGATGAAAGTCTTGATTAAGAATCCAACTAGCAGAAATTAGGGCTCTATCCAGTCTAACTTGGATTAGTTATCTTTCCCCAACCTTCTGTTAGTCCAGGTGTACTTATTCCCATGGAGATCCACATCCAAGAGATTAAGATCAGCAACAAAATCTACAAATTCATCCATACCTGTGGAAAAACTGGAGATTCCTCCATGTTTTTCACCTGGGTTTAGAGGAGAGTTAAAGTCACCCATTATAAGCCAGTTGGCTGTAGTATGCTGGTTTCTAAAGATCTTGAGATCAGTCCATAGTTTATCTTCTCCCAATAACCGTATTAGGGGCATAGATATTAGAAAGGATCCATTCACAATTGTTCTCAATAACATGAAATTTAATAGCAAGATGATTAGTGCTAGCATTAAGGAATCATACCAGTATATTGCCTTTTATCCCAAAAAGTAGCCAGACCTCTAGAGGCTCCCTGAGAGTCCACCGCAGCCATGTCATAATTTTCCCAGAAATTCTTTTTACTAATTTCAAGGATCTTGGTGTTCATCTTAGTTTCCTGCAAAATCAAAATACTAGGACTACTAGAATCTCATAACTCCTTGATGATTCTCTGCTTGGAGTTTCCATTTAGACCTCAGAATGTTCCAAGAAATAATCTTCATTTGGACATTATTGGGAGTTGGGATTTCCTGATGGTTCAATTGATCATTGAATGCCATATGTAATGTCTCTCTCAGTTCTCTTAGATATAAGAGCCTTTTTTGAGGGCCTTCCTCTTTTAGAACTACCTCCAAAGTCTACTAGTCTTCTTGCAGAAGACCTAGTAGTTCTGGATGTTGAAGCATCCCTAGTTGTCCTTTTTATTTTTCTTATCACTGTAAAGTGATTCTGGGATCTATTTCAAATCCTTTCATTCTCTCTTTTTTTTAAATGACCTTTATGATTCCAAAAGTTAGCTCCTCATCTTCCTTAAAAATCCTGAATGGCGTTACTTCTCCCTCCTCTTTCTCTCATTGTTTACTGTCAATATATTGTAGACCTGTTGATTTGTTACTGTATATAGGGTTCCCATTTTTGGGTGAGATTTTACATTCAACCCTTGGAGTGTTTTTCTGCAAGTCTTATTTTGATTCCATGTGTTCCTTCTCCAACATTTCCTCAATGATGCACAAATAATTCAGCTTATCTATCTCAGCTTCCTTAGTATCATTTTGAAATTCCATAGTCTGAGCTAGATCCTTAGGAATAATATTTACCTTTACTGCTCCTTCTTGCTCGTCCACCTCTAGAGACACCTTTAATGGATTTTTCATATCTAAGTCTTCTTTGTTTCTTATGGGTTCTTGTACGCCGGAAAAGCGACAAGCGAGCGTGGGAATCTACAAGCGACTATTCCACGTACCCGACCTCCCGAGGTCGTGCCGAGATAGCCGGTGGGGATGGAATACAGGTAGTATACGGATAGACTAGTTAGGCAATCTAATATCTTCGACACGCACTAATGGAATCTGCGAATCTAAGGCAAAGAAGGCCCTTCTAACCTGGACCGGTGTGATAGATCGATCAGCCAGGATGACTACTCGAAGGCTCCAATCAATATCGAGCTCTGACATGATTCGATCTATGGGTTGTGGGATGCATGGAAAATGACCTGGGATGGTTTCGTGTATTTCTCCTGATAGGGTCATATGGTGAATATAGTCAACTCTATGGACGATTCTCTGGCCTAGTCCAAAATTCTCTAGCTTTGTTAGCTGTTGTGTCTAGTAGGGATAACTGTTGAATGATGATAGGTGGAATCAGAGTAGACTGAAATACTAATGTGCGTAGGCCAGTGTCTATATCGGATTGACCTGTGGACTCGTTGGGCTGTGGGGTTTGTGGATCACAACCGTATACTCTCTGTTGTTGTGGTCTTGTTATGGTCATACGCGAGATCAAGTTCTAATCCCTAGTATCCAGTAATCGTATGCTTTCTCAGCTTCTATGTTTATAACCAATAGCTGTGCGATCTTCTCAGAATACCTTACAGGTGTTCTAGCGACTTGGATTCTTAAGCTGGTATCTATATCTACGAGGGTGTCTCCAGCGTCTGGTTGTGGAACTAAAGGATCGCACCCGAATATTTGTTCTCTTTCAAATCCTTCTACAGTCATGCGGATGTTTTCTAGGATAACCTGTAGTTTGGCTGATTTGACCAAAATGTGTGTGCTTGGTCGTCTTCTATGTTTAACCCTCTTAACTGTGACCTGGCCTGTTGGAAGTCTGTTGTTGTTTGGAAGAATTGTATCCTAAGGTTTTGGTCAATGTCAGTTATTGCCACTACGATATTGGGCTGGGGCACAATTGGCTCGAAAATGTATTCCCTGGGCTCCCTAGGTCCCGTAACTGTCATGCAAAAGCAGTAATGAAACAAACTATAATAAAGTAAAATCTAAGTACACTTCTAGCATATATAATTTCTTTTTGTATTTTCTGGAAATTTATAAGAAAGCAGCTATTTAAAATATTTAGAATTGACAACTAGACTAATAACGTAAAACAAACAAAATAGCCGAGTGTAGCTATTTGTCTGTGCAATTTTGTATATATATTCTAAACAACGAAATAACTAATCTATTTGCAAGATTCTCGATCCTACCTCAGAAGTGAGGAATGAATCATAGTTTCTCAGAAACTATCAATCCCCACAACTTCCCTGGCAATATCGAGAATGGAAATAATTGAAATAAAGCGATTAACTACTTTATTTGATAAGTTCTAACTAAAACTTTGAAAGATGGAACCTGGATTTCGCAGAACAGTGGCGAATCCGACAGTGTGTGTGTTCTTGTCCCCTCAGTATGATCTCTTCATTCTTTGTGCTCATGTGAATCTAGAAAAGCGTGTAATGCTTGCATCAACAGGAATAGATATTTGGATCAATGGATAGCCTTCAGAATGCAGACAGAATAGAATGT
The DNA here is from genome assembly GCA_019776745.2 of Taxus chinensis. NCBI lineage: Eukaryota > Viridiplantae > Streptophyta > Pinopsida > Cupressales > Taxaceae > Taxus > Taxus chinensis. The sequence continues at coordinate 746,496,420 of CM034151.1, forward strand.
AGATAGGAGAGGGATAGCGCAAGAGTATAGAGCTTGGCCTTTGCAATTCCTAGCGGGGTCTACTGTGAATCATGCAACAAAAAGTGTCCAGAACCTGAAACTAGTCTGTATGAAGAGCAAAACCTGCATCTTTAATGGTTGCCTAAACTATTCTACTCCAAAAACAATAATATTGTTTGCAAAAGTTGGATCTGTGGCTTACCAACAGCTGAGTAATGCAACCAAGCATGTAAAGAATTTAAACTATCAAACTTAATCAAACTAGAAGACTGAACTACTGAAAATGGTGAGTTTGAAACAAGAATGAGGGGCCTTTTGCATGTGCACAAACCATGCATTTATAGGAATTCAAACACCTAAAGATCAAAACCAAACTAAACTCCTAAACAATAAACAAAGGAAAAAAACTATTCCAGGGGACCAAAAACATAAATGCATGCTCAAGTCGGCAAAGAAAAGCTGGTGAAGCGTTGAACTTTGCGTGCATTCCGTCAAAAGAACATTCTGGAAAACGCGTAAAGGACCGCCGCCCTGCTCAGGGCAGCGGTTACAGGAGCGCCGCCCTGTTCAGGGCGGCGGTTTAGTCACTGAAGACCAAAAAGCCAAGAAAAGAGGGAAAAAAGGGGAAAACAAAGCACGCAGGGGCTAAGCGGGGCATGCGGGATGTTAACGCATATCCGTAAAGCTCTCTGGATCCCGAACACCTTGTGAAGAGACCTGTATCATCATTGGGGCATTTATTACACCGTTCCGCAGTACAGTACCTTACAATTTTGGGCACGTACATATTGCCCCCTCGGAGAAGTGTTTTAGCCATGAAGAGGCGTAAAACGGTGGGTTCGAGTATGGCCATCCCGAAATGGGAAGCTAGAAGTTATACCTTATACGTCCGTCTGGCGAAATGATGCCATCCAAAATTCCCGCTACCTGCAAAATGAAAGGAGAACTCAAGTGCAGATAGATACAATAACTTGGAAAATAAATGCTAAAATAATAGGGGAAGAGGACGTACCATTAGTGCGAGGATAGAAACTTACCTCCGTTGGCGCTCCGAACCTGTGAAAAGGGGATTTAAAACGAATTAGAGCGCTATATATATAAAAGTGGGCCCATTTTCCTATTCATTTGCGCGAGTCGATTTGATAGATTTTGAGCTTTAGGGCCCACGGTAGCGGTTTCTCACGCGAGTAGAGCCAAAACGTCCACAGCGAGATAGTGATCATGCCTCCACGTGCGGAACGCCACCCCGCGAGATCACAGGTTGGTTTTTCTTCAATTTTGTGCTTTTCCCTCTTCAATTTTGAAATGCTAAATTTGTTGTAATGGGGGGGTCATTTTTGAAAATGTTAGGTTTAAAAGGTCCATCTAGGGGGGGCGCCTACTGGGTAGGCTTTGTTTTTAGCTAAAATGGTCATTTTTTGCCAGTTTTTGGCTTTTTGGGGTTAAAAACCCGCGCAGGTTTTCGGACCGCGACCGCCGCCCTGGCCAGGGCGGTGGTTACATGACCGCCACCCTGTCCAGGGCGGTGGTCACGAGACCGCCGCCTTCAAGGCGGTGGTTACAAAACTGCCCCCCTGCCCAGGGCGGTGGTTTTGCACAGAATGCAAAAGGACCTCTTTTGAAAACTTACACTTGTATTTTTAGCATTTGTGTATGTTTTTATGACTCTCTTGATATTGTTTAGATACTAACTTACTCTGTTTTGTGTGTTTTTGGGTGTATGCAGGCGAAGGAGGAGTATATTAGATGGAGCCGGGAGAGAGAGTGTGACTGGCTGCCCGGGGTATTGGATGCCTCTCAGGAGATGAGGAGGACACATTGCAGAGGGCCGACATATTGCGAATATCGCGTGTGCCTCACGTTGCTCCGTCCAGTCACATACTCTGTGACTTATTCTCATACTGGGATGCAGATCGGAACACTTTCCGATTACCAGGGGTCCGTGGTGAGTGGACCATTACATTAGAGGACGTCTACCGCATTTTGGGGGTCTCGATCATCGGGAGGCGACTTACATTAGAGACAGCAGGCTCACGGGCATAGATTGCACAGTGGGAGAAATATATGGGAGATGCAGTCATCTCCATGGGGTCGAAGAAGGGGGTGAGAGTCAGATCCATCCCTTCTTTGCCCATCCCCATATTTCAACAGGCCATCATGGGGATCCTTGCCTCGAGACTGATCGAGGACAAGGGAGGGGACACTTTGTTATACTATTGGGCCCCCATCATTGCACAGATAGAGGGGCATGGCCGGATATACGCCTGGGGGGCAGACATTTTGGGGACCACCTATCACGACTTATATAGGGTGGTCCATTTACAGGAATAGTCGTTGACCCACCCAACTCTAGTCATGAGTTGGGTGTATGAGCATTTTATTCCTTATGGCAGAGGTGTGGAGGTGGCAGATCTTGGGGCTGTGAGGGCGGCCAGATGGTCAGATATGTCGGTGCTTAGAGCACCTCACCAGCCAGTAGCCTCCCTCACCACAGCAGACATGGAGGCCACACCGTACCAGCTTATGGCCAGCGTATGGGGAGAGGAGGCCATGACATTGGTCTCCTGTTCCATCACAGGGCAGCTTATTGACCGTGTGGGACGGGTGGAGGTATAACCTTTCAGAAGGGTTCCTCAGCAGTTCAGCCTCCCATATGTGGGCATGCTTCCTCCAGTAGCACCAGTTTACAGATCAGTTCGGGAGGCTAGAGGGGGGCCTAGAGGCCGTGGTTGGACAGTGGTTACCCCTGGCATTCCTATTGCAGCTAGGGGGATAGTTCGGGCTAGAGGGAGAGTTGGTGCGCCTCAGGAACCTTTACTTCGGATTACCGCGGGTCCTGTTCATAGTAGCGATGACCCTATAGATATTGACTCTAATTATGAGGAGTCCATAGAGGGAGGTTCGGAGGAGCAGATGGACGAGAGTGATCCTGAGTGGCATGAAACTCAGGATATTATGCAGGCGGAGAGGGCAGAGCAGAGCGCAGAGAGAGAGACTTTGGTTTCCGAGGAGCCACTCTCCCGGAGCCATGGTGGAGATGATGAGTCCGTTGTGGGGCGTCATGTTGCCCCAACTACAGGAGCAGCTCCTCAGTCGGCGGCGGCATCTGCAGCGGGTGCTGGCCCTAGTGACCCATCTTGGAGGCCCGGTGATCCGAGTAAGTTATCCTTTCTTCCTTTCAGTGTTAGTTTGATTTAGGACTTGTTTTAACTACTATCTCTCGTTATATTTGTATCTTGTATATTTTAGCCTTTTGCCTAGTTTCTAATTCGTCTTTCTTCTTTATTTTACAGAGACTGTCGACGAGTGGCGGGATCTAATCCGTAGGGTATGCACTGATTCTCTGATGATCCCTATGGATAAGACTCGTACGGAGCTATCCGTAGATGCCGGGGAGCCCTCAGCAGCTGGCAGGCATACCGACGTCTTTTCTCCCGTTCGGCATTTGGCCAAGATGGTGTCAACTCTCCGTACAGAGTTGGCAGGCTATAGGACAGCCGAGTGTCTTATGAGGAGCCATTCTCGTGGTGAGACCACGACTGCCCCTCGAGACCCTAAGCCTTCCGTCCATTCAGAGCGCCAGCGTAGCCGTAGTCCCAGGCAAGGGCGCGCACCTTCGGCGGGGTCGCGCAGGGGTTGAGAGGCCACTTGGCTCTCATGTAATTTTTCTATTATAGATTCTTTTGTGTATTACGGGCTCTTTAAGCGTTTTGACCATGCCTAGTGCATGATGGCATTGTATACAAATATTGACTATTTATATATATGCGTCGATTTTGGATCAAAACTTTGTCAGTTGTGTTTTCCCTTTCTGTTTCTAGCTTTCTCGTGTATACTACGATGTATGTTTTATATGATTTCTAGAATGTATGCAATGGAAAACAAATGATGCAAATGTTTACTTTCCTTTTGTGTTTCATGATGCTGATATATGATATTGTAGATATACTGTGATCTTGAATCTTAACTTTTATTAGCAATTTGGATAACTTGTATTTGTTTTGGCATAGTGATGAAAACAACCAGTATGATGAACAGATAAACTTGCCCCACTCCTAACTCCACGCAACTAGTAAGATGCGAGGGCTCGTCACCAAGAGCCAAGAAGGGCGCAAGTTATGAAATGTGATGAAATGATAGTGATGAAAGACAGACAAAGCTTTGACAGAACCAAATTGAAAGCCACAAGCCGACTCGACCTGAATGACTTCATAGTTTTGGGTGCAACTTGCTTTGCGGTTTATCCAGACTTAGACCCGTAGATGGCCACATAGTAGACAAAATCTGGGTTTTTAGGATTTTTAACTCTTTTTGGAATTTTGAACATCTGATTCATTTGTTTTTGACTCAAAGTTCGAATAGTTTGTTTATGACCTTTTAACGTTTACATTGTCTAGAGGACCCCCTAAACTTTGCCCCATGCTACTAGTAAGAAGCGTGGGTTTATCACCGTGGGCAAGGCATAGGCGAGTAAGGGCATTTCCATCCTTTCCCAACCCTACGTCACTAGTAAGAGACGCAAGCTCATCACCGAAGGTTGGTGGTGGGGCAAGGAAATGTGTAAAAATAAAATTTTCTGTTTAATCACTTCTTGACTTGTTTGTTTGAGTAAGATGTCAGTATAGTCTTATTTCCAAAGAGATGTGCATATGGGATAGATGTGACACCATGAAGCTTCTAGAACAGACCATAGGCAAGACACCTACCCTAAGAAGAAACCAAAGCGAGAACAAACTTGCAGATCTTGGTATGGTTACCGTTAAGACTTTGTCATGTCTGATTTTATTAGATAAAAGATTCTGAATTGATTGATGATATTGAAGATGGAGAGGTATGATTAAAGAAATTCATGCCAGAAACATCATGAGTTTGAAATAAATTGCTTTGAGAATAGACTCCTTGATCACAATTTGTGTAAGAACAAGTGGACAAAATGATCCTAATCTATATGAAAATGCAATGTAGATAGTTATATAAGTAGCGTTAGCTGCTTACGCGTAGAAACGTTTGAGGTGGAGAGAATTAACTGTTTCGCCAAACTCCTCACCTTCTAGCGTGCATAAGAGGTATGCACCATTTCCGTAGTCCTTCATGACTTGGTATGGGCCCAACCATTTGGGCTGGAATTTCCTTCCTTCGCCGGTCTTCTTATCGATCCGGCTATCTAGTCTTAGAACTAGATCACCTTCGTATATATCGCGTTCATAGACTTTTTTGTTATACTGCCGGCACATCCGGTCAGCATAGACTCTATGTCACTGCTCAGCATCTAACCTAGCTTCATCTAGGATTTCTAGTTGTGAAATGCGTGCTTCTCTGTAAGTGTCTTCATCTAGAATCCCTTGTAGTGAAATGCGGAGACTAGATATTTCGACCTCAAGCGGGAGAACTGCTTCTGACCCAAATACCAGCGAGAAAGGAGTTGCTCCTATTGGAGTTCTTATTGAGGTTCGATGGGCCCACAAGGCCGGATATAACTTTAAATTCCAATCCCGTTTGTTTTCTTTTACCGTTTTAAGGAGAATGGCTTTCAGTGTTTTGTCCGTTGCTTCAGCCTGCCCATTGGCTTGGGGATAGTACAAGGAAGCCGTATGATGGCTGATTTTAAATTTGTTGCATAGCTCACGAACTTCTTCATTCTTGAAAGAAGTTCCATTATCTGAGATAATGATTTGCGGGATACCGTACCTGCAAATGATTTGGTTTAAAATGAACTTAGCGATTACAGAACCAGGTACAGTTGTAAGAGGCATGGCCTCTACCCATTTAGTGAAATATTCAGTGGCCGTGATTATAAAATTGTGTCCGTCTATGGACGAGGGAGAGAACTTCCCTATCAAGTCCAGGCCCCACATAGAAAAGGGCCACGGAGTAGCGATCGGTTGCAAAGCTTGTGTCGGCATGTGGATCTCATGAGAGAACTCCTGAAATTTATGACACCTGCGTACAAACTCTATTGCGTCATGTTCTAGAGTGGGCCAGAAATAGCCCATTCGATGTATTTTTCGAGTGGTGGCGTGGCCGCCGAAGTGGCCTCCACATATACCGCTGTGGGATTCATGGAGAATCTTCTTGGAATCTTCTGTGTCAACACACCTTAAGAGCATTCCATCGAATGCTTTCCGATAGAGCACCTACTCTATAATGACATATTTAGCTACGATAATGCGTAACCGCCTTATTTGTTGAGGTGTAGCTCCTTCTGGGTACCTATGGTCCATGATATAACTAATGATATCAGCGTACCAAGGGCACCCAATATATAGCAGGTCGGGTTTCGACGTAGTTCACGCATTCATCTGGAAAGTCTAAGTCTACTAAGTTTCCTCCGTCTAACGGGTTGTCCGCTAACCAATCTGCGATGATTTGTCCTTTAACTGACTTCTGGTTTACAAAAGTTAATTCGAACTCTCCCATTAAGGTTATAAAGCGTCCCGCCTTTTTAGACAGGGACCCTTGTGTGAGGAAGGTTCATAAGTGGTCAGTTTTTACCATGACCCTTGTCTCCTGATTTAGCATGTAGTGTCTTAGGCGTTTGGTTGCGAAAACTATGGCAAGGCATTCTCGTTCTGCTTGTGTATAGCACGGTTTTGTAGTCAAGCAATGTTCGGCTAATGAAATAAATTGTGCGTTCTCTTTTTTCATCGTCTTCTTGGGCTAGCATGCAAGCTAACGAGACATCGGTAGCCCGTGAATACAAAATTAAAGGGCGATCTAGTTTAGGTGGCATTAGCGTAGGTGGTGACAACAGAAAGTGCTTAACCGCATCAAAAGCTTCATTGCAATCTTCAGTCCAATCAATGCTATAGTCTTTCTTGAGCAAGTTGTTGATTGGATGAATAGCGAAGCTCAGGTCTGGGATGAATCTTCGGATTGCACCCAGATTTCGAGAAATGATCTGATTCCGGATTCACTTGAAGGTGGGACCATTTCGAGGACAGCCCAAATTTTGGTTGGATCAACATCGATCCCTCATGAGGATATGATGTAACCTAGGAGCTTTCCTCCTGTTACACCAAAGACGCATTTCTCTGGATTTAGCGTAACTCCGTATTATATTAAACATGAAAGAATGATGTGGAGTACTTCAGGGTGGTCACAGCGCTTTTTGGCTTTAGCCAATAAGTCATCCACGTAAGATTCCACGATTTTATGAATTAGATCATGAAATATGTATGTCATGGCCCGTTGGTACGTAGCACCGGCGTTCTTAAGACCGAATGGCATAACAACATAGCAATAGGTTCCCCAAGGAGTTATAAACGTGGTTTTAGCTTGATCTTGCTCAGATATTCTGATTTGGTTGTATCCCGAGAATCCATCCATGAGAGACAAAAGCTCAAACCCAGCTGTTGCATCAACAATGACATCGATAGATGGCAATGGGAAGTCATCCTTAGGACATGCTTTTTTAATGTCCCGGAAATCTATGCAGATGCGTATCTTTCCATTATTCTTGAGAACGGGAACGATGTTTGATACCCATTGGGAGTAGTCAACTGGCTTGATGAATCCTACTTGGAGGAGTTTTATCACCTCCTCTTTTACCATGAGAGCTACTTTGGGCTTCATGGGTCTTGATTTCTATTTAATTGGCTTTGCATCTGATCTAGTGACGAGGTTGTGCACTGCAATGTGGGGTGCGACTCCTGTCATCTCCTTGTAATTAAATGCAAACGCCTTCTGATGTTCTTTGATAACTTGAGTATGTATCTCTACTTCCTCTGGGGTTAACGAAGAACCTAGCTTTAAAATTCTTGGCTCATCTTCCGTTCCGATATTGACATCGATTGTTTCTTCAATTAAAGAGGCGTTACCCTCTTCGAACTCAGGCGGTGCTGGGGGTAAATCCAAATCATCCCCATTTTCCACCGCGTATATATTAGGTTCTTTTTGTGAGGGAAGATTCGTTAGAGGATTTTCGAAGTAGGAAGACGAATGTGGAATCAGGGATAAATCTAGCATGTGATAAGAAAGATGTAATGCTGCATAGGCATTTAAATAATCCAAGGTAGCCGCATCGTTTCCAACATGGTCTAGGATGGTAGATTTACTTCCACTAAAAGGAGGATTTGTCATTGTTTTTATTAATGGTTCTTCACGAATGGATACTGTGAAGTGAGTATCTTCTAATTCATTGTTTGGAGTAAAACGTGATTCTAAAGTTGCTATTGAATCGGCGAGAAGATTTTTCTCTCGCGGGACCACCTCAATGGATATAAAATTAAACACCTTACTCAAATCTAAAACAACATTTTTGTAAAGTTACAAGTGTTCGGCTTTAGTTTCATATACCTCTGAAACTTGGTTTTCCACTAATTGTGAGTCTCCTAAAACTCTGATATTATCAATACCAATTCTTTTGGCTAAGGTGAGACCAAGGAGGAGGGCTTCGTACTCAGCGCTGTTGTTTGTGCATTTGAAATTAAGCTTGAAGGCAAATGGCATGACTTTTTCTTCTGGCGAGGTAAGAATTACACCTGCCCCTGCTCCGTAACGACATCTATCCCCATCAAAATGGAGTTTCCAATACTTAGCTGGGAATATGGAGGTTGGGTTATTCATTGTGTTTGCGCATTCTACCTCGACCATGCAAAGATCTTCTGCTGGAAGAGAGCCAACCGCTAAGGAATATCCTATACCTGCTGAATCAAATGGTAAGAACATTGGTAAATCTTGTTCTATTAATTCAAAGATTTTTGCAGTAGTCCCTAATGATACAGTTTCTTTAGTTTTACCGCCAGGAATTGGGGTTGTTTTGGCTACGCTGATGGTTTCAAGATCCGTCGTAGGTACCAAATTTTCTTTTGACTTTGAGTCAGTGGGTTTATTAATTTGGTTTGTTGGAAGTTTGAATTCTGAGTGTACACCTGGTCTCTTCTTTAAATCAGCTAGGTGCACGTCAAATGGCTTTGGATCACCTTTGGCTACAAATACCTTTCCTAGATGCAAGAATCTTACTTCTTGAAATAGCGTGGAAGGGATTGCCTTCATTCGGTGTATCCACGGTCGGCCAAGGATCATATTATAGTTAGTTTCCCGATCTATAATATAAAACTCAGTCATGATTGTTTTAGGTCCCAAAGTGACCGGTAGTATTATGGTTCCTATCGACGTGGCTTTAAGGCTATCGTAGCCTCTCAAGGTATTTCGAGTAGTGGAACAGTTTGTTTCACCATATCCCAATTTTTGGAGAAAAGAGAAAGGGACTATGTTAACCGTAGCTCCATCGTCAACCATTGCCCGTTTTACATAATTATTATAAACCTGTACTTGCAAGTGTAGGGATGGATCGCCTCGGCATGCGATCTCAGCATCTGTAGGCATTTTACTTATTTAGAATATGAATTCGACATCCCTATCCGCCTGTCCCGGAGGGTAGACATCAAATTCTATATGATTTACTTGTGCTTCTGGTGGTGGAGTGATACTAATTAAATGACCCAAACCTAACGCCTCTAAAAGAGCAGCCCTGTGAGCAGGGGAATTCTTTAGTAAATCAAGGAATGAAATATGCGAGAAGGTTTTTGTTAGATCATTAATTAGATCGTAAGCACCCATAGGTTTTGCTACAGTTTGCTGGATGTTATCTGTTTCCGGCAGATGGCTTGGAATTGGTTGAGAGAAATACTCTCGTGTCCTCGTAATTGCTTCAATGGGTAATTCAGAGTCTAACTCCACTAATCCAACTACCTTAGGTCGTGGTTGACTTCCTAGTTGTGGCGCGACTAATGGATTTAGCGAAGTTGAGGCCTCGTGATCGTTGTTTACTGTTATTGCACCTTTGTTTGTTCCAGTTGGTTTCAACCTATCGCTATCATGATTTGGGAGTGGATCATTAAAGATCTTGAGAGGGGCATTCTGAGGGGAAACTGCCCCTGCGAAGGAATTTGCCGTTGGTGATGTAGGATCTGCTAAGAACATATCCATAAAAAAATTTTTTTGTTCATTTAGCAAGCGTTGCATGAATTTGTTGTAGTCACGACACGTTCTAGTGTCATGACCCCGAATTTTATGGAAACCACAATAAGAATTGGGGTTGTAATTCCCGTTTTTTCGGTTTGGTGTGTATTGTGGCCTAAAATTCCGATCAAGCTGTTGCCTATTAGGACTAAAGTTATGTTGTTTCTGGTTTTGACTTTGGTTTTGATAACCAAAGAAGTTTTGGCTTGGTCCTTGCATGGGATTTCGCCGTTGTTGTTGTTGTGGATTATTAAAATCCACCGTATTGACCGTCGGGGTAAAATTGTTGTTTCTTTGGTTGTTTGTTTGTGACGGAGTATTAACGACATTTACCCTCTTGGACTGGTCAGCTACCCCATCTGTTGTTACCCCACGATTTTTGTTAAGGATTTTGGGTCCTTGATTGACGCTTGTGGTGGTTGTAGTATTTTGAGTAGAGGTGATTAACCTCCCGTTTGCTCCATACGTCTTATGGCCACTATCTATTGCTGCCTGGTCTATTCGTAGAGCGCTCTCAAGTAATTCGTCATAAGTCCTTAGTGGGAACTTCTAGACTTCTTCCTTCACTTCTCTGCTAAGAGAATGAAGGAATAAATCGCATAGCTCCATCTGATCCATGTTTGGAGCACTTGCTGAGGAATAAAAGACTGTGCGCCACCTTTGGATGAAATGGGCGATAGACTCGTTATGTTCTTGCTTGATGTGCAAGAACTCCCTGATTCCTATCCTTAATAGTTTGTTCATGTCGAAGGCTTTGATGAACTCAGACACGAGTTGTTTGAATGAATGTATGGAAGCCTCGGGTATTCTGTAATACCAATCGAGGGCAATGCCTTCCAGCATTTTGGGGAATATTTTAGCAACAACCCCATCCCATGGGAGTAATTCTCGAATGGTTGTAGCGTAAGCTTTGATATGCGCATTCGGATCTCCTTCTCATTTGTATTTGGGCAAATCGGGAAGAGGCCTTGGAAGCATAACGCTTCGTATGGAAAAATATAAGGGTTCCTTTAGATATTCTGAATATGTCCCTATCACATACGTCTCAACCATTGATGGTGCCTGTTGAGGAGGCGGTGGCGGAACGGGTTGTTGATATGGCGTAACGTACGCGTTGGCAGGGGCATAAGGCAATCCCTGCACTTGAGTAAACATGCCGGGGGATGAGTACATATCCCCTTGTGGTGATTATGAGTACATGTTTAAGTACGAAGGGGTACTATCCAGGAATGGATTGCTCTGTACTAGACCAGGAGGAACAATGCTAGCGATAGTGGGTCTAGTTGGCACTTGTTGTGAATACTGAGGAGTCATACCTAACGTGCCTACTCTTGTGAGGATATCTACTTGGCTAGGATGGTGCGGAGGATTGGAACTCCCTGTTTGTATGAATCTCAAATTTTGACTTGCTTGGGCCAGTTCTAATCCTCTAACCTTTTCTATTAGAGTTGAAATGACTTCGTTTGGTGAAGTCACGATATCGTGCCTTGGTGGCATTTGTTTTATAACATGGCTTTGCGGAGGTATGTGATATCCTGCTATGAACTGATCACTATCCTGCCAAGCATCTCTGAGAGTATTTTCTATACGTGATGGCATGGAGGTATTTTCTTGAGGAGAGAACTCAGGCTGTATTTGCAAAATTCCTAAAGGTGGGTACATGCCTTGAGAGCATTGTTCACTCCTAGGATAACATATTGAGTACTCGTCATCTAGAACTGAGTATGGATCTGATTGTCTGCTAATATGTGGTCTAAGTAACACCTGAGGAGATGAAGCAGATTCTCTAGTCAATGTCATATTGTTTGAGCCTGAAGGCTCTGTTTGTGTTTGAGCGAGTTTCTCCAACCACTCTGCTTGGAAGGATGAATTATATCTAGTCCTTGGCGTTTGCGTTGACAACTGATTATTTGAATAGTTGTCGCCCCACATTGAGAGTGAGGGTGATGACTGTCTATTCTGTTGGGCATAGTATGCCTCGAGACCCAGGAGGGGTCTTCCATATGCATCAAATCCCGACATATTCGGGGGGTATATGAATACCCGCAGAATAATGGGAAGGAGCGAAGGTGATTTGGATAAGATGAAACTTATCAGAGAGAAGGTGAAGTAATTGTAAGGTTCACGTCAGGTTCACCAATTTTGTACCCCAGAAAAGTGACAAGCGAGCGTGGGAATCTACAAGCGACTCTTCCGCGTACCCAACCTCCCGAGGTCGTGCCGAGACAGCTGGTGGGAATGGAATACAGGTAGTATACGGATAGACTAGTTAGGTAATCTAATATCTTCGACACGCACTAATGGAATCTGTGAATCTAAGGCAAAGAAGGCCCTTCTAACCTGGACCAGTGTGATAGATCGATCAGCCAGGATGACTACTCGAAGGCTCCAATCAATATCGAGCTCTGGAGTGATTCGATCTATGGGTTGTGGGATGTGTGGAAAATGACCCCGGATGGTTTCGTGTATTTCTCCTGATAGGGTCATATGGTGAATATAGTCAACTCTATGGACGATTCTCTGGCCTAGTCCAAAATTCTCTAACTTCGTTAGCTGTTGTGTCTAGTAGGGATAACTGTTGAATGATGATAGGTGGAATCGGAGTAGACTGAAATACTAATGTGCGTAGGCCAGTGTCTATATCAGATTGACCTGTGGACTCGTTGGGCTGTGGGGTTTGTGGATCACAACCGTATACTCTCTGTTGTTGTGGTCCTATTATGGTCATACGCGAGATCAAGTTCTAATCCCTAGTATCCAGTAATCGTATGCTTTCTCAGCTTCTATGTTTACAACCAATAGCTGTGCGATCTTCTCAGAATACCTTACAGGCGTTCTCGCGACTTGGATTCTTAAGCTTGGTATCTATATCTACGAGGGTGTCTCCAACGTCTGGCTATGGAACTAAAGGATCGCACCCGAATATTTTTTCTCTTTCAAATCCTTCTACAGTCATGCGGATGTTTTCTAGGATAACCTATAGTTTGGCTGATTTGACCAAAAATGTGTGTGCTCGGTCGTCTTCTATGTTTAACCCTCTTAACTGTGACCTGACCTATTGGAAGTCTATTGTTGTTTGGAAGACTTGTATCCTAAGGTTTTGGTCAATGTCAGTTATTGCCACTACGATATTGGGCTGGGGCACAATTGGCTCGAAAATGTATTCCTTGGGCTCCCTAGGTCCCGTAATTGTCATGCAAAAGTAGTAATGAAACAAACTATAATAAAGTAAAATCTAAGTACACTTCTAGCATATATAATTTCTTTTTGTATTTTTTGGAAATTTATAAGAAAGCAGCTATTTAAAATATTTAGAATTGACAACTAAACTAATAACGTAAAACAAAAAAAATAGCCGAGAGTGTAGCTATTTGTCTGTGCAATTTTGTATATCTATTCTAAACAACGAAATAACTAATCTATTTGCAAGATTCTCGATCCTACCCTCAGAAGTGAGGAATGAATCATAGTTTCTCAGAAACTATCAATCCCCACAACTTCCCTGGCAATATCGAGAATGGAAATAACTGAAATAAAGCGATTAACTACCTTTATTTGATAAGTTCTAACTAAAACTTTGAAAGATGGAACCTGGATTTCGCAGAACAGTGGCGAATCCGACGGTGTGTGTGTGTTCTTGTCCCCTCAGTATGATCTATTCATTCTTTGTGCTCACGTGAATCCAGAAAAGCGTGTAATGCTTGCATCAACAGGAATAGATATTTGGATCAATGGATAGCCTTCAGAATGCAGACATAATAGAATGCGGGATAGGAGAGGGATAGTGCAAGAGTACAGAGCTTGGCCTATGCAATTCCTAGCCGGGGTCTACTGCAAATCATGCAACAAAAAAGCGTCCAGAACCTGAAACTAGTCTGTATGAAGAGAAAAACCTGCAACTTTAATGGCTGCCTAAACTATTCTACTCCAAAAACAATAATACTGTTTGCACAAGTTGGATCTGTGGCTTACCAACAGCTGAGTAATGCAACCAAGCATGTAAAGGATTTAAACTATCAAACTTAAGCAAACTAGAAGACTGAACTACTGAAAATGGTGAGTTTGAAACAAGAATGAGGGGCCTTTTGCATGTGCACAAACCATGCATTTATAGCAATTCAAACACCCAAAGATCAAAACCAAACTGAACTCCTAAACAATAAACAAAGGAAAAACACTATTCCAGGGGACCAAAAACATAAATGCATGCTCAAGTTGGCAAAGAAAAGCTGGTGAAGTGTTGAACTTTGCGTGCGTTCCGTCAAAAGAACATTCTGGAAAACGCGTAAAGGACCGCCACCCTGCTCAGGGCGGCAGTTACAGGACCGCCGCCCTGTTCAGGGCAGCGGTCACGAGACCAAAAATCCAAGAAAAGAGGGAAAAAAGGGGGAAACAAAGCACGCGGGGGCTAAGCGGGGCATGCGGGATGTTAACGCATATCTGTAAAGCTTCTCTGGATCTCGAACACCTTGCGAAGAGACCTGTATCATCATTGGGGCATTTATTACACCGTTCCGCAGTACAGTACCTTACAATTTTGGGCACGTACAGTTCTCCATGCAAAGTTATCGCTAGGGTTTTTGGATGCTAGACCAGGTGTTTCCTGATAGGAGTTCTAAACCCCCTTTTTTTTTGCTTTTTTTTGTAGTTCAACTTAGGTTGGTTAGGGGCTTTTTCTTCCCTCTGGTTTTCCTTGTCTAGCACCCTGCTTTCCTTTGTCTTATCTAAATCTCCCTCAATTTGTTCTTTCTTTTTGTATTTATCCTCCTCTTGAGAGATCTCCTTATTAGGGCATTTTCTGGTGAAGTGTCCTATACGATGACATTACTTACACCTTAAATGAAAGGTTTCATATTCAATTTTTTGGTTCCACATGCCACATTTAGACTTCAAGATGATATGGTTTGGTAACTCTTGCTCCATTTCAGAAGATATGAAGAAACGAGCAAAAGCAAGTCTTGATCTATTTCTCATGGGTCCATCCAGCCCTATCAGAGCACCTATGGATTTAGTAATGTTTAGCAAGATCTCATCATCCCAAAATTACAGCGGTAGCCCTGGGAGTCTACACCATATTGGAATTATGTTTATGTTTTCAATGTTCAGGTCAAACCTATGATACCATTTTTTCAAAAAAAGGCTCGTATTACCCAGCCACCACGGGCCTCCCAGAAGCACCGATTCCAAATCAGTGTGCTGATTAAATTTTTCCAGAAAAAAACACCATGGCATAATGGTAATACTCAAATCCCCCTTTGGTTTCCAATTTCTAAGATCCCATTTTCTAATGATATCAATATTAGGTATGTAGCCTAGAAACTTACCAACAAGGTAAAAATTTGCTTTTTCCAAAGCCCTATTCACGTAGCCATCTAGAACCTTTAGAAATGTAGCCCCTTCATTGTCCTTCTCCCACGTGAACTGCCCTCTTTCTAGAGACTATGGACCCACCTTTCTGTTAGGGTTTTGAATAATCTTATTCCAGACCAAAGGTGTGGATCCCAGCGTGACCACTTTTTCAGTTTGCAGCTTTTCATCCGACCGATTCTAGTTAGTAAGAAACCTCCTCTCTACTATATCTGGCCTAGATCACAGACATTCTGTAGCCAACATAGCTGAGACTGCACTGACTGTACTTTTGTCACTATCTCCATCAAGTTTTCATGTTAAACCTTGAAATCAATATGCATTTCATAATTTACTTTAAAAACAAAATGAATTTAAGAATATGTTGAGGAGATGGAAATATTAGATTAAAAAACAAGAGACTTTCATTTTACAAAATACACTTTTAGGGAAAAATCTAAACAGGTCCATAGCCATCACAACCATGCATTTTGCGAAGGATGTAAATGGTTAGATTTTAGGATTTCTCATGCATTTTATATACTAAAGCTTGAAAAATAAATTTTACAGGAAATGTAAAATCGACCAATTTTCATAAGGTATGGAAAAAAAGGAGGGAACGTATTTTTAGATCTAATGAATAATAACCTAGAATTTTGTAGGAAATGGATACTATCAAATTTCATCAAATATTCAAAACTGAATAGGAAGAATGTAGATTTTACCATGAATTTGCAGGGAAAATAGATTTTTTTATCATGCAAATTTTTTAGGATTTGTAGATCAAAATAAATTCAGATCCATAAATGGCAGGCCACAATTTTTACAACTAAAGTTTTCAAGAGATACAAAATTACAATATTTCCATCATGTTTTTCATGTCAAATCAATATGCATTTCAGGGTGTTCCCAAAATCAATTTAAAAAAAAGATACAACTATCAAGTCAATTCTAAAGTATACAAAGTTTCTTTCTAGATGGTAAGGACTCCAAAAAATGACAAATTTCTTTATACAAGAGCAGGTACAAATGTCTATAAATATTTCTTACAATAATAGAAGTCTAAGTATGGTTTTTAGAATTAAAATTATAGAAATAAAATTATATCATGCTCATGAATGTTGATAATCCATACATTTGCAAAGTGTGAGAATCCTAGTTTTCATTTTATTTTTCAAGAAGAATAACCTCATAATGTATCTAAGGTAATTTGCAAAGTAGATTGATGGAGATAAATCTACAAATTCGAGATCTAATCTGGGTATATTTAAAATCCCCAACCTTTCCAAAAGCAAGGAAGGTGAAAAATCTCAAGTACATAATATGTACATTTCGAGTGAGATGGAGACTCATATAATGCATTGAGATGGAGGTTTAAACATGGCGTAAGGATCAAAGGGTCATGCTGAGCTAAAAAGTAAATATCAAGCTTAGCACAAAAATAGTAAGCCCATCTCATGTATGCAACCTCGGCCGAGCTGAGCATAGTAATAGCCATGAGCTTACAAGAGGAAGAAAAAAGAGAGGTAAGAGGTGAAAGGCTGAGTTAAGTACTCAAGATGACGTAAGGTAATACAAAAAGCCGAGATGATTGTTTCCGAGATGGAAAATAAGAAATAGAGAGAAATATAAAGGAGCTTAGATGAAGAAAAATTCAAACACTAAGCCAACATACCAAATATGGCGAGATAAAGGATTCGAGCCTAACCAGTGAGCCATGAATACCAAAGAAAAACATTAAACCTAGATTTTGATTGAAGATATATTGAAAATATGTAAGATAAACCCTAATT
Source organism: Taxus chinensis (assembly GCA_019776745.2). NCBI lineage: Eukaryota > Viridiplantae > Streptophyta > Pinopsida > Cupressales > Taxaceae > Taxus > Taxus chinensis. Next base: position 746,513,522 of record CM034151.1, read on the forward strand.
ACAAAGTGAAAACACAATGATATAGCAATAATATATATTTGAAATAAAAGAAATAAGATAGATTTTTTTTGAAACCATAGCTATAGGAGAACAAATGAATTACTTGGCTTATTTCACAAAAATTGTTAAGGTGTACATAACTAGAATACTAATCGAACATGAAATAAGATTGTTGCAGCTAAGCCCAGAAAATTGAAAAAGTGTCGGAATAGGATGGACCGGTGTGCCTGGATTAGGTCAGGGTTGTTTGGGTATTGTAGACCACTATTAGGTGCCTGTGACTACTCAAAACCTTAGAAATTGATTTTTATAGTGTCACTTCAATATTGATGCCCTTCACTATTTATTTCATGTATATCACACTAACTCCGCAAGATTCACTTGTAACGTGAAAATAGGAAGAGCACCTGTAAAAACTCAAAACACATCAAATCCTAATTATAAAATATGTAAATGGGGAGTTGGATTGAACCTAGTGGTCACTTGATATAGTGAAGTTATGATCTATGCATTGCACTACATTTCAGACTCTATGTAGTTTTGTGTGTGTATGTGTTCGTAGAATTTTTCCCTAGGTGGCTCTTGTGCAAGAAACACTTGAATAGTGAGAAATATATAGATGTAAAATATGTAAGTAGATATTTGCATAGGAAAATGAACTTCCCCTCTTATGAAGTGTATGTAAAAATAACAGTCCCTTATCCCTTGAATGATAGCTAGATGGTTACTTTGATGCTATTAGATTGCTCTTGGATGCAACCTTAGTTGATGATAGTAAATGCTTAGTGTTTGGTCATTTATTATGGTCACATAGATTTGTATTTATATGATTCCCTAGTTTTAATTTCGTAATTCACCACTAAAAGGATGACCTATATGAAAACAAGATTTTTAGAGAACTAGAAGAGGCCCGAAAGAGGAATGCTAGATACAAAGAGGCCATGGGTTGATAAATGGGATGAGGGTGCCTAAGCGCTAGCATCGTGGCTAGGCGTTAGTGTCTAGACTTAGAAGAGTTTAAATATTGAAATTCAACATGGGAAATAGGGTGTGTAAGACCATGAAGGAAACTATAAATAAGGAAAATATGTCAAAAACAATGGTCAATTAGTACTTTTCTTGTTAGGAATTATATAAATAGTGGTATGTGATCAGGACCTAGAAATGTACCCAAAGTGTGTGATTTAGTGTCTACATTTTCCCCCACTTTGTGTTGCTGAGTGAATAATCAATATTATAATGTAGATAGAATATGATTGTACCTGATAACCATGTAGATCGGTGATAAAATTATGTCGAGAGAGACAAGAAAATACATGGAGTGATAAAAAATGAAGTGTGGAAGCTAGAAAAGAGCAAGTGACCCTAGGGGTGAAAGCATATGAGTTGTACCATGAAATGTTCTACCTAGTGTCTATAACAAAACTATTTAATTCATTAAAAAATAAGGAATTGTTTTATTAAATCATTTAACTATAGTTAATGCTTAACTGATTTTAAACATGTAGCATTTTAAATTCAACATACAAGATTAATATATCCCTTAAGTTATCTTACACTAAAATGAACAACATTACTTACAACAACTGATTTTAAGATGCATTAATTAATGTTCACAATCCAATTAGACAATCTATCGTAACCATGTTCATCTGCAAGGGTTTACAGATCCTATTTTATCCACCTCAAATACTCATTACGAGCTAATACACCCCAGTGTATCTTTTGGTTAGGCCTTATTATAGGGCTAAGAGAACATGTGATATCTTCTTAGCATCCATCAAAAAATTTCTAAAATAACCATCATCTAAATCTCCACACTACAACAATAAGACTTCTTGAACAAATAATCTATCTAGCTACAAGCACTACTATGGACATAGTTATTCGGCATTGCGCTAGCAATCCGGGTTCCAAGAGTGTATATAATCCTAAGGATCCTATCTTCCCTTCACCTCAAAATCATTCCAGTCATAGACATTAGGATTCATTTATGTTTTTAGGTTATTAATTTCATTATTATACATCTTAAGTAATCATATATTTAAATTTGAACACCAAAACCTCAGTTAACATAACTTGGCTTCCATGTCATGCATCTCATGTCAAAACTGCTTCGGGATCCCTAAAAAAAAATATATGTCCCCACATAATGAGCTTGGTCATTACGTGTCATCCCCTCCTCCTATAGCCAACCTAAATGGATGTGGGGTATAACACACATGACATGAGATTCGTGTCTTGTTTCATGTCATCGGACTATTATTCACCAAGTTATTTAATTTAGTTTGCGTTCATACAACAATTAGGTCCCGGTAATCCTGACGATAGTACATAAACTGAACTATCTTTAAATAACTATGGTAAAGGTTGTTGGTACCCAGATTTAATCTACTTCAAATACTGAGAAACATCATGGATCTAACAGGACACTCCGAGGCATATAGATAATTGTGTATGTCATTTTGTAGCCAAGGAATAAATCTGTCTGACTTGTTAGCACTCAGGTTTTGAAAGGAGTGGGTAGCACCTGAAAGGATGTGATCTGATCCTAACTATTTTAGGTTGTGCCTTTCAACCAAGGTAAGAGACCCTATCTTGTAACCTTTATTATTGAAGAGTGCTGGTAAATCCTTCTTCTACATAAATTTTTATAGATAAGACCTTGGATAAAATATTATCAACACACCAAATATGAGTCTCAAGACTTGTCACTTCTAGATTATGGAGATATTTTCACAAGGAAAATATTACTAAAGACATTTGGGATCCTGATTGTTTTTGCATGCCTTGGTAATGGAAATTATGCTTTTGTACACACACAGGAAAAACAAGCGTAGTATGGGTAGGATTGGTTGCTTTTAAATGGATTTTTTTGTGGTTGGTGGGGAAGGATGAACTTGACACTCGAGATCCTTGAGGAATCTTACAAAATGGAAGGTTAAACCAGCAGAATGCAAAAAAACAACTAAAATGTTACTTTAACTAGAATATGTCCTTCAATGGAGGCCCAGACTAGGAAATTTTCACACAATCTTTGAGATTCTATCACGAAGGCTTGAGTTAGAAAACCCAACAAAGAATCAAGATCTAAGCTAAATCACGCATAAGGGACACCCAGAGGTTTACATAAAATCTCTGTCAATAGATGAAATAAAAGTGATTTTAAATCGTTTATTTCATTCCCAGATGAAAGCTCTTCTGAGAAATGAAATTATAGATGCCACTATACTTTCACAAGGATTGAGGCCTGTGCGATTGGATCATATTTTAATACACGATTAAAACATAAACAATAAAAACTACTCGCATACATTCAGAGATGAAACAGACACATTTTGCTAAAGACAACATAGAATAACTTGAATTTTATTTAATCTATCAGCAGGGGAAAGTTTTCTAGAACTATCTTATAGCTTGTCAATGGCTTTACTATCACAACCACCTTAACATGATCAGATTCAATACAAAAGAGATATACAGGCTTCTCAAATGGATTGTAGAAAAGATGGGCTTCTGTCAAGATTTTTTCTATTAGAAAACTCAGTCCCGACACCTCACACTCCAACCATTTGCATGATAAATTTGTGCCATTTATAAAATTTACAATAGAGCCCCTTTTTTCCCCAAAAAACTAGACATTGACTATCACCGGTGCTCTCCATGATCACGATCGTGATTCCAAGAATCAGATCTACAAAAACTCGCCAAGTGCTTAGGGGAAGATCTCATCAAATACATCCCACATTCATCTCCTACTTCTAGTAGATCACTCTTTCTTCAACTCGCCAACCACTTTCACCCCTAATTTGTCAAATCTATCCCTTTGCATGCTCAGGAGAAGAAAAAATAGAAAATCAGATCAAGCTCGATAGTCAGACCATTTTAATGGTGAAAGAGGTCTCAAGATGTTCCCCACCAAACTTAGATATCAAATTTAACTCACCTCTTTGTTTGGCGCGTAGAAAATACCAAGAAATCATGAAGACTCGCACTTCCAGGAGTGTTTCAGTAAAAATGGGGGTAAAATCAGATTTAGACTCACAAATTTCGTTGATCTTTACTTTAAATTTGGGAAATCCGCGTGGAAGATTCAATTTAAAATGGGTTCAGGGCTTCCTTTTGAATTTTTACGAACCCTTTGAAAAAATGGAAAAAATTCCCATTTTACTCCGCACCTCTGCTTCAAAAAAATGGGGCTTGACACGTGGTCCTGAGGTGGGTCCCAAAGGAATTGTGGATAAATTATGCCATTTGACCCCTATTTTGGAAAAGGAGAAATTTTTCCATGTTTCCCCCGTAGCTCTGCCCTTCAAAAATGTCTTTGATGCGGGTCCTAGTGGAATCACGCTCCCTTTTTTACTTTTAACTCCTTTTGCCTCATTGGGAAAATTTTCCAAATTTCACCCGAGGGTTGGCACCTCCGCCATTGACTAGAGCAAGCTTTGATCTTTCCTCTATCGGGCCTATGGGCCATTCTGATGTTTTAATCCTTTTGAGAATGAGAGGAAAAATTCTAAGTTTCCCCTGATGGTCCGCTTCCCCACCCCATTTGTCTTTTCAAAATGCCATGCGTAACAATGACACACCTTGAGATGATTCCTAAAATTTGAGACCTTGAAAGAGAGCGGGCTCGCGACATGTCCAGGCCTATCAAAATTTGTTTGAAGGCTTGAAGCTTCAGTGGAAGGCACCATGTGTAAGGGTTCGAGGCCATTTTTTTGGTCGTTGAAAAGTCCAAGAAAAATGTGAAGTGAGCGGAGGCCTCCAAGTTTCCTCCTAGCACTTATTTAAAATGGAACCTAAGGGCCAGTCCCCAAACATGTGTAGTTCTTCCACATGTCCCAAACCTCCCAAAAACATTTTTTGAAAAATAAATAACTATTGGAACACCCGGCGGAAACCCCCATGTGTCTCTATCCCGCCAAACCTCCACATTTTCTCCTGGCACTATTCCAAGGCCAAACCAAATAGTAAATCTTTAAATGAGTGTCATTCCTCCACGTGGACATATTTTTAAGTTGAGGCTTTTCATAGAATTTTTAAGTACCCAGCAGAGCCACGTCCAACCAAAAGAGGCCATGTTCCCTATCAATGTAAGGACGCAAACTTGACCGGGAGAAACACCCATCAAACCATAAAATGTAGAAAAATGACCATTTGAGCCCGAAGATGAAATTTTCTCCAAGGATAAAGAATTCAGGAATGTTACAAGGCTCAAATATGTTCCTAAGAGTTACATCAATTCAATTTTATTCAAGTATCTAGGGCAAAAATGACAAGGACAACAAATCCTAACTATGTAATATAGAGAGAATGGGAAAACCCAAGTTTTTGAATGAACAGAGAATGGGAGACTCAAATTATAGATCCTTTCCATAGGAACAAAGAAATGAGGAGACAAATATGGACCCATACATTATCCTCAACCCAGGAACTGATTGAAAATGGAATCAAAAGGAAAGCAGAGACATCTCAGGAACGACACAAGGAAAATAAAATGTGATAGAGGTCGTAAATCAATAGATTTTTAAAGGAAAAATAGGGCGAGACTATTTTTAACACCAACATCGGCTCCGACTCGGGGATGGGCACTCCCTACGATTATAACAAGAAAAAAGGTAGAATAAGTGCCAAAATATCCATTGGGAAATGGAGTCCATCTCATAGAGCACAAAAAATAGAGAAACCAGCAGAAATAGGTCACCAAGGACCAGAACGAGCAAAAGCACAAAAAATAGGAAGCAAAAAATAAAACTATACATTATACATAATATTTTTACTTTGATTTAGGGGAATCAATCTAAGAAATGCTTCAAATTCCTACCATTAATAGGCATCTCTAGCAATTCACCATCCAATTCCTTCAAGAATAAGGTATTTTCACCAAATCTAAAATCAATGGAGTAAGGATCCATCCATAATGAATCAAAATTTCCATGCTTGCCCTTGTCTTCATGCATGATATCCCATATTAGCACAAGATCTCCAATATTGAAAGCTTTGGGAGTAACCTTCTTGTCAAACAAATTCTTCAGCATTTCTCTGAACCTTACATGCCTTTAATGGGATGCCCTTCTCTTTTCATCAAGCTCAACAATCTGGTTAATGTGAACATCATAAGGGCTTACTTCTTGATGCTCCAATTGTTGAGTGAACTGATATGAAGATAGTTACATATGAAGGGGAAGCAAGGCCTAAGTCCCATATACCAACTCAAATGGAATCTTTCTAGTAACCCTCTTGACAATGATCCTATCTACCCAAACAACAAACTTCAACTCTTCACCCCATTTCCTCTTGTTTTGCTCCAAGGTTCTTCTGATAATTTTTAGCATATTTTTATTACTTGACTCAGCTTGTCCATTTCCTTAAGGATTTTAATTCGACGCATATGTCAATTTGATCCCATACTCATTCCACATTTCCATCAAAGGTTTATCTCTAAATCTCATGACATTGTTAGAAACAATATTGACTGGCACCCCAAATCTGCAGATGATATGGTTCAACAAAAAATCAATGATAATTTGGTGTGTTGCCTTCTTAGTGGGGATTTCCTCCACCCATTTAGTGCAATAATCAATTACTACAAGAATCTAGTTGTGTCCAGCACCTGAAGGGTCTGAAATCTCACCAATGAAATGCATTCCCCATTGCTTTAATGGAGCTTCAATTGATACATGCTACAGATGAAGGGAGCTTAAAGCTTTCAATATTCTAGAGAATCCATGGTAACTCTCACATCTTCTCACCAAAAGAGTTTTATCCTTGAAGAGAGTTTTCCAGCAATAACCAGCCCTCGGGATCTTGTGTGCTGTGACTCTTGCATCAAAGTGCCCCCCACAACCTCCTCCATGGAGATCATCAATTATCTTGGGGGATTATTCTTGAGTGATGCACCTAAAGAGAACTCCCTCTGGGTTTCTCCAAGCTAACCCATAATCAGTAATGACATATTTATGGGAAGCCAAGTTAAGGGCTCTTTTATGGTTTTTACTTAAATATGTAGGGAATTTTAAGTTTCTGAGATAAAAAATCACATCCTTGTGCCATTTGTAATTCATCAAATTTTCAAAAACACCAATCCTTTATTATTCAACCTCATTTACCTCAATAGTATTGAATTTTCTCTTAGCCATAAGATTAGCTAGGCCCAAACCTCTCACCAACTTTGTGGTTTGGATATCCATTTAATATTTTTTAACTTGTTCACCCATCTGCATCTTTTGCTTGAGACTTCCATCTCTGATAAGATGTCCTTCACCATGGTGTGGGGAACATAAGCAACCACTTTAGAACTTAGAATATAAGGCCTGAAAACCTTTGTTGCTTTCACTAAGGAAAATGCCTGCTTCTTCATAATGGTCTATTTTAGTTTAGCCCCCTGTAATGCCTTACTGAAAAAAGGCAATTGTCCTCTTAGCCCCTTCATCATCTTTTTGCAGCAGGACAGAAGAAAGAGTGTTCTTTGAAGCAAAGGAAAATAGTTGGAAAGGCTTATTTATAGTCTAGAGCTACTAATACAGGGGCAGGTTTCAATGCCTCGTTGATTCCATTGAAAGCTTGGATGACATCCTCCTCCCATTTGATGACCTGGTCCTTCTTTAGCATGGAAGTGATTGGATGGTCAACACAACAAAGTTTGATATAAATCTTCTGATGAAGTTTATCTACCCAAAAAAGGACTGAATTCCTCTCTTAGTTCTTGGAATTGGGACCTTTCTGATGGCCTCTGCTCTTTCTGGATCAGTCATCACCCCTTTTTGTGACACAATGTGACCAAGAAAATTTTCCTTCTGCACTCTAAAATGGCATTTCTTTAGATTGAGTGAGATGCCATATTCTCTACATCTCACCAGCATCTTCTCCAAGTGCAGCAAGTGATCACTTCTCTTTCTAGAAAACATTGTTACATCATCTTGGTAAACAACATTAAACTCATTGATGTAACTAGAAAAATAAACATCCATTGTTATTTGAAAAGTGGCTCCAACGTTCATCAGACCAAAGGGCATCTTGACATACACATATGTTCCCTAAGGAGTAGTAAAGGATGTCTTGATTCTTTCTGATAACTTCACCATAACTTTGTTATAACCAAAGAAACCATCTAAGGTAGAGAGAAACTTAGAGCCAGTCACTACATATAGCATGTGTTCCATGTTTGGTAAAGGATAATTATCCTTCATTGATGCTCTGTTTAGATTCTTGAAATCTACACACAGTCTGATGTCACCATTCTTTTTTCTTACTGGTACTAGGTTTGTAAACCAAGAAGAATACCTTATGGGCTAAATAATCCCTCCATCTCTTAGTTTCTTCAATTCTTCTTGCATTTTAAGAGATAGAAGTGGATTGATTGGCCTCTGTTTTTGCCTAAATCGATTAGCATTAAAATCCAAGGGAATATCATGTTGATACAAGTACTCTCTATATTATTTGAGTTCATAATAGGTCCAAGCCATGCAATCTTTGTATTTCTTCAACAATTGGATTTATGAATACTTCTCCTCCTTGCTGAAATTACTGCCTAACCAAATTTTTCTTGGTTTCTCATTAGTACTAAGATCATGCTCCTCAACATACCTCAAGGCTGCCATATGCCTATTAATAATGCAATCAACATTATCAAAATTTGATTCCAGAGCAACTAGACCGTCTAGGAATGGTATTGGTTTTTAACTGGATGATGCCCTTTCCAAACAAGGTTTCCTTTCCCTCTATTGCACACACCACTGGCTCCCAATCAATATATTGATCAGAAAAATCTTCCTTGTTCTGTAGAAATCTTCTGATTTGAGCATCATCATCAAAAACCTACAAATTTTTAATATTGTCAGGGACAAAAGGTCTTGTCAATACCTCTAACATCATATTCACAATATGGGGACATTGTACTATTGTTAAACCGAGACCCCAACACTGCAAGCATGTCTGCCAAGTCATTGAACTTTTTTTCATGATGCACAATGTTGAATGAATCAAAAATTTCAACAAGATCCCAAATTGCATGCTTATATTGCTTCATTCGCTGATTTTTTGTGGCATAAAGTTTTTTGACTTGTTTTATAATTAATTTTGAGGTCTCCTTTGACAATGATATCCTTGATACCATATTTCCAAGCAATTATTAAACCTAAGAATAGTGCCTCATACTCAGCAGTTTTGTTATTGCACTCAAAGTTGAGTTTTAAGCGAAAAAATAAAACTTTTCCTATCCTAGAGAAAGCAAAACAACAGCAGCAACATTTCCAAACTTGGAGAAAACTCCATTAAAAAATAGATTCCAAGGAGAGTCTACCTGCTTAAGGAAACCTTCATTCTTCAATCTTGTCCTCCTTTCCATCAGCAAATCTTACAAAGTTATCATCATCAACATTTATGTACAATACTTCATAGGATGCATTGTTGGGATCCTTAATAAGGTTCAAAATTTAATTTTCCCCATATAACCTGAACAAGGCTACCCTCAAGTGGGATGGTGGCATAAGACATGTCCATTTGAACACTACCACCAATACTTGCAGCCCATTTTCTTGATAGTAGCATACCCCACTTGGCCGGGGCAGTCAAAAATGATAACATCAAGTTTTAAATTTTTACCTGGGTAAGTCTTCAAGCTACACCACCAAACCCTTCACACATCCCACTACTGGAACTTCTTTGGATTCCATGACAATGCACTTCCCATATGTTGTTTCTACTTCGATATTCAGCTAATTCATGACTTCCAAAGGCATGACATTGCATGATGCCCCTGAGTCAAACATACAGTTGTGCAACAATCTGTCCTTTATGATCAAAGTGGTAAAGAATGGATCCACATTCAGCTGAGAGTCCACCAAGGATGTCCCCAAGAATATGTTAGGTGGTTCACCTAATTCCTTTAATACTAGTGGTGTTTTTAATTCTTCAATGACTAGAGGAGTCTCCACAATGTTTACATTTCTGCCTAGGGCAGCCTTTTCTTCATCCAATCCCAAGTATTCAAATGCTCTCCTTTTGTGCTTAGGAATCCTAAGAAACTCAACAATTTGGAACATATACTTTGAATTTGACTTAAAAATTGGGAAATGTCATATGGGACATTCTTCGATCAAGGCATTATTGGAAGGAAAACTAACACACTCATTCCGTGGTACAAAATTTTTGACAACTTGGGCTATGAGCAGTGGGTATGATTTTTGTTTGGAACAATAGGGCCTTTGGCAGATGCATCTTTCTTAGAATCCTCTTTAGGAATGTTTGAAAGTAAGGGAGCTTCCAGCTTTACTTGAGGCCCCGTCTCTTTGACAACCTTACTTCTTGTGTTATATTCCTTATCTTGAGCCACAACAACATTCATCAATAGTTTCCTATCCTCCTCAGATGGGATTCCTCCATCATACTTATTTATCAGTAAATCCCTTAAATATTAAAATTCATTATTGGGCAATTCAAAAGCTTTTCCAGTATCTACTTCTAGAGTATGAAAAGGAGGAAGAAGTGGTACCCTCTGAATGCAGTCCCAAAAAGTGGGAGCAGTCTCGGGCACTTATCACATCAGTTGAAGTTTCCCCTTATTGTGAGCTCGAGGAGAAACCCATCATGCAGACATCATCATAATTGTGATCATTAGCTTATTCTTCTTATTGTTGATCTTCTTCACAAGGAGCATGGGGCATGAGACATTTGTCACACCAATCAATGACCTTTGTTTCTTCGACAATAGTAACTCTGGAAGCCAAAGGATTAGGCACTAATCTATTCTCCCTACCTTGGGGCTGCCTATTTCCAAATACAACAGGTCTCTTGTCCTCTTTTATAAGATCTTTGATGATTTGTAAATCTTTCTTGGCCTTGTTTCTTGTGCTGACCTTATGAGATCTACCCAATTCCTTTCTCATCTCGGGCTAGTTTGTAGGAAATTTCTATGACAGCCCCTGCCAAAGTCTTCACAAATTATTCCAAACCATCAGCCTTGCTTGTCTGAGGTTTTTCTGGGTTAATTAGTTTTACATCCTCCCTTTTTTGAGGCTTTACGAATTGTGTTGATGTGATTCTCAATTTTTAGGGCCATAGTGAATGCCATGCCTCAAATTAGTAGGGTTTTTGTCCCTCAAGTAGTAAGCAACCTTTTTATCAAATGCATCTAAATATTTGATCAAACATGATTCATGACATGGCCTTATCCTAACAGGAAATCTTCTCAAAGTCTTATTGAACCTTGTGATGAAATCATGTACTGACTCATTATGATTCTTCTTGATATTTTCAAATTCTGATAGAAGAAACCTAAGGTCAGTTCTATCACCATACTGCAACCTAAATGCATTGTTCATCTAAGTCCAAGAATCAATAGAGTTATCTGGAAATGCCTTATACCAATCCCTTGCATCCTCTTCTAAAGTATGAAAAAAAAAATTAATGTATACATCTTCATGTGCAATCTCAAAGTCTTCCATCATGTTGATAAAAAGATTTAAATGTTGATCACTAGTTATAGCATTGTTTCCCTAGAACTTTGGTAGTCTATTCCTTACATCTTGAGGTATTGCATTTGGATAACCAGCCATTCCCACAAAATTTATAGGTCCAAAGTTGTTTACAACAAATGGAGGTCTGGGTGGGGGCTGAGCCATATTGATTCAAGGAAGTGATCTTGGGGGAGAAATAAATTGATAAGGGCCAGGGGGTCTTTGAAACATAGGATTATAACTTTCAAAATGGATACCCTCTAAAGGCCTTGTTTCTTAGAAATCCCTATTAACTTTTGAAAAGAGAGGTGTAGAATGAGAAGCAAAATTTTCAAAATCAAATGAAGGCCCTTCTCTAGTTGAAGAATTCAATTCCACAAAGAGGCTACCTAATTCAAAAGCACTTGAATTAGAAATCTTCAATGATAGGCCGGTCAATTTAATGAATGGGGATCTCTCCTCTTGACTGTTGTTCTCCCAAAACTCTCCAGGATCTTCTTCCTTATGACTTTACATATCCAAACTATGGAAACAATGTCCTAGTAGGATCCCTAGCAAAGAAAGATCTTCTTCCTTCCAGTTTTGCAAATATTACTAGCAAATCTTACTTTAACAGAGGTTTAAGACACTATTCCTTATCAAAACCAAATCAACAGGGAGTCGCTACTAAGGATTTCCACCTTAGTTCTATAAATGCACTAAAATATGATCTGTCAAATGTCTGTTAGCACTAGAAACTGGAAATGAAAGATATGAATTTACCTTACGAAAATTTCTCAGTGAATACGAGTGTAACAACTTGTAGAAACTGGAAAAGTTGCATACAACACTTATAACTTGAAACCTCTTACAGGCTCAAACACAGGATGATACTGAAACAAGATTTTCTGGTACTTAGAACATACAAGAAATGCTTACTAGGGTATGGGTATGAACTTGTAATCACAATGTCCCCAGAAACAGTGCTAGAAGCATGTTAGTACCCATATTTAATCTCCTTTAAACACTAAGAAGCATCATGGATCTAACAAGACACTCAGAGGCAAATAGATAATTGTGTATGGTGTTTTTTAGCCAAGGAAGAAATTTATCTTACTTGTTAGCCCTCAGGTTTTGAAAGGAGTTGGTAGCACCTTAAAGGATGTGATATGATCCTAACTATTTTAGATTGTTCCTTTCAACCAAGGTAAGAGAACCTAGCTTGTAACCTTTATTATTGAAGAATGTTGGTAAATCCTTCTTCTGCATAAATTTTATAGATAAGACCTTGGGGAAAATATGATCAACACACCAAATCTGAATCTCATGAGTTGTCACTTCTAGATTATGGAGATATTTTCACAACAATGCAAAGATTACTAAATACATTTGGGATCCTGATTGTTTCAACATGCTTTGGTAATGGAAATTATGCATTTGTACACACGTAAGACAAACAGGGGTAGTATGGGTAGGATTGGTTGTTTTTAAATGGATTTTTTTGCGGGAGATGGGGTAGGATGAAATTGACTTGCCAGATCCTTGAGGAATCTTACAAAATGGAAGGTTAAACCAACAGAATGCAACAAAACAGCTAAAATGTTTCTTTAGCCAAAATATGTCCTTCAATGGAGGCCCAGATTAGGAATTTTTCACACAATCTTTGAGATTCTATCACGAAGGCTCAATTTTTAAAACCCAACAAAGCATCAAGATCTAAGAAAAATCATGCCTAAGGTAAACCCAGAGGCTTACAGATAATATTTGTCAACGGATGAAAGAAAAGTGATTTTAAATCATTTATTTCAATCCCAGATGAAGGATCTTCTTAGAAATGAAATTGCAAATGCCACTATACCATAACAAAGATTGAGGCCTATGTGATTGAATCAGATTTTAATACAAGATTGCAATAGAAACAAGAAAAACTACTCACATACATTCAGAGATGAAACAGACACATTTTTCTCAAGACAACAGAGAATAAATTGAATTTGATTTAATCTATCAGTAAGGGAAAGTTTCTAGAACAATCTCAGAGCTTGTCAATCGTTGTACACTCACAACCACCTTGACACGATCAGATTCAATAGAAAAGAGATATACAAGCTTCTCAAATGGCTTCTTTCAAGATTTTTTCAATTAGAAACCTTAGTCCAGACCCCTCACACTCTAACCATTTACATTATAAATTTTTGCCATGTATAACATTTACAAGAGATCCCCTTTCCCCCCTCGAAAAACTAGACAATGAATGTCACTGGTGCTCGTCATGATCGCGATCGTGATTCCCAGAATTAGATATGTAAAAATTTTCCAGGTGCTCAGGGGAAGATCTCATCGAATACCTCCTAGCATTGAAATCCTCCTTCTGGTATACCACTCTTTCTTTAACTCGCCAACCGCTTTCACCCCTAATCTGTCAAATTTGGCCCTTTACGTGCTCGAGAGAAGAAAAATAAAAAATCAGGTCGAGCTCGATAATCGGACCATTTTAATGCCGAAATACGTCTCTAGATCTTCCACACCAAACTTAGATATCAAATTTAACTCGCTCTCTCTATTTGGTGTGTAGAAAATACCAAGAAATCATAAAGAATCGCACTTATAGGAGCATGTTTCAGTAAAAATAGGGGGGAAATCAAATTCAGAACTCAAAGCTTTCGTTCATCTTTACTTTGAATTTGGGTCATCCACATGGAAGATTCAATTTAAAATGGGCTCAGGGGATTCCTTTTGACTTTTTACGACCCCTGTGAAAAAATGGAAAAAATTCCCATTTTGCTATGCACCTCCTCTTTCGAAAAATGGGCTTGACACGTGTCCCTGAGGTGGGTCCCAAAGGAACTGTACGGATAAATTCTACCATTTGACACCTCTTTTGGAAAAAGTGTAAATTTTTCCAAGTTTCCCCTACAGCTTCACCCTTGAGAAATGTCTTTGATGTGGGTCCCAGTGGAACCACTCTCTCCTTTTTTACTTTTAACTAATTTTCCCTCAAAGGGAAAATTTTCCAAATTTCAGCCTGAGGGTATCGACACCTCCACCGTTGACTGGAGCAAGCTTTGAACTTTCCTCTATCAGGCCCGTGCAGGCCATTATGATGTTTTAATCCTTTTGAGAATGAGATGAAAATAATTATAAGCTACCCCCTATGGTCCATTTCCCCACCCCTTTTGACTTTTCAAAAAGCCATGCGTCACAATGGAGCACCTTGAGATGACTCCCAAAATTCGAGACCTTGAAAGAGCATGGGCTTGCCACGTGTCGTGGCCCAAGAAAAATTAATTTGAAGGCTTGATGCTTTAGCGGAAAGCGTCATGTGTCAGGGTCCGAGGCCATCTCTTTTGGTTGTTGAAAAGTCCAAGAAAAAATTTGAAGTGAGCAGAGGCCTCCAAGTGTCCTCCTAGCACTTCTTTAAAATGGAACCTAAGGGCCAGTCCCCAAACATGCACGGTTCCTCCACATTTCCAAAACCTCCCAAATTTTTTGTTGAAAAAATACTAAGTACTGAAGTATGCAGTGAAAGACTCCACGTGTCTCTGTCCCGCCAAGCCTCCACATGTCCTCCTGGCGGTATTCCAAGGCCAAACTAAAAAGTAAATCTTCAAATGAGCTCCGTTCCTCCATGTGGACATATTTTTAATTTGAAGCTTTGCATAAAAAAATTTTAAGTACCCAACTGAGACACATCTAACCAAACGAGGCCATGTTTCCTATTGATGCAAGGATGTAAATTAGAGCTAAGAGAAATGCGCGTCAAATCGTAAAATGTAGAAAAATGAGCATTTGAGCTTGGAGATGAAATTTTTTTCTCCAAGGATAAAGAATTGAGGAATTTTACAAGGCTCAAATACATTCCTCATATTTACATCAATTCATTTTTCTTCAAGTATCTAGGGAAAAAATGACAAGGACAACAAATCTCGACTTTGGAAAATAGAGAGAACAGGAAAACTTGAGTTTCTCAATGAACAGAGAACGAGAGTCTCAAATTATAGACCCTTTCTAGAGGAACAAAGAAATGAGGAGAAAAATATGGACCCATACATGATCCTCGACCTAGGAACTGATTGAAATTGGTAACTAAAGGAAAGCAGAGACATCTTAGGCACAACACAAGGAAACTAAAATGTGACAGAGGCCGTAAATCGTATAGATTTTCAAAGGAAAAAATGGGGCGAGGACTATTTTGAGCACCAACAAAGGTTACAAATGAGTGACGGGTAACATCATCACACGTCTATCACCCATTCTGTATACATTCCAATCTGACTCATTCAGGATAGTGTCACAATTCTTTGCAACACATAATTTTTTCCTTAAATTAGTTCAGAGTTACACATTCATGATATTAATGGTATATTTAATTTATTATTTGTCATTTATTAAAGATAATAAAGAATCTAATGAGATATCATATGGTTGTGAATATCAATTTTTTACTATTACGACATCGGGTTACTAATATCATTAACTCGATTAATCATTAAATGTATAATTAATTAATGTTCACCTATGAAACATATTTAATGCATAATTACATGTGTTTTCATGATAAATAATTTTCAAAAATATTATAGTAGTGTGGTATTGTTTTCATATTATAATAATCAATCATAAATAATCATCAAATTTCACTTTTAATAATACATTAATAATCTGTTTAAATTCAACATTATAACACTTTTTAAAATGCAAGGTACATTGTAAAAAAAACTTCAAATATATCCATTAAATGGAGGATAAACCTTACCTTAAGTACTAAATGATCTAAAATCAATAAAAAGCACAACATTCTTCTAATTTCCTTAATTTTGTTATCACTGAATCACATCACCCTTATGTTTACACAAGTGCATATACTTGAGCTCGCAGTGTGATTGGAAAACATGGGTATTATCTCCAAGTTGTGGGACTTGCTACTTGAGATAGACCTCCAGAGAATGCAGGTTCTTACTCCTAAACTACCTGCCACAATCTACTCTAATGTAGGTAAAACTAACTATCCTAATCTAACTTTCCAAGGGACCAAGGAGAGAGAATGCATAAAAAAAGAAAGCCTACACTAAAGCAGTGATACACTAGAAAAGGATGGGGTGAGGGTAGTCTTCCAATGTGTGAGATACAGAAGCAAAGTGCACACTAGAAGGGGTGATAACAGTTCTCCCAAATCTAGTAAAATGCATTCACAACAATATTTCATACATGCACAATAATAATGATCCCTTTCCATAGCATAAAAATAGACACAATATTCTTGTTATGAAGGATGAAAGGGCGAGGAGAGTGCAAATAAACACGGTAGGGGAAGATGCATCCACAAACTTGTATTTTATTGCTTCAAGATATGCACAATTCAATCTATTACAAGATAGGGGCTTGGATCACCACGCAAGGAGTCCAATATAAGGGCCTTCAACACATTGGCTTCACAAAACAATTTTGATAGAGCTTTGCTACAATAAAAAATCCTTCTTTTACAATGAGCCCAACACTCCCATTTATAGAAAAAGAAGAAGAGAGAGAGGGGAAAAATAAAAATCCTGAAATCTGTCCTTTAACCACTTGTAAGAGATATTAAATGGATTGAAATTATTTTATTTTTCTTGCTAAAGGATCCCCATACTGCCCCATGACTTGCAGTAGTGAAAAATGTCAGCCCATGCTTCATTGAATGCGTCTAACTACCAAATAAAACACTATTCTAAACTTGTCTGTGTTTTCTGCAAAATCTCTATTTATCCTTCATAAAATCTGGAATTTATTGATTATTGTGCATCGAGATTGAAGCCACGATTCCAACGGTACCAATTTCTTGTGATTTAGTTAAGAAATGAAAAATTTATGGCCTTCTGAGTGTGAGCAGCTATTTTGGGTCTGCCAGACATTTTCTGTCATTTGAAGGGAATGAGCATTAATCAACTAGAGTTTAATATGTTTATTTCCTCGTTCTCATTCCAGGAAGTCCAATTTTATTAAATCGGAGCTTGGAGTAAAAATTTATGGCCGTTTGAATTTCGGGAGGTCAAACATTG
This sequence comes from Taxus chinensis, assembly GCA_019776745.2. Taxonomy (NCBI): domain Eukaryota; kingdom Viridiplantae; phylum Streptophyta; class Pinopsida; order Cupressales; family Taxaceae; genus Taxus; species Taxus chinensis. The sequence goes on from CM034151.1 coordinate 746,530,998, forward strand.
ACTCTTTCTCTTTATTGCGGCTATTTTGGAAAAATTAGGTCCGCATGTCCCGGCTGTCCTAGACAAAACTATCCATATCACCCGATTCATGATTCCTTTTCCTTACGTGTCTGTTGTTGATTGGGCCATTAGGGCCGTTGAATTCCGCATTCTTCACAATGTTTGGTTCCTTTTGTGGTCTTTTCACCTTTGTGCGTCTCGTGCGTCCTGACATCCCGGCTGTCCCGGACACATTTCTTTGCACCACCCATAATGCACTGACTTCTGGAAAAATAAGATTTTCACTTCCCACACCTACATGCGTCCCAACTGTCCCATGGACCATCTGGGACAAAAATGTCCAATTTTACTGCAAAACACCAAAATGAGCCCATTTTCCACATTTTTTCCAATTTTCTCTAACTTCTTGGGTTTTTTCCTGGATAGGAAGTTAGAGAGAAGCTAAGGGGACCCAAAAAATATGATTTTTAGCCTTGAATCGATTCTAATTTCTCGGGACAGAATAATTTGATGCATGTTATTAAAAATTAACTTGAGGGGTGAATTTCAGATAACAAATACCACATGCGATAATAATATACATTCACTTTGAATCAATTATATGTTCATTTATTACAAATAAAAGTAATAGTAATTAAGCGAACAATAAATTTCACATATTCCTTCTTAATCCAGCTGAAGTGATAACAAACCTACATGATCAATTCTACATGGACAATTCAAATCAAACTAGCATGAAATGATACTCCTTATCACTTATGGTCTATTTCATTATAATTCATAATAAATTCATTTAGAATCAACATACTTAGCATACCAATAACTACAATAATGTATCTTATGAATTAATGACTATGAACCCTCTAGTCAATTCCTTCACCAAGAACAATTACCCTCTAAGAATATTTTATTATTTAATGAGAATAAAACTTCCTAAAATGCTACCAAAGGTTATTATACAACCCTTTCTCAATACCTTCAAGATAAATTAGGAACTAGTCTAACCCAATTCTTGTTAGACATAGAATTTACTATTTAAGACAAAACTTACTTTACTTGATCTATTCCCTAAGGTCATGCATGATTTTTTTCTTGGACCATAATTTATACCATTCAAAATAGTAGTCGAGAATATCTTTTATTGACTACTAATATATTTCAATTCTTTTGATATCACAATTCAATTAAATATTTACACTATCATTTAATGGGAAGAGATAGAAATGATTCAACCAATTTACCATAATCATTATGAATATCTATAAAATATTGAACTTACCTTAATCATATCAAATTGTATAAGTAGTGTTCTATAATTTGACATACAAGTCTATGTAAATTCCATCAATATATTTGAAGGTACAAGTGATTGTAAAAAAAATCCCAACATTACAAACATATTGTAAAATAATTATAATTATCCGTAACAAACGAATCTATTCTAAATAGGTTAAAACCATAACATATATTCATATCATAGTGTTGTCTATTTGTTTGACCATAATATGCTTCAACAGCTGAGAGAGGTCTGCCATATGTGTCGTATCCCAACATATTCGGGGGGTATATAAATACCTGAAGAATAATGGGAAAGAGTGAAGATGGATGAAAGAAATGAAAATAAAAGCAGAACAGTTGTTTGTTTCACATCGAGTTCACCAATTTTGTACGATAGAAAAGTGACATGTGAGCATGAGAATCTACAAGTAGCTTTTCTTTGTACCCGACCTCCTGAGGTCGTGCCGAGACAACTGGTGGAAATGAAGTATGTGGGGATATGGCCAAGCTAATTAGGCAATCTTATATCCTCAATATAGAATAATGGGATCTGTGAGTCTAAGGCAAAGAAAGATCGCCTAACCTGAATTGATGTAATGGATCATTCAGATATAATAGCTATTCGGAGGCTTCAATCAATGTCGATCTCTACCGAGATCGTATCTATTGGCTATTAGATATGTGGAAAGTGACCTGTAGGTGCTTCGTGTATATTCCCAGACAAGGTCATGGAAAATGGTAGTGAGAGATGTAGTGGGTTTTATAAGAAACTATGGGTGGTTTTCTGGTCTAGCCTAGAAAATATTAGCTTGATTGGCTTCTATGTTTAATGTTTATGATATCCGACGGGAGTGGTGAGGATCTAAATACTAGCGTACGTAAATTGGTGTCAATATTTAACTAACTTGTAGGCCCGTTGGGTTGTGGGACCTAGGGATCACAACCATGAGTTTGTGGTTGCTATGGACCTGTTATGGTAATGTGAATAATCAATCTCTTCTTCCAAATATCCAATAGTCATGGGATTTTTTAGCCTCTATGTTTAAAACTAGAAGTTGTGTGATTTTCTCAGAATACCTTGTGGGTGTTTTGGAAAGTTTAATACGTAAGCCAATATCTATGTCGATGAAGAGATATCCTTCTTTTGGCTATGGAACTAATGGATCACAACCAAATATTTTTTCTCTTTTAGGTTCTTGTATGGTCATGTGGATATCCTATCAAGGAAATCTATAGTTGGGTTGACTTACCAGAATGTGTATGCTTTGTAGTCCTCAATATTCAATTGTCTGAATTTTTCACTAACTACTTATGGGTTTATTGTCGTTTGAAAGACTTGAATCGTAAGACGTTGATCTATATCCGTTAATATTGTGAAGAGATTTGGTTGAGGTACTACTGGTTCAAATATGTAATCCCTGGGCACTTTGTGTCCCGTAATTGTCATGCAAAAGACGATTCAAATTTAACTAAAATGACTAAACTAACTATGAAAGATATATCTACACTATGTTTATATTATTTTATTTTTGTATTTTCGATGATTTATATTTGAATTTTTTTTAAAGAGAGACTATTCTAATATATTCAAATAATGAACAATTAATCTAATAACAGAATTAAAACAAGCAAGTTAGCATGATATAGTTATTTTCCTGTGCACTTGTGAGATTATCCTAAATATTTAAATAACTAACTAGTTTAATCGAAATACCTTCAATCTTACCTCAGAAGTGAGGAATAAATTACAGCTTCTCAGAAGCAATCATTCCCCACAACTTCCCTAGTAATATTGAAAGCAAGCTTTAACTGAAATAAAAAGATTTGCTACTCTATTTGATATATTTTAACTATAACTTTGATAGCTCAAACCTGGAGTTTTATAGAATGGTGGTAAATCCATTTGTCTCGTGACTTGTCCCCTCAGTGTAATCTCTGTGTTCCTTCATGTTATTATGAATATAGAAAACTGTGAATGTGATAGCGTCAGTAGAAGAATATACTCAAACAATGGAAGATTTGGATATAAACCGAATACAATGCAAGTAAGAGAGGGATAGTGCAAGTGAACAGAGCTTGACTATGTGATTCCTAGCAGGATTTATTGTGGGGATACAACGTAAATATACCGAGAATTCTGAGATCTATTTCTTGTGACAAAACAACAACCTACAACTGTAAGATTATCAAATGAACTCTAATCTATAGCTGAAACTATCTTATGCTTAGCTAACTGTGTATGATAGTAATGGAGCAAAATGAAAGTGTGAAGATCAAATGATTTCTAAAGCAAAAAGGAAAGGCTGAGAATTCTTGTAAAATTTAAACGTATTGAAACTTTTGGGAGAACTCCAAAACACATTGAATAATAATTCATAGAGGGAGAGGGGCCATTTTCTTGTAAACAAGTTGGGTATTTATAGCATTTGGATTTACCATAGGGTAACTTGGAATTTAACTCTTTTACTATAAAAAAATATAAATCACTATTTACCAGCAGCCGAAACATAAATACAAGCAAGAGTGGTTGAGAAATGTAGGTGCAAATTGAATTTCTACATTTGATGAAATTGTCGTAACATTATGGAAAACAAGGATAGGACTATAGCCCTATATAGGGCGGTGGTTATAGGACCACTGCGCTGTCCTGGGTGACAATCATGGAACCATCACCCAGGAAGGGTATGGTCCCATAACTTAAATACCAAAATGCAAAGGAAAAAGGGGTAGAGGTAAGAACAAAACATGCGGAGGCTGGATAAAGCATTTGGGATGCAAATGTATACTTGGCGAGATTTTCTAGATTTTGAACACCTCGCGAAGAGATCTAAATCATCATTGGGGTTTCCGTAACCTCTTTCTGGTGGTAAAGTACCTTAAAATTTTGGGTACATACATATTTCCCCCTCAGAGAAGCATTTTAGCCATAAAGAGGTGTAAAACAATGGGTCTGTCAACACCAATCGGGCACTATGATAGTTCTTCACCGGGAACTCCTCGTGCTATGATTATTTACTAATGCACTGCTTTTAGTTTGGCGGATGTAATCGGGAAACACAACAACAACATAGCACAAGAATACCATAGAATATGATAAGAAGGAATGATGGTAAATCTGAAATATCAGTGTAAATTACCATATCAACATGAAATTGTTACAATCTCACCCATGAGGTACTTCAATTGTTACTGACTTCACTTGCCTTCCAACAATAACTATGGGAGAAACTTCATAATTACACCTCTTAATGGCTTCTTTAACACACCTTCAAAATGATGGCTTCCTTTACACACTCATACAATATTTCTCACTACTTCCTTCTATGCTAAATGAGGGGGGTGGCCTCTTTATTTATAGGAATTCAGGCTTATCCACCCTATCTCTAAGATAGGATAGGAAATCTCTTCCGGCCAATCATATTCCATTCCTAAACTCTTGCCTTTACATGTAGGCTTATCTTCTAAGATAAGATAAAACTTATCATCTCACATGGGTTCCACCTTTTTAGACTTTCCACAAATAAAATACACAAAATATTTATGGCATCACTCTTTTTCCTTATTACAAATATAATATTTCTAATTCCTAATCATGTAGACCCTACTTCTCTACTTACCCAAACTTTGACATTTTAACATTACCAGACCACTTATGAAAAATATTTATTTTTTACAGCATTCCTATTGTACTTTGATTGTTACCATACTCTACTTTATTGGCGGGGTCAAACTAGCGCGTTGTTATCTTCTATCGGACACTACTACTAATTATACTTAACAAAATCCTATTCCTAATAAATACATTAATGAAATAGAAATTACGGAGGAAAATTTTAGTGTCGACATCTTTCCCCTTCCTAGATTCTACTCCATCCTCGAAGAAGACTATTTCGGTGCTTGGAAAATCTTAAACTTGTCGTGGTTGACCCATTTTGTAATGGGAGTGCCATCCAATTCCTCTAGTTATAATGTACCATTTTGATGCACAGCTTCTATTTTGTAGGGCCCCATCCATTTGGGATGAAATTTTCTTTGCCTTCTTTTTTTGTATCTAGAATCATATACTAGAACCAAGTCATTCACATGAAGTGGAGACCAATGGATATTTTGATCAAAGTATTCCTTCTGCTTCATTTTCTTCTTATAGCTTGTATCATTCTTTATTTCCCTCATTTCCTCTAGCAAATGAAGATGTACCAACCTTTCTTTTATTGAATCACTTTCATCCATCCTTTCATTTTTCATAACTCTCACAGTGGGAATATCAAACTCAATAGGAAGAACTGGATAAATGCCATAAGCCAAATAAAATGGGGAGTATCATGTTGTTGAATTTGATGTTGCCCTATATTCCCACAATGTTGCATGAATCATTTTATCACACTTATGTACCTGTAAGGATGCATATTTTGCTAGAATTTGAAATAACACAAATTTTGTTTGTTCCACCTGTCCATTTGTGCTTGGCTTGTATGTTGTTGCCTTCCTACGCTTAATAGAACACTTGTTGACTAGGGATTCTACCACCTCATTAATGAAGTGGCTTCCTTGATCTGTTACAATTTCTAATGGGAAAACAAATCTAGTGACAATGCGTTCATATCTGAACCTTGCCATTGAACATCCATGGAAGTTGTTTTCAATGGCCTATCTTCAACCCACTTGGTTAAATAATCTGTGGCAACTACAATATAATTATTTTGGCGTGGGGTAGTTGGAAGTGGACCTAAAATGTCTATTCCCCAATTTTCAAAGGGACCAAGTGGAAGAATAGGGCATAATGGAGCTGATGAAGTCTTACAGTTACCATGTGTTTGACAAATATCACATGTATTACAATAATTATAACAATCTCTAAAAAGAGTGGTGGGCCAGTGATAACCTGTATCCAAGATCTTTCTTGCTGTAAGTTTTCCAGAGAAGTGTCCTCCACATGTACCATTATGGAATTCTTCTATCAGCTCCTTCCCTTGATCACATCCAACTACCCTCTTGTACTGTCCATCAGGTCCTATTCGAAATAATACTCCATGCAGAATAGAATATGGACGACTGGCTTGAGTAATCTTCCTCTTAGTCTTTGCATTAGCACCATCAGGAAACTTGAATTCATTTAGATAATTCCAAATATCTATTTATTCACTAGGGATTGTGTCAAGGGATATCAATGTTGCATCTGGCAAATCATCATCATCACAAGATGAACTTAAACCATCATAGGCTCGAGAGAGTGCATCTTCATTGACATGCTTCTTTCCTGGCCTATCTATAATATCAAATTCAAATTCTTGTAGCAAAAATTATCCATCTTGTTATCCTCCCTGATGGGTTAGGCTTATTTACAATATATTTTAGAGCCTGGTGATCTGTTAAAACTATAAATTTCTGCCCTAGCAAGTAATTTCTAAATTTCTTTATAGCAAAAATGATAGCTAGAGCCTCTTTTTCAGTTATAGTATAATTTACCTCAGCCTTGCTCATTCATCTACTCCCAAAGTAAACTGGATGATCATTCTCATTTTCATCCTTTTGGCTCAGAGTACTTCCTAGTGCTACATCTGCGGCATCAATATACACAATGAATGGCTTGCTCCAATCTAAATTCTTTACAACATGTAAAGACACCAGGTCTTCCTTTAGTTGTTCAAAAGCTTCATGCGCCTTATTTCTTGGTTCATAAGTAACATCCTTCTTCAAGAACTGAGTTAGTGGCTGTGTAATCTTTGAGAAATTCTTGATGAACCTTCTATAGTAACCCACATGGCATAAAAATTATCTCAACTTACTTCTATTCATATGAAATGGAAACTCTTTGATTTTTTAAACTTTATCATGATTAGTACCAATACCATCTCTGGATACAACATGCCCTAACAAAACACCTTTAAAACATCCAGAAACACACTTTGTATGGTTTAGTGAGGCTTGTGCTTCATCTAACGTTTGAAATGTTGTCTCCATCTAGTGCAGGTGGTAAATATTTCTCCCATAGATGTAAAAATCATCCAGAAATACTCTGATGAAGTTCCCAATGTAGGGTTCAAACACCCTATTCATCAAGCGCTAGAACATTGCCAGAGCATTACACAACCCAAAAGGCATAACTCTATAAGAAAACGTTCCCAAGGAGTGGTGAATGTGGTCTTAATCTGATCTTTCTCCGCTATACGAACTTGCTTGTATCCGCTATATCCATCAGCAAAACTATAACGCTCCTGTCCAGCTACTTCGTCGAAGATCTGATCTGAGAATGTAAGAGGGTAATGATCCTTCTTTGTTTCCCTATTGAGCTTCATATAATCAACACAAATTTGTAGCTTTCCATTCTTTTTTATTGAGATCAAAATGGGAGAAACCCATTCTGAATTCTCCACAGCAAATATGAATCCTACATTAAACAACTTATCTATTTCTTCTTTTACAGTCTTGGAAAAATTAGGATTCGTTCTATATGGCATTTGCTTTATGGGCTTAACACCATCTACCAGCTCAATAGAATTTTCTACCCAGCTTACTTGATGGAGTTCCTTGTAATCAAAAGTGAATATGTGTATGTACCTTCGAAAGAGTTGGAGGTAGAATTCCTTCTCACTCTCCATCATAGCATCACCAATCTTTATTTGTTGGATACGATCATCAATTTCTTCTTCAGATAATTTTATGGGTTCATGAGTCAGTGTGACTAGAAGGATATCCTTGACCGAAACATCAAACTCACTTTATTTATCTTCTATGTCCACTTCACTGGTACTAGACTAATCAGAGGATGTCAAATCATCAATTTCTTCACTTGAATCCATAGGTTCTGTCTTAGATGCTGAGGGATCACATTTATCTTCACCCTCTCTCTACCATGTCCAAGTGTCATGAAGCCTTCAATCTATTATTTTCTTGCATGAACTCTCCTTAGCCGTGGTCTTCCCAACAACATTGGGTACGCAATAGTACCATTTTTCATCACCTGAAAGTCTACCACACATACAACACCCATAACAGCTATTGCCACATTTGAAACTACACCTTCTTATTTAGTTTTTCCCTTATTTAATGACCTTAACATAAGTTTTGAGGGGTGATAAATTTTTAAACCCAACATATTCATTACAAACTCGGTCATTACATTAACTGTAGCACCTCCATTGACTAAGACATCATGAATTGAAATACCATTACATAATACCTCAGCTTGTGGAGCGTAGGGATCTTCCTCTGCCTCCAAAACAGGGACCTCAACCTCCTTCCTTCATTGAGCATTGAGTCCACTTCGCAGCTCCCGCCTCTTCTTAGAAGACATAGCCAAGATTTGACCATATGTAATATTTGCAGGCCTTTTGGACAGATCTTCTAAGATGGAGTATGGTCCTTGTCCCTATGAAATCAAAAAATCTTGCACACCCTAATTTCTTCTCCTATGTTTCTTACTAGTTTCTCCTTTCATCTTCTTACGATCATTTCCATTTTGGTTATCTTTTTCTTATTTATTTTTGTTACAAACACATCTACTTTATTATTTATGCTCTTATCTACTACATGAAAATAATTCACATGTGTTTTTCCTTTATCATTATCTCTTGTACCAAATGTAGAAGCTCTATCTGGATAATTATACTTATAATGACTCTTTTTATAACAACCATAACATACAACTTCAGAAATATTTATTTTTAGACCTCTATCTCCTCCCTGAGAACTAAATTCATTTCCTTGAAGAAGATTAATAGTTAACTTGCCCATCTTTCTGAGCAGATCTTCATACTCAGTAGATGTACTAGGAGAAAGATTTGTGCTCACTAAGAGTGGTTATGGATGTTAGACCAAGGGTGCTAGTGTAGGCTCTACTTTAGCAACAATTTCTTTGGGCTCCTCTTTCATGCTTTCTTCTTACCTTCTTGCAATCTCCTTTGATTTTTCAATGGTAGCTGGGCGGTCATACTTTACTCATTGTCTGATCTCTGGCTTCATTCCAAGAATGAAGTTCTTACAGAGGAGATTATCCACGCTATTCATCAACCCATCCGTTAATCCTTCCTTCTAGATCTGGGCATCAAGTTTCCTCCTTAGCTCTAGAATACGAGCATGATAATCCCTTATCTTTTCCTTCTCTCCTTGGGATAGCTTTGTGATATCGATCATGAGATATACATATTTCTATTGTTCACCAAATTCTTCAAGAAAACTTTTAGTTAATAAATCCCATGAATTTTTCACATTATCACCTAGTGTTTCAAACCACCTAAGGGCTGAACCATCCAAAAAGGTAGAAAAAAAATTCAGTCCATTGTTCCCTTCTTATGAGGGCATTACAAATGCAAGATCGTTTAAACTCTTGAATGAAAGAGGAAGCATCTTCGTTAGATTGGGCTGAAAATATAGGAATCTTCCCCATTTTCAAAAGTAACCACACTGAAATACCAACCCACAAGTACAATCAACAAGACTTATGTGCACAAATAATTGGAATCAATATAATAGAAAATAGAAAATGACCATAGTAATTATGGTAAAACTTGAATTACTGCGGTAAAAAACTGACTTTACTGTGGTAAACACTATTCACAATAGAAAGTGAAGTTATTGTGGTAAATACTATTCATGGTAAAAAGTGACTTTACTACGGTAAATACTATTCACGGCAAAAAGTGACTTTACCATGGTAAACTATTATGCATAGTAAAAACAAGGTTACCCTCCAAATGTTTTATGACTAACTGGGAATATATCTCTAGAAAATCCACCAACAAGGAATGGTCCCGACAACGGAACCAAAATGTCAACACAAATCTGGCACTATGATAATTCTTCACCAGGAACTCGTCATGCTATGATTATTTACTAATGCACTACTTTTAGTTTGGTGGATGTAATATGGAAATACAACAACAACATAACACAAGAATACCATAGACTATGATAAGAAGGAATGATAATAAATCTGAAATACCAGTGTAAATTACCATATCAACATGAAATTGTTACAATCTCACCCATGATGTACTTCAAGTGTTACTGACTTCACTTGCCTTCCAACAAATAACTATGGGAGAAACTTCACAATTACACCTCTTAATGGCTTCTTTAACACACCTTCAAAATGATGGCTTCCTTTACACACTTACTCATACAATATTTCTTACTACTTCCTTCTATGCTAAATGAGGGGGGTGGCCTCTTTATTTATAGGAATTCAGGCTTATCCACCCTATCTCTAAGATAGGATAGGAAATCTCTTCCGGCCAATCATATTCCATGCCTAAACTCTTGCCTTTACATGTAGGCTTATCTTCTACGATAAGATAAACCTTATCATCTCACATGGGTTCCACCTTTTTAGAATTTTCCACAAATAAAATACACAAAATATTTATGACATCACTCTTTGTCCTTATTATAAATATAATATTTCTAATTCCTAATCATGTAGACCCTACTTCTCTACTTACCCCAAACTTTGATATTTTAACATTACCGGACCACTTACGACAAATACTTATTTTTTACAGCATTCCTATTGTACTTTGACTTTTATCGTACTCTACTTTATTGGTGGCGTCGTACCAGCAACGCCGTTATCTTCTATCAGATGCTAATACTAATTATACTTAACAACATCCTATTCCTAATACATACATTAATGAAATAGAAATTACAGAGGAAAATTTTAGTGTCGACAGGTCCAGGTATGGAGCTCCCGAAATGGGGAGTTAGAAGCTATACCTGACATGCTTGTGTGCTGAAATGTCACCATCCAAATTCCCGCCATATGCAAAATGAAAAAGGGACTCAAGTGCATGTAGATAATGAAAATCGAAAAATAAACACTAAATTAAAATGAAATGAGGACTTACCATTTACGTGGGGACGAGGAACTTACCCCTGTCAATGCTCCAAATTTGCGTAAAAACACTCTAAATAAGATTAAAATATTATATATATATAACAAGCTCATTTTAATATTCATTTTCATGTATCGATTTGGTGGTTTTTGAATTCTGGGACCCATGGTGACCATTTTCAACGAGAGTATAGTCAAAACACTCGTTGTGAGATCATGTTCATGCCTCTGATAGCGAAAGATTGACCTGCAAAGTCTTAGGTTAGTTCTTCTCAATTTATCGTTTTTAAACCTAAAATATAGAAATGTAGAAAATCTTTGTCTTGGGGGGATCAATTTTGAAAATTTTAGTTTTAAATGAGTCTCTAGGGGGGGGCACCCATAGGGTAGGTCTTTATTTTGTGAAAAGTGATATATTTTTTCCTTTTTAAATTATTTTTAGGGCTTTAAGGGCATTCACCGATTCAGGACAGGACCATTACTCTGCACAAGGTGGTGGTCATGGGGACCGTGGCCCTATGATGGTGGTGGTTACAAGATCGCCACCTCATAAGGTGGAGGTTATAGGACCGCCACCTTAGAAGGTGGCGGGTTAAGGAATTGCCACTCTGTACAGGGTGGAGGTTCGTAATAGAATGCAAAAAAAGATGTTTTATTTAATTGTTTTTGCATTTTTAACATTTCTATATATGTTCTCGATGATTTTTCTAGTTGGATTATGTTACTAAATTACTCTTTTTCTCTATTTTGGGTGGATGCAGAAGGAGGATTATATTAGATGGAGTAGAGAGAGGGAGTGTGATTGGCTCCTGGAAGTGTTGGATACATTGACCCAGGCAAAGAGAGACACTTTGCAGAGGGCTAGTATTTTGAGGATGTCTCAAGTTCCTCAGGTTGCTCCTACCAATCACACACTACGTGACTTATTTTCATACTAGGATGCAGACTGGAATACCTTCCGGTTACCAGGTGTCAGGGGTGAGTGGACTATCACCCTGGAGGATGTTTATCGTATACTGGGGGTTCCGATTCTTAGGAGGTGGTTGTCTCTTAAGACAATAATATCCAGATCTCAGATGGTTCAGTGGGCTACCTACAAGGGAGATGATGTTGTATCCATGGGCTTGAAGAAGGGGGTGAAGGTCCATTCCATTGTTGCTTCTCCTATCCCTGTGATCCGCAAGGCTATTATGGGTATCTTGGCCTCACGGTTGATTGGGGACAAGGGGGGGATACTCTATTCTACTATTGGGATCCCATTATCACCCATGGTCGTGTTTATGTTTGGGGAGTAGACATTATTGGGACCACCTATCATGATTTATATAGGGTGGTCATATTACACGGGTAGTCATTGAGTTACCCCACTCTAGTTATGAGTTGGGTGTATGAGTGCATCATTCCCTATGGGAGAGGTGTACAGGCAGAGGATCCAGGGGCTGTTAGGGCAGCAAGGTGGATAGGGATGATCATACTCAGGATGCCACACTAGCCAGTGGCTTCTCTTACTATTACAAACATGGAGGTCACTTCTTATCAGGCTATGATAGGGTTATGGGGAGAGGAGACACATACATTGATTTCCTGCTATACTATAGGTTAGCTGGTGGATGGGATGAGGAATTTGGAGACCCACCCCTTTGATAGAATACCTTAGCAGTTTGGCCTCCCTTACATTGATATGCTTCCTCCACCGGGGCCAATATACAGGTCTGTTCGTGAGGCCAGTGGAGGTCCTAAAAGATGATGTTGGACTATTATTACTCATGGTGTTCCCATTGTAGCTAGGCAGGTGGTTCGTGCCCAAGGGGTGGACAGTGCTCCTCGAGCACCTTTACTTCAGATCAGAGCCTCTCCTACTCATAGTGGAGAGGGAGATGAGCCCATTGATGTGGACTCAGACTCTAAGGAGTTCACTGGAGAGGAGATAGAGGAAGATACGGTGGGGGATGAGATTGGAGGTGGAGCTGGTGGGATAGCATGAGGAGGATGGTAGAGATTCTGAGTGGCATGAAACTTAGGATATTTTGAGTGCTGAGAGGGTGGAGGAGAGTTGAGAGAAGGTGACCTTGATCTCAGAGTAGTTTCCTTCTCAGGACTTAGGGAGAGATGATGAGTCTGTGACAGGATGTCACTTCTTTCCAGATTTGGGAGAGGCTCCACAGTCAACGACAGTGTTATTGGTAGGCACATATCCTAGAGATCCCACATGGATGTCTAGAGATCCGAGTGAGTTACTACTCTTTTATCGATTTTGTTTTAGCTAGAAAGGTTTAGTTGATATTTCACTTTTGTTGTTTCGTTTGTATTTGACTTTATTTTTTGATTTTCTAACTTGTTATTTCTCTTTTTTATTCACAGCGAATTCTAAGGGATGGCGATACTTGATTCACCAAGTGTGCGTGGACACCCTGTTTTTCCCCTAAGAGAGTACTCGGGCCAAGCTTACTGCAGACGTTGGAGAGCCTTCAGCAACTGGTAGACATACTGATGTGTTTTCCCCTATTTAGAATGCAAAAAACTTTAGTGACCTCCCTTCATGCTGAGGTAGCTGGATATAGGACTCCTGAGCATCTTATGAGGTGGAGTCGCTCTTATAGTGAGACCACAGCTAGTGGCCATGATCATGAGTACTCAGTTCATTCAGAGCGTCGTCGTAACAGGAGTCCTAGGCGTGATCATGCACCCTCTAAGGGATCCCATAGGGATTAAGAGGTCATTTGGTCTTTTTGTAGTGATTCTGCTAGATGTTTATATGGGTTATTTTTTTCATATTTTCCAGGTTCATTGAGCATTTTGACCATGCCTAGTACATGATGGAATTGTATTTAGAACACGATATATATATATATATATGTCCTTTTTTGATCTAGATCTTATTGTATCAAGAATTTTGTGATTTTTTTCCCATGTGTACACTAGATGTTATTAGAATCTTCATTTTTATATGCTTTTTAGGATGTTTGCAATGGATGACAAGTGATAACAAATGTTGAACATAATGTTTCTCTTTTATTTGCTTTTGTAATGCTGACATGTGATGATGTAAACATATTATAGTACTGAACATGTAGCTTCATTAGGCAATGTTCATTGTTTCTTCTTATTTTGGCAAAATGTGATGAATATATAGTGATCATGAGATGAAGTTGCCCCACTCCTAACTTCATGCAACTAGTAAGATGTGAGGTCTCAACACCAAGAGTTGGGAAGGGCACAAATTATATGAGTTTGACTGATTGGAATGATGAGAGAAAGAAAAACCATTGACAGAAACCAAACTTAGAGCTACACACTTACCCTACTCAAAACTACCACATAGTTCAAAAGGCAACTTACTTTCCATTTTATCTAGACTTAGATCTATAGATGGAAACTTGGTTGACAAAATCTGATTTTGAAGATTTGATCTCTTTGGAATTTGGATACTCAATCTCACTTAATACACTTTGCTTTGTATATTTTAAAAATATCAATATTTGTTAATTTGTGTGAATGGACCCCCAACACCCTGCCCCATGCTACTAGTAAGAAGCATGTGCTTGTCACTGAAGACAGGATATAGACGAGTAAGGGCACTTCTTTCCTTTCCCAACCTTGCACCACTAGTAAGAGATGTGGGCTTATCACCGAAGGTTGGTGGGGCAAAATAGTGTGTAAAATAAAATAGTTTTTTCACTTAGTATTTTTGATTTTGACACTTATGATCTATGATTTTGGAGTATCCTTGTTTCAAAGAGATGTAAGAGGGATAGATGTGACACCAAGAAGCTTCTAGAATAGACTGTAGTTAAGAACAACTTAACCTAGTAGAAGGAACGATCAAAACCAAGTATGCAGGCCCTTGGTATGGTTTTCGTCAATATTTGTCTATTGAATTGATGGAGAGATTTGAGACTATTTTGATGATATTATGAAAATTGAAGAGATAGGATTTGAATACTTTTTCCAATGTTTTTAGAAGCTTTGTAATAAATTTCTTTAAGAATAAGTTCCTTGGCTACACAATTTACAAAATGAGTGAACAAAATGAAACAACTGGGGTGACTAATGCAATGTAGGTAGATATAATATATAGATGGTGGTTTTGATGATTTATATTAAAATCATTTAAGATGCAAGGAATTGATGGTTTCATTAAATTCCTCACCTTCTAGTGTACACAAAAGATACACACCATTTTCGTAGTCTTTCATGACTCGGTATGGGCCTAACCACTTGGGCCGGAATTTCCTTTGCTGATTTTCTTATCAATCCGGCTATCTAGTCTCAGAACTAGATCTCCCTCGTATATTTCTCGTTCGTAAAATTTTTGTTATATTGCCAGAACATCTAGTCAGCATATGATTTTTTCCATTGTTCGGTGTTTAACCTGGCCTCATCAAGGCTTTTCAACTGAGAAAGGCATGCCTATCTGTAGGTTTCTTCTCCCAAAATCCCTTGGAATGAGATACAGAGATTGGCTTATTATCACCGAATCACAACACCCCTATGTTTTCACAAGTGCATATAATTGAACTCATGTTGTGATTGGATAACATGGGTACTATCTCCAAGTTGTAGGACTTACTACTTGAGATAGACCTCCAGAGAAAGTTGGTTCTTGCTCCTAAACTACCTGCCAAAATCTAATCTAATGCAGGGTAAACTAACTATTCTAATATAAATTTCCAAGGGACCAAGGAGAGAGAATGCATAAAATGAAAGCCTACACTAAAGTGGTGATACACTAGAAAAGGAGGGTGTGAGAATAGTCTTCCAATGCGTGAGATACAGAAGCAAAGTGCACACTAGAAGGGGGTGATGACAATTATCCATAATCTAGAAAAATGCATTCACAACAACATTTCAAACATACACAATGATAATGGATCCTTGAAAGAACATAAAAAATAGACACAATATTATTGTAGTCAAGGTTGAAGGGGCAAGAAGAATGCAAGAAAACATAGCAGGGGAAGATGCATCCAAAAACTTATATTTTATTGCTTCTTTGATATTCACAGTTCAATCAGTTACAAGATAAGGGCCTAGATCACCATGCAAGGAGTCCAAAACAAGGATCCTATAGCACATTCACTTCAATAATCAATTTTGGTAGAGCTTTGCTACAAAAACTACCTCCATTAAAATGAGCCCAACACTCCAATTTATAGGAAAATGAGAAGAGACAGAGAAGGGGAAAATGGAAATCCCGAAATCTATCCTTAAACCACTTATAAGAGGCATTAAATGGAGTGAAATGATTTTTTTTACTTGAAAAAGGCTCCCCATACTGTCCCATGTGCTGCAGAAGAGAAATAATGATGACCATGCCTCTTAATTGCACTCCTAACTACCAAATAAAAAACTGTTATGAACCCGGACACATTTTATGAAAAATATCCATTTATTTCTCATCAAATCCAGAATTTATTGATTTTTTTTGTGTTTATCTTAAAGCCATGATTTCCAATGGTACCAATTTTGTGTGATTTCGTT
Organism: Taxus chinensis; assembly: GCA_019776745.2. NCBI lineage: Eukaryota > Viridiplantae > Streptophyta > Pinopsida > Cupressales > Taxaceae > Taxus > Taxus chinensis. The sequence continues at coordinate 746,547,589 of CM034151.1, forward strand.
GAGAAATGCAAAAGTTATGACCTTCTGAGTACGGGGAGCTATTTTGGGTCTAGCAGGCGTTTTCTGTCATTTGAAGGGAAAGAGCATTAACTGACTTGAGCTGAATATGTTTATTTTATTTAAATATATTTACCCTCATTCTATAAAGTTTTTTCTCATTCCAAAAAGTCCAATTTTGTTAAAATGAGAGCTCAAAGTCAAAATTTATGGCCGTTTGAAGTTTCGAGAAGTCAAACATTGACTTTTCCTTTTAAGTTGCAGATATTGCGGCAAAATCAGGTCCATGTGTCCTAGCTGTCCTAGACACATTATTCCGCATCAGACAATTGGGGCTTCCTTGTCCCCTTTTTTGGCTTTTTCACCTTTGCACGTCTCCCGGCCTCCCGCACGTACTTTTGTCCCGACCGTCCTAGACGAAAATCTTTGCACTGCCCACAATTAACTGACTTGCAGCAAATCGACGAAAATCTTGCGACCTTATTTTTTGCATTTTTTTCAAACTCGTTGGGATTTTTTCTTGGATGGGAGAGTTAGAGAGAAGCTGAAGGGGCCCCAAAAAACATGATTTCGGGTCTTGAATCAATCTATTTGCTCGAGACTGAAGAATTTGATGCATGTTATCAAAATTACCTTGAGGGATGACTTTTGGATAACATGGCTATTTCGACCTCAAGCGGGATAACTATTTCTACCCCAAATACTAATGAGAAATTGTAATGCCTCCTTTAAATATAAAATAATAATAAAAAAAAAATGTAAAAAAATCAAATAAAAGAATTAAAATTAAAAGGCCCGCGATATTTTTCTTTGGACGGATTAGGGCCAGCGGAGTTCAGGTTCCTTTGTGTTTATTTTTTCTGTCTTTTTGTCTGAGTGAGGGAGTGTCACCACCTTGAGGAGTGAGGAAGCAGATATAAATAGTCCTTGGCACACCCCACCAAGCTGCTAAAGGAAAATGTGGCGTCATGGTATGTCTCGGTCCACAGTATTCTATCACCGATCCATTTGCTTGGGTCGTAGTTTTTACACAGATCTATGCGCTTAGGGCGTTTTTTTTTGTTGTTTTTTTAAAAGAAATGCCTTGCCAGATGTCATCCCATGGAATTCCATGGTTGTTGCAACTTGTACCAGCATACCCCCCCGTCTGTATCTTAAAAAAATGCACCTGTATTCCTGCATGGAAAAAAATAAAAAGGGGGGGTTTTATCAGATGTTGTAGTTACCAATGCTCTGGTTCACGCTGTGACAAAATTTTGATCAAATGAAAGAACGAGACAACCCCTGATGGAATACCTATTTCTGCTATGTGTGGAAGGTCATGGGTCCCCTCATATGGCAGTCATGCCATTTCAGCATGCAACAAACAGGTCTACAACTTGACAAGTTTACATTTCCAGCATATCCCAACGTATGCACAAAATGGATTTGTTGAAAAGGTGTTTGGGTTATTGCTAGAATGCCTCTAAGATTTGCAGTCTCATGGAGTGTCAGGGTTACAGGATCTGCACAAAATGGATTTGTTGAAAAGGCTTTAGAAATTTTCAACTAAATGCAAATAGCAGGTGTAAAGCCAAATTTAAAAACCTTTGCCATAATTCTCACTAACTGTGCCAAAATAGAGCTCTTGAAATAGAGTATGGACGTCCATCAAAGAAATATGGAGAAAGGGATTTATTTTGTGTGTTTTAGTTGCAAGTTCCCCTGACAGATACATATGCAAAATGTGGAGGCATGTGAGCTATTCGACAATGCCTGAAAGGAATGTCGTTTATGGGCTGTAATGATTACAGGATGAGTTAAAAATGAGTTTGTTGAAAAGGCCTTGGAAACTTTCAAGAAAATGCAATTGGTACGTGTAAATCCAGACTCCACAACCTTGGTCCCAGCATCCTCACAGCCTCTATCAAAATGAGAGCTCTAGAGCAGGCATCAGACAGCCGTCAAGGCATAATGTTAGATGATTTTTTAGTTGCAAATGCACTAGTAGACAATTATGCAAATGGCGGGAGCTTACACAAGGCAAGTCAACTATTTGACAAAACGCCTCAAAGAAATTTTGTCTCATGGAATGCTAGGATTACAAGATATGTGTTGATGGTGAATCACAACACCCCTGAATGTTTGCAACTCGATGGGTTGTGACTCTCAGTGCGATTGCATAACATGGAGCTTTTCCAAGTTGGGACCTTGCGAAATCAGAAAATCTCTCCGGATGAAGGCCGGTTCCTATTCCTCTATTCAAATGCCACATGTAAAAAAACGCAGAGGGTTTACTCAAAACTAAACTAACTTTCCAAGGAGACAGGGTAAGAAGATGCATAAAATAAAACCTAAACTACAAAGGTGATGCACAGAGGAATGAAGAACATCTGTCTTTTTAATAAACACAAACCACTAAAATGCAATGCAAGATCATGCACAGATAACTGATTTGCAACGAAATATCAATAGGATGCAAATGAACACAGAGAGGGTTGAGAATGATCCACACGCATATATTATTTTCTCCAAAGATTGATACAATACACTACAAAATGCCAAGAGGCAAAGTTGCATTACAGTTTTAGGTGGGAGGTTTGAACTCCACAAATTCACCTGCCAAAGAGAAGAAGGGAGGGGAAAAACAAGAATTTCCAACCTTTAGAAATAATCCCCTCCTTACAATTTATAGGAATAATGAGAGAGGAAATCCAAATCTACCCCAATCACCTCCAGGTTGCACTTAATTCATCTCATTATGGTGGTAGGTGAGAACCCTAGCAAACCCAAAAAATGGCACGCTGTATTTTGAATTTTTAAGAACTTGTTTTCACCCAATTAAAGATATACAATTGTATCTAGATAGAGGACCTCGTAAGATTTCCAAAAAGTCCAACCTTGCGTGAATCTGAGCTCCCTGTGAAAAGTTATGACCATTTGAATATCTGCGTCAGGGTTTGCTTTCTGTCGGGTTCGGGTGTCAGCACTCAAAATGTTGTGCCTCCTGAAGGTACGCCACGGCGCATCCATTTTCATGTCAACATAATCTTAAATGCGCCATAGGCACTGAAAATTTGGTGTCAGCACCTCTTATTTTGCGCCAGGGGCGCAACTTTTTCTGTGTCAGCACCTCCTACTATGCGCCTCTAACCTGCGCCAGGGGCGCAACTTTTTCTGTGTCAGCACCTCCTGCTGTGCGCCTCTAACCTGGGCCAGGGGTGCAACTTTTTCTTCTATTTGTCTATATCTACCCGAGGGGAAAGATATATACAACAATTTTGTGACTCAACGGGATCACCTACCTGTTAGGTAGAAGATCAGTGGCTTTTTTGCAATCCATTGGGCATGGAGTCATAAGCAATAGCTTGAAACCAACCTGATATCTGATCCCGAGCCTGATACCACAACTCCTTCCCCGAGAGCATGCTGAACTATAGAAATTCAACCTGAGAGCAACAAAACCTGTGCCAAAGCACTTAGGGAATTTGAAACCTAACTACAACAAGAAAATGTGCATACGCACTTAGAGGAATTTGAAATCTAGGCTAATATTTACAAGGGTAAACCTTTTCCTTTTAGTAGCAATGTTTAAGGTAGATTCCGTTAACCAGAATCGGAAGTTCTTCTCCATCCAATGTAGACAATTGGAAGGCATTACTAATTTTACATTCCGTGACCATATAGGGACCACTCCAAATGGTGTCAAACTTGGAATGCTTTCCTCGTTTTTCCCGATCTGCATCCCATTTTAGAACTAGGTCCCCTTCCTAGAAGGTCCTTGCTCTCGCTTTCTTATCAAACCATCTTTTTACTAAGGCCTGATCTTTTTCAATCATCTGAACTGCATGTTCTCTGATTTGTTCTAATTCCATCAACTCTGCATACCTGGCCTCCATTGGTTCGAACTCAGACAACTCCAACTACTTCATGAGCTCCAATACTGGCAATTCTAATGATATAGGCAATACTGCCTCTTTCCCATAGACCAAATTGTAGGGAGAATTACCTGTAGATCTCTTTGGCGTTATCCTGTCAGCCCATAATGCTGATTTTATCTTGGTATGCCATGTCCTTTGGTTTTCATCCAGAGTCCTTCTAATGATTCTTAACAAATTCTTGTTCATGGACTCTGCCTGTCCATTACCATGCGGGTAATAATTTGAAGAGATGCTCAAATAAATTCCATTCTTGACAGCCCATTCTGTAACCTTGGAACCTATGAATGCCAATGCATTGTCTGATATGATAGTGGCCGGCACACCGAACCTGGTCAGTATCCCTTCATAAAAGTCTAGTATGTTAGACTCATTTGCTTCTTTGAGTGCTACCGCTTCGGTCCACTTGGTGAAATAGTCTGTTTCCGTGAGAATCCACTTGTGGCCTTGGCTTGAGTTTGGATTGATGACCCCGACGAAGTCCAATCCCGATTGCATAAAGGGTTGGTCAACCAAAATTGGGTGCAATGGAAGCGTTGCTAGTCTTTCTTTGCCTGTGAAGAGTGCACATTTCTTGCACTTTCTTATCCATTTATAGTAGTCACTGAAGACTGTCGGCCAATAATACCCTTCCTTCATTATCTTGAGAGTTGTTACTCGTGGGGTGAAATGTCCTCCAAAATCTCCATCATGAAATTCTTGTAACACCCTCTCAATTTGACATGTCCCAATGCACCTCAATAGAACTCCATTGATGTCGTTTTTAAACAAAAAACCATCAACAAGCACATATGGAATGGCTTGTAATCTGAAGTATCTCCTCTTTGCTTTGCTCATTTCTGGAGGGAATAGGCCTGTCTGTAGGAGGTTTATCATACTCTGAGTCCAACAAGGAGCAGACACATCATCATTTTCCTGTTGTTGACCACCCTGTAATACCAAGACAGTCTCTTTTTCATCACCTGCTTAACCTTGTTGACTCAAAGCTAGTTGTTCGCATAGTCCCTTCCCACGTACTATTTTTTTGACCTTGATTTCGATGTCATATTCCATGAACAATGAGTGATCCATCCTACACATTTCTCATTCAGATCCTTCTTTAGAAGAAGTCTTTGACTCCCGCATGAGAGACCAATAATTGGATCTTATTGTTTGAGACTAGGTGCTTGAATTTCTTTAAGCTTCTGATCACAGCGAAGGACATGATTTTCAATGAAGGAGTACCTTGTTTCGTATTCCTCTAAGCCTTGACTGAAGAAAGCAACTGGTTGTTCTAATCCTTCTTTGTTTTGTTGTACTAGGATTGCAGAAATTGTGTCTCCACCACTGAAGGTATATAACATGAAGTCTTTGGAGAAGTCTGGATTGACGAGTCGAGTCAAAGCTTGAGATATAGCCTCTTTTATTGCCTCAAAACTTGCCTTAACCTTTATCTTTCCACTTAAATACTATGTTCTTTTTCAACATCAGCATTATTAGCTTTACGAGAGCTACAAAGTTTGTAACAAACCCTGCGGACAAAATTGATCCTTCCCAAGAAGCTTTGAAGGATCCTTCTTGTGACTTGGCAATGTCAACGCTCGAATTGCTTCAAATCCTTTCAGGATCAATCGTCAACCCCCTCCTTTGAAACAATATGGCCTAGAAGTTTTTCCCTCGTGAGCCAAGAATATGCATTTTTTGGAATTTAATGATACCCCAAATCTTCTACACCTCTAAAATACCTGCCTCAGATGAAAGAGGTGATCCACTACATTTTTGGAGAATACAGTGATGTCATCAAGATATATCAAAACTATTTTATTGATCAACCCCTTGAATTCCATATCCATTGCCCCTTTGGAAAGTGGCTCCAGCATTTGATAGCCCAAATGGCATCTTCTTGTAGGCATAGGTGCCCCATTTTGGTGGTGAAAGCCATCTTGAACTGGTCATCTTCTTTCACCATTACCTGATTGTACCCTGAGTAGCCATCTAGGAGAGAGAATCTCTCCGAACCGGATACCACTTGTAATATTTGTTCCATTGAAGGAAGTGGGTAATGGTCTTTAAGAGATGCCCTATTGAGGTCTCGAAAGTCCACGCACAGTCTGATATCTCAGCTCTTCTTCTTGACCGGAACCAAGTTTGCAACCCATCTTGAGTGCCTTGATTGGGAATTATTAATGCTTGCCTCTATTAGCTTGTTTAGCTCTTTCTTCATTAGAGGGCTCAATGTGAGGGTTGACTGGTCTCTGCTTCTGCCTAATGGGCTTAGCATCTTGGATACAATTCTATGGTATGTAATGCCAACTTCCGGATTGAAACCTCTTAAGTATTCATAGCTCCAAGTGAAGACATCTGGAAATTCTTGACAAAGTTGTATGAAATCTGATTTCTCCTGCTTCAGTGGCCACTTTGCCAATTTGAAGTGTTTTTTATTCCCCAACTGGAATTGGCTCTAAATCTTCTCTCTTGACCTGTATGTTAGCATTTTCCTTATGGAATTGGTCGTTAGGGTTGAAGATAGACTCCAATGTTACTAAACCCTTAGGAATCTTGTTTGTCCACAGCTGCACTACTTGATCACCGTACTGCTGCTCTAATCTGTCCTCATTCCTAGCTGAGAATTCAACCTCTTCTTGTAAGGAAATTGACGATCTGTTGATCGTTCTCAAACACCTGCCATATTGTGTTATTATCTGGAATTGCTAGCCTCACAATCACATGGATATATGGTTGTGTTTTTTCCCCTTTTGATGTTGTCAACCACATCAAACGTTACTCCAAATGCTGCGAGGCCTATCCGCGGCTATCATTTTTCTTCCTAGGTATGGACATGATGTTGAAAGCTTTGAAATCCTCAACGAGGTCCCATAGCCATGTTCTTGTAGTTCTTCAGCAAGTCATTCTTTGTAGCATGTTGTCCCTTGACTTGATTGACAATTACGCTTGCTATCTCCAAAAACTTGCAAGCTCTTTATGCCCTTTTTCTTGGCCCAATGAAATCCATGAATCAAGGCCTCATATTCAGCTGTGTTGTTTGAACAAGAAAATTGGGAAATGGAAAAGCTGAATAATATTTGATGCCTTGAGGTGAAACAAGCATAGCTCCTCCTCCTACACCTTTCCTACTCCTTGATCCATCGAAAAAATAAGTTTCCATACCTCATTTTCATCCTTATGGTATTTGTTTGGTGATGCTAGGAATAGGTTGGTTTTCTTCATGTATGCAATAGACTCCTAGATCAGATTCTTCTACTTCTTGGTAGGGATCAAAAGCATGTACCTCGCTTGCGCATTTGTCAAGAGTTCAAATCTAGGATGCTTCCAACTTTGGTGTCAGCTTCGTCTATGCTTTGATAATCTTCTTGATCAAATGTTGAACAGTTGGCATTGATTTGGCTTGGAGTATGAGGCTCGATATGAAAGTTTGCAATTGGTTCAGATATGATTGTAACCTTAGTACCATATCTTGTTCTAAACAACATGTGTGACCAATCAGCAGATAAGTAGCCTCCAATTCTAGCTATGAAATCTCTTGATAAGCATAGGGAAAATAGTGGTGGCAAATCTATCACTGAACACGTCTTGCAAAACGGTAACATTGGGGCATGCATGCAAGGTAAGATTCAAAATTTTAATCACTCCCACCATTGATACTACTGTCCCATCCAATTGCACTACCCCCTTTGATATGAATTCATATTGGAGACCCAGCTGATCAGCTATTTGCTTGGGCATGACAGAACTACTTGCCCCCAGAATCAATCATGCAATTGTGTACTAGTTTTATCCCCGATGATTAATGAAACATAGAATGGAGGGGGTTTCAAAACTTTACCTTGTTGTCCTCCATGATTCCCTTCAGGCTAAGTAGCATTTGTGAGGACCTTCTCTTGCATATGGGGCCTGCTGGTTCGAAGTTGACCAATTCTTCATGGCAGCTTGTAGAAGATCTCTTTGTCTTGGGATGGATAAAGATTCCCACATCGATATATTCACATGTGTCTTCTTCATTTGATCAATGATGCTGAAATGGGGATGAAAGCATCTCTTTGCTGTCCTTTACCCTGTACATTCCTTTCTTGCGCATAGGGCAAGCAACAGCTAGCATTTGAGCTGGCTTAGAAGGTGGTTTGGGCTGTCCTTGCGTGTTTGGAACTATATTTTTCTTACCAACACCTTGTGGAGTGATGGAAGGTTGTAGATTGCTTAGAGCCAATGACTGCCCTTCACCAATATTCCTCTTCTTTGATCTTGTGTTAGCTGCTACACTCTAAGAAATTGTTTGATTCATGCCACAAAAAATCCTCAGCTTGCCAATTTGCAAGTGCGGTATCATTTGGAGCTATGTTTTGTTGAGATGTCCCTTGTTGTTGATTTTCTTCTTGACTCACTTCACTCTCTGCGCCAGTAGTGTCACCATCAAGGCTTGGTTCAAAGCACCATTGAAGCACATAGATTGGTTGTGACGTTCATTGCATGGGAAACACCAATCATACTCTTGAGCTATGTTGTTTTGCACTGGCACTAAGGCTTTAGAAGTAGATGCAACATTGGGGTTATAGGGCTGAAATGGTCTATTGGTGGGAGGCCTTACTTGGCTTTGATTTGTAGCTGGATTGGGTGGCCTAGCTTGGTACTGTGCTTGAGGCTGATACAGTCTAGCACTTTGAGCTTGCTGTCTTTTTGATAGTCACTAGCTCATTTCCAAGGTTCTGCAATTGTTTCATAACTTCTTGGAGTTCATTTGAGGCACTAGAGGATGAAGTAGAAGTTTCATTTGAACTTTGATTTCTAGGAGTGGGAATAGGAGCCAAAGTGGGTGCTTGACTAGTGCTTGGGTTTTCTAAGTTTGGATATAAGGGCATGAGAGGCCTAGGAGCTAGCTTACCATCTTGAATAAGACAATTTTCAGCCCTAATGGCAATGCTATAAGCAGCAGGTAAGGTTGTGCCTCCCATAGATTGAATTAACATAGAAATATCATAATTCAAAGCTTTAAGATAATATAGAAAAGCACCTTCAGCTGTTGGCCTAACGGCCACTATAATTCTATCCCAAAACCTTTGAAATCTGAAGTTGAAGTCAGTCAGCTGCTCATTGGGAGCTCTCTTGATAGTTGTCAATTGTTCTAGTAGAGACAAATTGTCTCCCTTTTCTCCAAACTGCTCATGGAGAACTATGCATAACTGATTCCAATTTTGGATAGTACCAGCTCCAAGGATCCTAAACCATTGCAATGCCCTCCCTTTGAATGAAGATGCTAGCAATTTGACAGCAACATCCATTTCATTTATCTCATGGATTGCACAAACGTTAGCAATGTATTTGACATGATCACCAGGAGTGGTATGATTTTCTCCAGTGAAAAATGGAATGTTCTTCAATGCTGCAATTGGAACTGGATTCTATGCATTGAGGGCTAGTGGGCTGCTACCAGTGAAGTTGACAAAGGGATTCGGTGGTTGCACCATTCTGATTGGCCTAAGAACCCTTGCTGATTGGAGAAAAGGTCTATTAGGTGGAGGTGTAGATAAAGTCCGGTTAGGTGGAGATGGTGACCTTTGTGGTCTTCTTCCTCTTCCTGGTGATAGTTGCAAGTGGAAAAATATCTCCTCTTCTTGAGTATTAGACCTAGTCTGAATTCTTCTCATATGCCTGGGTAACGTTTGCTGCTACACCGCTGAATTCTACCCCTTCGGAGTCGCCAGATGTGTTAGAGAATGAGCCTGAAAAAGCTAGATTCTGCCAAGTTACACACCAAACCTGACAATATTTAAACTCAAAATTTTGAAAGACCTGTATATTTGAGATGTTAGGGTTTTGAAATTGATTTGGAATGACAGTCCTGAAAACCTGAAAATGCCAGATTTCTGAAATCCTGAATTCCGAAATACCAAAAACTATGAAATTTTGAAAGTACAAATCTCAAAAATATAAGAATACCCTTTTGAATATTATCCCCCGATCTATCAACTGGTGAAATTTTGACTTTTTTTGAGCAAGTTAAGCCCTTGAAAATTGATTTCAAAGTTCAGCCTGAAAGGTGAAAAATCTGAAATTGTAAAACCTGTAATTTGTTAGTCCAAAATTCTCGAAAATTCCTTCGAATCTTGTGGAATGACCTCTTGGTCCCAGCGGGCATGCCAAAACTGTTGATGATGAATCACAGCACCCCTGAATGTCTGCAACTCGATGGGTTGAGACTCTCAGTGTGATTGCATAACATGGAGCTTTTCCCAAGTGTGGGACCTTGCGAAATCAAAAAAGCTCTCCGGATGAAGGCCGGTTCCTATTCCTCTATTAATATGCACACGTAAAAAACGCAGAGGGTTTACTCAAAACCTAAAATAATTTTCCAAGGAGACAGGGTAAGAAGATGCATAAAATAAAACCTAAACTACAAAGGTGATGCACCGAGGAATGAAGAACATCTGTCTTGTTAATAAACACAAACCACTAAAATGCAATGCAAGATCATGCACATATAACTGATTTGCAATGAAAGATCAAGAGTATGCAAATGAACATAGAGAGGGTTGATAATCATCCACAGACATATATTATTTTCTCCAAAGATTGATACAATATACTACAAAATGCCAAGAGGCAAAGTTGCATTACAGTTTTAGGTCGGAGGTTTGAACTCCACAAATTCACCTGCCAAAGAAAATAAGGGAGGGGAAAAACAAGAATGTCAAACCTTTAGAAAGAAGCCCCTCCTTACAATTTATAGGAAGAATGAGAGAGGAAATCCAAATCTACCCGAATCACCTCCAGGTTGCACTTAATTCATCTCATTATGGTGGTAGGTGAGAACCCTAGCAAACCCAAAAAATGGCACGCTGTATTTTGAATTTTTAAGAACTTTTTCTCACCTAATTAAAGATATAAAATTTTAGATGGATAGAGGACCTTGTAAGCTTTCCAAAAATTCCAACCTTACATGAATCTGAGCTCCCTGTGAAAAGTTATGGCTATTTGAATATCTGCGTCAGGGTTTGCTTTCTATTTGGTTCGGGTGTCAACGCTCAAAATGTTGCACCTCCTGAAGGTGCGCCAGAGTGCATGCATTTTCATTTCGACATACTCTTAAATACGCCAAGGGCACTAAAAATTTGGTGTCAGCACCTCCTGTTCTGTGCCAGGGGCGCAACTTTTTCTGTGTCAGCACCTCCTGCTGTGCGCCTCTAACCTGCGCCAGGGGCGCAACTTTTTCTGTGTCAACACCTCCTACTGTGCACCTCTAACCTGTGCCAAGGGAGTAAATTTTTCTGTGTCAGCACCTCTTGCTGTGCACCTCTAACCTGCACCAGGGGTGCAAATTTTTCTATGTCAGCACCTCCTGTTGTGCGCCTCTAACCTGCGCCAGGGGCGCAAATTTTTCTGTGTTAGCACCTCCTGTTGTGCACCTCTAACCTGCACCAGGGGTGAAAATTTTTCTGTGTCAGCACCTCCTGTTGTGCGCCTCTAACCTGTGCCAGGGGCGTAACTTTTTCTGTGTCAGCACCTCCTGCTCTGTGCCTCTAACCTGCACCAGGGGCGCAACTTTTTCTGTGTCAGCACCTCCTGCTGTGCACCTCTAACCTGCACCAGGGGCACAAATATTTTTGTGTCAGCACCTCCTACTGTGCACCTCTAACCTGCACCAGGGGCATAACATTTTCTGTGTCAGGCACCTCCTGCTCTGCACCTCTAACCTGTGCAGGGGCGCAACTTTTTCTGTGTCAGCACCTCCTGCTGTGCGCCTCTAACCTGCACTAGGGGCACAACTTTTTCTGTGTCAGCACCTCCTGCTGTGAGCCTCTAACCTTTGCTAGGGGCGCAAATTTTTCTATGTCAACACCTCCTGCTGTGGCCCTCTAACCTGTGCCAGGGCATAACGTTTTCTTCTGTTTGTCTATATCTACCCGGGGGGAAAGATATATACAACAATATACACATAATGGATCAGTTCAAAAGGTTTTAGAAATGCACAAGAAACTGCTTACTCTGTTGGAAAAATTCAAGTGATCGGGAAGTTGGTGTGTCGTGGTGGAGGTTAGATCCAGGGTCGTGAATTGGTTGACAAAGTGCAAAACGAGATACTAAACCAAATCTTGTAGTTTCGAACGACTTCACTCTCTAAGCATGGTTCTTCTTACCTTACCTCTCATAAATACCATGTTTTAGTTATCTTTTGCAACTAAATATAATTTTAAATTATTAGGATTTTTTAAATACAGTTAAATGTCTCTTCGACTCATTGTAAAACAATAAAGTGTCGTGTCGCAACTCTTGAAGTCTTTATAACTCGTCTACTTTAAACCATGAACTATCACCCTCACTTCGAGATTATTTAGAAAACTCTTACCCTTCTTGACCATTCCAATATCGTTCTATCGACCAAAGGAATTTGACTCCCCATTGATAAAGCTGACCTTCTCTTGGTTTTAAATAGTTAAATTTTGCAATTTTCGGAGCCTCACTAAGTACCCTTCGTAACTCTGGAAACGAGATGGGAAGTTTCATTTGTGTACCTTGGTATACGAGGAGTCACCTTGATCTTTGGTTTGACTGAAAATGAACATATGACTTCCTTTTGACGCTCTTATAGGAGCCCTGTTACACTGGTTTACAGTAGAAAGCTATTTAATCTAGAAAGTTGGCTTTCGTTTTGATTTGTCATTTGAAAACTAGATGGAGAAATTACTTCCCATCTTCAAAAACCTCTAGTGTTTATACTAGACAATTATATGGAACATTCATTATAGGAAAGAGAACTTTTCGGGATAGTTTGGCGAAGCCATTTTGTAGGCCTCTGGTTGCAATTTGACGAGGTCAAACTGGTCTAATTTCCTCTAGTTCTCAGTCGACTCTAATGAAATCTCTTTATAGAGGGGAACTAGTAGGAGATGTCTCATTACATGCTTCTCCATTGAACGTCAGTTATGGACATGGTTTTCTGGGCCCTCGACCTAACTTTTGGCATTTTACAACTGGGTGAACTATGACCAGTTTCCCAAGAGAACTAACCGCCAAACGCAAACCGTTCACTCTTTTTCAATTCCGTCAGTTGCTATGGACTCCTGGTATATCTGGGGACACGTATAAATTTATTCATGTTGTGCGTTTTTATTGGAAAATAACCTTAGGAAGCAGTTTCTTAGCCTTTGAGCCCATTTTGTATGTTTTGTAGCTAGTGAAAAAATGTAAAAGTAGAAAGCTGCAGACCCTCGCAGGGTTGCCAAATCACCCTGTAAACTTTTAACACACATAAATAATTGTTTAAAACACTATAATGAAACTTTTTGTGTGTATTAAATTTTTTGACAAAATGACGTTTTCTCTCTCTTCCTTTCTCTTTCTCTCTCCTCAGTTTATAAAATGAAGAAAAATGAATGACGATGAATACTTGTTTCTAGACTTTTTTTTATTTCGATTACAAATTGTAATTATTGTCAGATGTAAATGGGAAACTAAAAAATGATAATTATGATTGATTAGGGTGGATGTCATGCCAGCGATTTATCGCTGATATCATGCTCACGTGGGTTTTAGAGGATGGATGAATGACGACGAAAATAGGTGATGTGTAATTTTAATTATTGTAATTATAATTTTTATAGGTCATTGTAAAATGAATAACTTCCTAATGTAGTCTCTTATTACAGAAAAGTTATAATTGGAATTTGTTAATATGTAGGAGATGCTAGTTTTAGGGGTAACTTAGGAAATGCGTTTTTAATCACCGATTCAATTTGATTCTTAGTTGTGTATGGAAAAAAGGGGTTTGATTTATATATAGTAAATTGAAATTGAAGTTAGTATATTGTAGTACTTTCTCAGTTTTCAATAAATGATTAAATTAATTACTGGGTTATCTTCTTACCTTTCAAATATAATAAAGAGTTTTAATGGGAACACTCAACCTTAATAAAGTATTTGTGCATAGCTTTCCTGCATGTGTGATCCCTTTTTAGCATATAAGAAATTTAAAACCGTAGAAAGACATTAATTTTTGCACTCGATGAGACCTCCTAGGTTAGGTAAATAAAACCCCTAGTTGGAGTTACCATCATAGTCATTAGGTTTAATGACATTGTCGTGAACACATATTTTAGGAATGACATGGTCCAACCTTATCCAAAGAATGCGGTTTCCTTCTAGTTTTGGTAATCATGAGAAGAATGCCCTCTCTTCAGGTCTGACACTAGGTTGAGCATTAAAGACCACCTTAGAAGTCACCTTATGAGTCCTTGTTAGAAGTAATGACTAAGCAGTGTAACCTTCCCATCTGTGGAGTAGGTAGAGATATTACTCCCTTGTATCCTATTGGATTTCTGGGCCTTATGAAATTAGATCTAGAAATTAACTTCATCAGTGAATGGAATCGATGTTGGATCGAAACGACCTAATTGAAGGTCATGATATAGTTGCTCTATGTCTTACATTCTCGTTAGTGAGCCCTTTTGTACCTCATAGATAAATGTCTTGTCTTGGGCTTGTGAAAATTTAGTGCCTTGATCTTTCACAAAAGGTTATAGGGTAAATACATTTTAACCTTAATCACACCTATGATAGAGATTGAAGCCCTGAGTGAAACTAGAATTAAGCTTAACCATGTGCTTCTTTAATATGTCAAACAAGTACTTTCATAACTCTTACGTTTGAAACAATGGAAATAATGAGACCCTAGTGAGATGCAAAAGTAAATCATATGAGAGTAAAACAAACATTTTAGGTTGGAAATAATGTCACTGGGAGTCCTTATGACTTAATTTAAGCAACTTCATGTGGTACAATGAATATGAATTGTCAAATGGTGTGATCAAACTTCGAGAAAACAAAGGATGTATATATCTAAATCAAATTTGGAATTGAACAAGTTATTATACTATAATAATAATTGTAGGGAAATAACTATTCCGTGATCGAAGGATGTTCTTGGGAAAAGGCTATCTCAAATCTATGTCTTCCTTAATCCCAAGATTTCATCTTGACATCACGTTAGATTTTCTTGTGTAGTAAGAGTAAATTTTATACATTAAATAAACGTTTGAGAAGAAAAATATTAACATAAGAATGATAGAATTAGAATCTTTTAGGCATTTTGAAATATGGAAAAATACTTATGTAAGTTCTGAAGATTGTCATAAGGGTAAATAGCAAAAATAAATGGTTGAACATTAAGTGAATTGTGAAACGAATATTCAGAACATGTAGGTGGAAAAAGGGAGAAAATTTTGCTTACATAATAATGTTATGGGATGTTTAACGTACTCTAGATGTAACCATGGTAATGTTGTGCTATGGGTTGTCAATCCTTAATTCACTTTTTATTTTGGTCGTGTTATGAAAAGCATTCGTTCGTTGGGAAAAGTGTGGCATCGACATGCCGATGTCATCTGTATGTGTCTATGTGAGTCGATGACTTATGTGATTGTCGCATGTGAGACGAGTTTTGTACTTGGAGCCCTTACGGTGTTGTGTGTAGTGAGCAATGTAAGTCAAAAAAAACATTATCCTGGTATTTTACTGTTGTATTTGGGTGTGTAAAATTTGGGCACTACATATGGTATTAGAGTAGATGTTCATTCTCTCAAACCTCTGGGAAAGAATTGAGTTGTGATGATTCTACATGATAGCGATCGTGTTTCATGATGGTGATAAACATTGGAAGAGTAATGTGTTTTAAGAGTAATGTGATCTATGTCATAATTGTGATAATGTGAACGTACATGATGTGTATGTCACTTAGTGTGTATTTTTTGTCATGTTGATGTGCTTGTGATGAGAGTATCGACTCTCCTTTTCATGGCTTCAATGAGGAATTTGTGTGTGATGTACCGCCTTGTTTTGTGTGAATGGAATAATATTTTGAATTACAGAGTGTTGGAACATTTTGACCTTATGCGATGTGAAGATGTAGTGATATATTGCATGATAAAATTTATGTAAAGTGAATGGAAGTTTATTGTGATGTCGTCACCATCTTATTATGAGTTGTGTGTATCACTGTGTTGTATTACAAAGGGATTATAAGTCGTAATGTTAGACATTGTTTTCCTCATACATATAATTCATGTAATATGTGATGGTTCACGTCATAATTTAGGGGCATATGGTGAGTATGATCCCTAGTGTACATTGATTGCACTTTGGGTGTAGGATGTGGTAATGTGATGTATCGTAACCCGTGAAGGTAATGATTATGTTGTACCCTTTATATTTATACCATGCACAAGACGTTATGGTTGTTGTGTGTGAATTACCGTTTTGTTTGTGATGTAGTGATATGTATGTTGTGGACCTTACACTGGATGAACCTAAGGGGATAAATTTTCAAGAGTGTATGTGTGGAGAGAGGAGTCATGGACCAGGTTGTCATAATCTTGAGCTGAGTACAAGTGAGAAAGTGGAGTCTTATATAGACTGAAAACCCACTTTTATCTGTTTAATATACTTCAAGCTTGCTTAGTATATTGTGGATGTGCACCACCTTAGGCTCAACATATGCAACCTTGTGTCCCCTGATCTTTCCTATTGGATTGTTCATTAAATAATCCTATGTGATTTTGACCATGTTGATCCTTGTGGGAGTTTGGATTTATGAATCAGGCAGAGAGGGTGACAGATACATTAATTGATATACTCATTTCTGGTTACATGTATATTTTCACGAGCTGAGGATTGATGTCCGAGTGCCAGCAACTCAATGAGTACCCCTTTGGTGGCGGTCTGAGGTTACATAGTGATTGTAATGTGCTATTTTCTCAATACGTTTTTTATTCATAAATTGATCATTATTTTTTCTTTTAGCTAGAACCAGCCATTTTTCTTGACTAACATGTTCTTATATTTTGGGCATTTATTTTATTGTTGCACTAACAGTTAGATTTTACACTAACCATGGTTAATTAGCCACTTATTTTTCTTGGTTTTAAAACTTTCTTTTCATATTTAAAAGTTTTGTAGCCTGGCCCAAGGGTTTCGATTTTGTCACTTGGCATTTGAATGGATTGTTATGTTGTTTCTAATGTCATAATGTGTTGGATTAGGGTCATGGGATTAACCATGGAGTGGTTGAACCTATGGACCCACTTTGTCGTATGGGGGTACGCCCCAAGGAGTTACAGATAACTAGCGGGTTGTTGAACCACGAGTTATTATGGCACTTGGGTTTGGGGGTGACAGGGCTCTTTGTGCCCAGGGAAATAGGGTGACCTGACCTCATTAAAAGGAGAAAGGAGACAAGACTCTATGGTTGAGTGACCTGTTATGCTTTATGGCACTCTATGGTTGAGTGACCAGATATTCTTCATGGGGATCTATGGTTGAGTGACCCGACTTGGTTTTGACACTATGTTTCTTTCTCTTTGGGAGGTATATGGAGTTTTTTGAGGTGTATGGAGTTGTATTATGATGATCCAAGAGATATATGGAGTTTTACCTTTTACTTTTGGAGATATCTGGGGTTTGTTTCATGATGTCTTGTTATGTGTGGAGTTGGTATAGTGAGTTATGTGTACCTGTGTGAGTCTTTTTGACACCTTGTTATGTATGAGGATTGAATCTCCTCTTGGTTGGTATGGGCTATTGGATATTTTCTTGACACTATGTGGGTGCAGTCATGGAGTTTTGCGGCTTGTGATACCCATTGTATATGTATCAATGTATTGATTCTATTTGTTAGTCATATGTGTGTACTAGATCTATGTCTAGGGTGTAATTGTTGGAAACTAGTGGTTATGTGTTCTACTTGTTGTCATTTCATGGTTTGGTGAAACCCTTGTGATGTAGTACGGTCGTGAAAGTATGTAAAAGTATTCTTGTGAAATTTTAGTGTTGCGTATGACCCTGGTAGGGTGTTGTGAATTTGGTTCATGATGGGAACCCATAGGAATGAATAAACTAAAATTCGATAAAAATGAAATTTTGAAGGACTTGAATTAAAAAATTATGTCAATGGAAAGAAATTAATGAAATAACAAATAAGAGAGAACTGCAAATCTTCACAGAAGCTTGAAATGTAAAAAAATGAAATAAAAGAATTAAAATTAAAGGCCCGTGATATTTTTTTCTTTGGGTAGATTAGGGCTAAGCGGCTCAGGTTCCTTTATGTTTTTATCTTTTTGGATGAGTGAGGGAGTGTTGCCACCGCCACCACCATGGGAGGAAGCTTCAAGCTAGTGCTGTGCACCCTCTACTGTAGAAGAAGGCATGAAAAGGGGGGTTGACAGTCCGTGACAACCATTCTTTGCAACATCCTCCCAGCCTTGGCTGTCAAAAATGCTTCGCCAGATGTCTTCGCATGGAAGGTTTTGGTCCGTTCCCGTGCTCGCATCTACCCAGCCTACGTCCAAAACAAAAAAAATGAGCCTACTCCTATGTGGGTTTGTTTTCAATGCAAAAAAAAAGGGGATGGATTCTGTCAGATGTTGTAGCCGCATGTGCTTTAGGGGGGCATTTTTTCAGTGTTTAACTAAATAATAGAACGAGACATCTCCTCATGGTATCTGCATGCGACTGTGTGTGGGAGGAAGTGGGTACCTCATAAGGCAGGCACGTTGTTTCACCATTTTCAGTAGGTAGGGGCACAACCCAATCAGTTACATTTTCCAGCATACTTCCAACTTATGCACAAAATGGATTTGTAAAAAAAAAGGGGGCCTGTGAACTATTTGATAGAATTCCTCAAATAGATGCGGGCTCATGGAATGACATGATGGCGGGATATGCACAAAATGGTTTTTTTGAAACTACATTGGAACATTCCAAGTAAAATATGGTTAGTAGGTTTGAAGCCACACCCCACAACCTTTACCAGCATTATCTCTACATGTGCCAAAATAGAGCTCTTGAAACAGAGTATGGACGTCCTTTAAAGATTTATGGAGAAGGGATTTCTTTTTTGTGTTTCAGTTACAAGTGCCTTGATAGATACATATGCAAAATGTGTAGGCATGTGAGCTATTCAACAATGCCTGAAAGAAATGTGCTCATGGACTGCAATGATGATAGGATTTGCAAAAATAAAAAAAATAAAAATGAGTTTGTTGAAAAGGCCTTGGAAACTTTCAAGCAAATGCAATTGGTACGTGTAAAGCCAGACTCCACAACCTTGTCCCAACATCCTCAATGCCTTTGTCAAAATGGGAGCTCTAGAGCAGGCCTTGGACAACCGTTAAGGCATAATGTTAGAGGATTTTTAGTTGCAAATGCGCTAGTAGACAAGTATGCAAATGGCAGAAGCTTACACAAGGCAAGTCAACTGTTGAAAAAACACCTCAAAGAAATTTTGTCTCATGGAATGCCAGGATTGCAAGATATGCACTTAATGGATTAGTTCAAAAGGTTTTAGAAATGCACAAGAAACTAATTACTCTATTGGAAAACTTCAAGTTATCGGGAAGTTGTGTGACATGGTGGAGGTTAGATCTAGGCTCGTGAACTGGTTGGGGAAGTGCCCGAGCAAGATGCTAAACCAAATCATGTGGCTTTGACCGACTTTGTTCTCCAGGCATGGTTCTTCTTCCCTTACCTCTCATAAATCTCATGTTTTAGTTCTCTTTTGCAACTAAATAGAATTTTAAATTATTAGGATTTTTAAATACAGTTAAATGTCTCTTCAACTCATTACAAAACAATAAAGTGTCGTGTCACAAATCTCGAAGTCGTTATAACTCGTCTACTTTAAACCATGAACTATCACCCTCACTTCGAGATAATTTAGAAAACTTTTACCCTTCTTGACCGCTCCAATATCATTATATCGACCAGACGAATTTGACTCCCCATTGATAAAGTTGACCTTCTCTTGGTTTTAAATAGTTAAATTTTGCAATTTTCATAGACTCACCAAGTACCCTTTGCAACTCTGGAAACAAGATGTGAAGTTTCATTCATGTACCTTGGTATACGAGGATTCACCTTGATTTTTGGTTTGACCTGAAATGATCATATGACATCCTTTTGACACTCTTATAGGAGCCCTGTTACACTAGTTTACAATAGTAGAAAGCTATTAAATTTAGAAAGTTGGCTTTCGTTTTGAATCACCATTTGAAACCCAGAAAGAGAAATCACGTCCCATCTTTGCAAACCTCTAGCGTTTATACTAGAAAAATGCATGGAACATTCAGTGTAGGAAAGAGAACTTTTCAGGATAGTTTGGCAAAGCCATTTTGTAGACCTCTGGTCACAATTTGACGAGGTCAAACTGGTCCAATTTTGTCTTGTCGCTCCAGAAAACTTGTTTCCGTTTAAAAATGGTTCTCTAGTTCTCAGTCCTGTCAACTCTAATGAATTCTCTTCATATAGGGGAACTAGTAGGAGATGTCTCATTGCGTGTTTCCTCCATCGAACGTCGTTTTGGATGCGGTTTTTCTAGGCCCTCGAGCTAACTTTTGTCAGTTTACAACTGGGTGAACTACGACCAGTGGCCCCGGAGAACTAACTACCAAACACAAACCGTTCACTCTTTTTCAATTCCGTCAATTTCTATGAATTCTCAGTATATCTGGGGACACGTAGAAATTTATTCATAGTGTGTGTGTTCATTAGAAGATAACCTTTGGAATCATTTTCTTAGCCTCCGAGCCCGCTTTATACGTTTTGTAGCTAGTGAGAAAATGTAAAAGAAGAAAGTTTTGGACCCTTGTAGGGTTTCCAAATCACCCTGGAAAATTTTTAAGACACGCAAATAACTATTTAAAACACTATAATGAAACTTTTTATGTGTATTGAGAACTTTTGAAAAAATGATGTTTTCTCTCTTTTCCTTTATCTTTCTCTCTCCTAGGTTTATAAAATGAAGAAAAATGAAAGGCAATGAATACATGTTTCTGTAATTTTTTTATTTTGATTGAAAATTGTAATTATTGTTAGATGTAAATGGGAAACTGAAAAATGATAATTATGATTGATTAGGGTGGATGACATGCCAGTGATTTATAGCTGATATCATGCTCATGTGGGTTTTGCAGGATGGAAGAATGACGACAAAAAAAGGTGATGTGTAATTTAATTATTACTATTGTAATTTTTATAGGTCATTGTAAAATGAATAACTGTCTAATGTAGTCTCTTGTTAACCAAAATTTATAATTGAAATTTGTTAATATGCATGGTATGCTAGTTTTAGGGATAACTTAGGAAATGTGCATCTGATCACCAGCTCAGTTTGATTCTTAGTTGTGTATGGCAAAAAAAAAAGGGTTTGATTTATATAAAGTAAATTTTAAATTGAAGTTAATATATTGTAGTACCTTCTCAATATTCAATAAACGATTAAATTAATTTTTGGGTTATCTTCTTACCTTGCAAACATAATAAAGAGTTTTAATGGGAACACTCAACTTTAATAAATTATTTATGCATAACTTACCTACATGTGTGATCCCTTTTATCATATAAGAAATTTACGACCGTAGAACGAACTTAATCTTTACACTTGATGAGATCCCTAGGTTAGGTAAATAAAACCCCTAGTTGGAGTTTACCGTCTTAGTCATTACATTTAGCGATATTGTCATGAACCCATATTTTAGGAATGTCACGGTCCAACCTATCCAGAGTATGCGGTTTCCTTCTAGATTTGGCAATCGCGAGAATAATGTCCTCTCTTCAGGTCCGACACTAGGCTAAGTTGTGAAGATCACCTTGGAAGTCACCTTATGAGTCCTTGTTAGAAGGAATGACTAAGCAGTGTAACCTTCCCATCTAAGGAGTAGGTAGAGATATTAATCCCTTGTATCCTATTGGATTTCCGGGCCTTACAAAATTAGACCTAGAAATTAACTTCATCAGTGAATGAAATCCCTGTTGGACCCAAACGACCTAAATGAGGATCGTGATATAGTTTTTCTTTGTCTTGCATTCTCGTTAGTGAACCCTTTTTGTCCCTTGTAAATAAATGTCTTGTCTTGGGCTTGTGAAAATATAGTGCCTTGATCTTTCACGAAAGGATTATTGGGTATATACATTTTAACCTTAATCACACCAATAATAGAGATTGAAGCCCTGGGTGAAACTGTAACTAAGATTAACCATGTGCTTCTTTAATATGTCAGAAAAGTACTTTCATAACTCTTATGTTTAAAAAAATAGTAATAATGAGACCCTAGTGCAACGCAAAAGTAAATCATATGAGAGTGAAACCAAAATTTTAGGTTAGGAATAATGTCACTGGGAGTCCTTAAGACTTAATTTAAGCATCTTCATGTGTTACAAAGAATATGAATTGTCAAATGGTGTGAACAAACTTCGATAAAACAAAGGATGTATATATATATAAATCAAATTTAGAATTCAGAAAGTTATTGTACTATAATGATAATGGTAGGGAAATAACTATTCCATGATAGAAGGATGTTCTTGGGAAAAGGCTATCTCGAAATCTATGTCTTCCTTAATCCCAAGATTTCATTTTGACATCACGTTAGATTTTCTTGTGTAGTAAGAGTAAATTTTATACATTAAATAAATGTTTGGGAAACACATTCTTAACATAAGAACAAGATAATTAAGTATGTATATGTGATTTGATTTGTATCAAATAAGCTAGTAAGTTATGGAATTTTCTGTGATGCATAAAGGAAGCCAACCTAACTTGGTTGAACTGTAAATTAAAAATGGAATGAACTTAAGATTTTGTAGATGGAGAAAGGAGAAAACTATACTTGCACAATAATGTTCCTAGAATGATAATCGTAACTAAGATGCAATTAAAGAAATGATTTGTTGTGGGTTCGCCATTCTTGAAGTCATGTTTCTTGTGGTTGGGTCATTGCTAGTATTCTTTCATGTGGAAAAGTGTGGTATAAACATGTATATGGTTTTGTCATGTGTTTATGTGATTTGATGATTGATGTAAGTATCGTATATATATTGTCGAGTTTTCCTACTTAAAGCCCTTACTGTGTGGTGGGTAGTGAGCAATGTAAGTAAAAAAGTAAAAAAAAATTATCCTGGTATTTTACTATTATATTTGGGTGTGTAAAATGTGGGCACTACATATGGTATCAGAGCAGAGGTTCATGCTCTCGAACCTCTGGGACAGATTGGAGTTATGATGATTCTGCATGATGGTGGTGGATAATGGAAGAGTAATGTGATATATGTAGTTATGTGAAACTATGTCATGATTGTGACCTTATGGAAGCACATGTGGTGCATGTCACTTAGTGCGTAATTTTTGTCATGTTGATGTGCTTGTGATGAGAGTGTCGACTCTCATTTTCGTGGATTCAATAAGGAATCCGTGTGTGATGTATTGCCTTGTTTTGTGTGAAAGGAATGATATTGTGAGTTGTGGATGTTGAAGCATTTTGACCTTATGTGATGTGAAGATGTAGTGATGTATTGCATGAAGAGATTGATGTAAAGTGAATTTCAGTTTATCGTGACGTCATCACCGTATTGTGATTAGTTGTGTGCTTCATCGTGTTGTTTTGCAATTGACTATATGCCGTAATGTAGACATTATGTTCCTCATGCGTACAATTCATGTAATATGTGATGGTTCATATCATGATTTAGGGGCATATGGTGAGTATGATCCCTAGCATATAGTGATTGCACCTTGGGTGTGGGATGTGGTAATGTGATGTATCGTAACCCATGAAAGTAGAGATTGTGTTATACCCTGTATATATATATATATATATATATATATATATATATACCATGCATAATACGTTATGGTTGTTGTGTGGGAATTACCATTGTGTTAGTGATGTAGTTATGTGTATGTCATGGACCCTACACTAGACGACCCTAAGGGGATGAACTGTCCAGAGTGTATGTGTGGAGAGAGGAGGCATGGACCAGGTTTTCATAATCTTGAGCCGAGTACGAGTGAGGAAGTGGAGTCTTATATAGACTGAAAATCCACTTCTATCTGTTTAGTATACTTCGAGCTTGCTCAGTATATTATGGGTATGCACCACCTTAGGCTCAACTTATGTAACCTTGTGTCCCTTGTTCCTTCCTATTGGATTGTTCATTGAATAATCCTATGTGATTTTGACTATGTTGATCCTTGTGGGAGTATGGAGGAATGGTTCAGGCAGAGATGATGACAGTTACATTATTTGATATACTCATTTATGGTTACATGTATATTTTTTTATGAGCCGAGGCTCATTGTTCAAGTGCCAGCAACTTGATGAGTACCCCTTTGGTGGTGGTATGAGGCCACATATTGATTTTGATGTGCTATTTTCCCATTACGTATTTTATTCGTAAATTAATCTTTCTCGTTTCGCTAGAACCAGCCATTTTCTTGATTGACATGTTCTTATATTTTGGGATTTTATTTGATTGTTGCATTAACATTTGGATTTTACACTAACCAAGGCTAATTAGCCATTTGTTTTCTTGGTTTTAAAACTTTCTTTTTGTATTTGAAAGATTTTCAGCCTAGCCCAAGGCTTTTGATTTTTCCACTTGGCATTTAAATGGATTGTTATGCTGGTTCTAATGTCGTAATGTGTTAGAATAGGGTCATGGGATTAACCATGGAGTGGTTGAACCTATGGACCCGCTTCGTTGTATGGGGGTACGCCCCAAGGAGTTACAGATAACTAGTGGGTTGTTGAACCATGAGTTATTATGTCACTTGGGTTTGGGGGTGACGGAGCTCTATGTGCTTAGGACCATAGGGTGACCCAGCATCATTTAAAAGGAGAAAGGAGACGGGCCTCTATGGTTGAGTGACCTATTATTATTTATGACACTCTATGGTTGAGTGACCTGAGATTTTTGATGGGGCTCTATGGTTGAGTGACCCGACTTGGTTCTGGCACTATGTTTCTTCCTCTTGGAAGGTATATGGAGATTATCTGGTGATGCTTTGGCGAGGTATATGGAGTTACTTTATGATACTTCAGGAGATATATGGAATTTTACCTGGTACTTTTGGAGATATCTGGGGTTTGTTTCGTGATGTCTTATTATGTCTGGAGTTGGTATAGTGAGTATGTGTCCTCTTATGAGTTCTGGTTAGACTTGTTATGATTGGTGGTGTGACTCTTCCCTTGGTCGGTATGGACTATTAGATATTGGATTGGAACTATGATTGTTATAGTCATGGATTTTTGGGGCTTGTGATACCCGTTGTATATGTATCAATGTGTTGATTTTGTTTATCAGTCATATGTGTGTACTAGATCTATGTCTAGGGCGTAATTGTTGGAAATTAACTGTGATGTGGTCTACTCGTTGTCATTTCATGGTTTGGTGAAACCCTTGTGATGTGGTATGGTCATGAAATTATGTAAAGGTATGCTTGTGAAAATTTGGTGTTGTGTATAACCCTGGTAGGGTGTTGTGACGGTAGTTCATGATAGGAACCCATAGGAATGAATAAACTAAAATTCGATAACAGTTGAAATTTTAAAGGATTGGAATTAAGGATAATGTTAATGGAAAGAGATTAATGAAATATCGAATGAGAGAGAACTTCCAATCTTCATAGAACCTTGAAAGTTGAAATTTCTACCAAATGTTTCTAAGACTAACCTGTGGCCATGGTTTAAGTAGCTAACATTTTAAACCATAGGGTGTACTTTTCCCTTTACTTGTTATTGGTTGCATACCATTTCTTCCCTCTATGTTATGTCACATCGAGGATGATGCTTTCTTAAGGGGAGGAGAATGTAATTCCTCCTTTAAATATAAAAATAATAATAACAATAAAATAAATGTAAAAAAATGAAATAAAAGAATTAAAATTAAAGGCCCGTGATATTTTTTTCTTTGGGTAGATTACGGCCAGGGGGCTCAGGTTCCTTTGTGTTTTTGTTTTTGTCTTTTTAGCTAAGTGAGGGAGTGTTGCCACCGCCGCTGCCATGGGAGGAAGCTTTAGGCTAGTGCTACACACCCTCTACTATAGAAGAAGATGTGAACAGGGGGGCGACAGTCCGTGACAACCATTATTTGCAACATCCTCCTAGCTGCTGTCAAAAATGCTTTGTCAGATGTCTTTGCATGGAAGGTTTTGGTCCTTGCCTACGCCAGCATCCACCCAGCCTCCATCCAAACAAAAATAAAATGAGCCTACTCCTGCATGGGTTTGTTTTCAGTGCCAAAAAAAAGGGGATGGATTCTGTCAGATGTTGTAGCCGCATGTGCTTTGGGGGGCATTTTTTTTAGTGTTTAACTAAATAATAGAATGAGACAGATCCTCATGGTATTTGCATGCGGTTGTGGGTGGGAGGAAGTGGGTACCTCATAAGGCAGGCATGTTGTTTCACCATTTTCAGCAGGTAGGGGCCCAACCCAATCAGTTACATTTGCTAGCATACTTCTAGCTTATGCACAAAATGGATTTGTAAAAAAAAAGGGGGCCTGTGAACTGTTTGATAGAATTCCTCAAATAGATGCGGGCTCATGGAATGCCATGATGGTGGGATATGCACAAAATGGTTTTGTTGAAACTGCATTGGAACATTCCAAGCAAAATATGGTTGGCAGGTTTGAAGCCACACCCCACAACCTTTTCCAGCATTCTCTCTACCTGTGCCAAAATAGAGCTCTTGAAACAGAGTATGGATGTCCATCAAAGCTTTATGGAGAAGGGATTTCTTTTGTGTGTTTCAGTTGTAAGTGCCCTGACAGATACATATGAAAAATGTGGAGGCATGCGAGCTGTTCAATTATGCCTGAAAGAAATGTGCTCATGGACTGCAATGATGGCAGGATTTGTAAAAAATACAAAAAATAAAAATGAGTTTGTTGAAAAGGCCTTGGAAACTTTCAAGAAAATGCAATTGGTACGTGTAAAGCTAGACTCCACAACCTTGTCCCAGCATCCTCGATGCCTCTGTCAAAATGGGAGCTCTAATACAGGCCTCGGACAATCGTTAAGGCATAATGTTAGAGGATTTTTAGTTGTAAATGTGCTAGTAGACAAGTATGCAAATGGTGGAAGCTTACACAAGGCAAGTCAACTGTTGACAAAACACCTCAAAGAAATTTTGTCTCATGGAATGCCAGGATTACAAGATATGCACTTAATGGATTAGTTCAAAAGGTTTTAGAAATGTACAAGCAACTAATTACTCTATTGGAAAACTTAAAGTTATCGAGAAGTTTTGTGACGTGGTGGAGGTTAGATCTAGGCTCGTGAACCGATTAGGGAACTGCCCGAGCAAGATGTTGAACCAAACCTTGTGGCTTCAACCGACTTTGTTCTCCAGGCATGGTTCTTCTTCCCTTACCTCTCATAAATCTCGTGTTTTAGTTCTCTTTTGCAACTAAATAGAATTTTAAATTATTAGGATTTTTAAATACAGTTAAATGTCTCTTCAACTCATTGCAAAACAATAAAGTGTCATGTCGCAACTCTCGAAGTCATTATAACTCATCTACTTTAAACCATGAACTATCACCCTCACTTCAAGATGATTTAGAAAACTCTTACCCTTCTTGACACTCCAATATCATTTTATCGACCAGACGAATTTGACTCCCCATTGATAAATTTGACCTTCTCCGTGTTTTAAATAGTTAAATTTTGCAATTTTCAGAGACTCACTAAGTACCCTTTGTAACTCTGGAAACGAGACATGAAGTTTCATTTGTGTACCTTGGTATATGAGGAGTCACCTTGACCTTTGTTTTGACCCAAAATGAACATATGACTTCCTTTTGATGCTCTTATAGGAGCCCTGTTACACTGGTTTATAGCAGTTGAAAGCTGTTAAATCTAGAAAGTTGGCTTTCATTTTGAACTGTCATTTGAAAATTGGATGCAGAAATTACTTCCCGTCTTCACAAACCTCTAGTGTTTATACTAGACAATTGCATGGAAAATTTAGTATAGGAAAGAGCACTTTTCAGGATAGTTTGGCGAAGCCATTTTGTAGGCCTCCGGTCACAATTTGATGAGGTAAAACTGGTCTAATTTGATCTTGTCACTCCAGAAAACCTGTTACCATTTAAAAATGGTCCTCTACTTCTTAGTCTCGTCGACTCTGATGAATTCCCTTTATAGAGGGGAACTGGTAGGAGATGTCTTGTTGCGTGATTCTCCATCGAATGTCAGTTATGGATGTAGTTTTCTGGGCCCTCGAGCTAACTTTTGGCATTTTACAACTGGGTGAACTACGACCAGTGTCCCCGGAGAACTAACCGCCAAACACAAACCGTTCGCTCTTTTTTAATTCCGTCAGTTGCTATGGACTCCTGGTATATCTGGGGACATGTAGAAGTTTAGTCATGGTGTGCGTGTTCATTGGAAGATAATCTTTGGAAGTAGTTTCTTAGCCTCTGAGACCATTTTGTACGTTTTGTAGCTAGTGAGAAAATTTAAAAGTAGAAAGCTGCGGATCCTCGTAGGGTTGCCAAATCACCCTGTAAACTTTTAACACACGTAAATAATTATTTAAAACACTATAATGGAACTTCTTTTGTGTATTAGAAATTTTGACAAAATTATGTTTTCTCTCTCTTCCTTTCTCTTTCTCTCTCCTGGGTTTATAAAATGAAGAAAAATGAAAGACAATGAATACTTATTTCTAGAATTTTTTTTTATTTCGATTGCAAATTGTAATTATTGTTAGATGTAAATGGGAAACTTAAAAATGATAATTATGTTTGATTAGGGTGGATGCCATGCCATCGTTTTATCGCTGATATCATGCTCACGTGGGTTTTGCAGGATGGATGAATGATGACGAAAAAAGGTGATGTGTAATTTTAATTATTGTAATTATAATTTTTATAGGTCATTGTAAAATGAATAACTGCCTAATGTAGTCTCTTGTTACAGAAAATTTATAATTGGAATTTGTTAATATGTAGGAGATGCTAGTTTTAGGGATAACTTAGGAAATGTGGTTCTAATCACTGGTACAATTTGATTCTTAGTTGTGTATGGCAAAAAGGGGTTTGATTTATATATATTAAATTGAAATTGAAGTTAATATATTGTAGTACTTTCTCAGTTTTCAATAAATGATTAAATTAATTACTGGGTTATCTTCTTACCTTGCAAACACAATAAAGAGTTTTAATGGAAACACTCAACCTTAATAAAGTATTTGTGTATAGCTTTCCTGCATGTGTGATCCCTTTTTAGCATATAAGAAATTTAAAACCATAGAACGACATTAAACTTTGCACTTGATGAGACCTCCTAGGTTAGGTAAATAAAACCCCTAGTTGGAGTTACTGTCATAGTCATTAGGTTTAACGACATTGTCGTGAACCCATATTTTAGGAATGACATGGTCTAACCTTATCCAAATAATGTGGTTTCCTTTTAGTTTTGGTAATCACGAGAAGAATGCCCTCTCTTCAGGTCTAGCACCAAGTTGAGCATTGAAGAATGCCTTAGAAGTCACCTTATGAGTCCTTATTAGAAGGAATGACTAAGCGGTGTAACCTTCCCATCTTTGGAGTAGGTAGATATATTACTCCCTTGTATCCTATTGGATTTCCGGGCCTTACAAAACTAGATCTAGAAATTAACTTCATCAGTGAATGGAATCGTTGTTGGATCCAAACGACCTAAATTAAGGTCGTGATATAGTTGCTCTATGTCTTTCATTCTCGTTAGTGAACCCTTTTGTCCCTCGTAGATAAATGTCTTGTCTTGTGCTTGTGAAAATTTAGTGCCTTGATCTTTCACGAAAGGTTATAGGGTAAATACATTTTCACCTTAATCACACCTATGATAGAGATTGAAGCCCTGGGTGAAACTAGAATTAAGCTTAACCATGTGCTTCTTTAATATGTCAAACAAGTACTTTCGTAAATCTTACGTTTAAAATGATGGAAATAAGGAGACCCTAGTGCAATGCAAAAGTAAATAATATGAGAGTAAAACAAACATTTTAGGTTGGAAATAATGTCACTGGGAGTCCTTATGACGTAATTTAAGCAACTTCATGTGTTACAAAGAATATGAATTGTCAAATGGTGTGATCAAACTTCGAGAAAACAAAGGATGTATATATATAAATCAAATTTGGAATTCAGCAAGTTATTGTACTATAATAATAATGGTAGGGAAATAACTATTCCATGATCAAAGGATGTTCTTGGGAAAAGGCTATCTCAAATCTATGTCTTCCTTAATCCCAAGATTTCATCTTGATATCACGTTAGATTTTCTTGTGTAGCAAGAGTAAATTTTATACATTAAATCAACATTTGAGAAGAAAAATCTTAACATAAGAACGAGAGAATTAGAATCTTTTAGGAATTTTGAAATATGGAAAAATACTTATGTAAGTTCTGAAGATTGTCATAAGGG
This sequence comes from Taxus chinensis, assembly GCA_019776745.2. NCBI lineage: Eukaryota > Viridiplantae > Streptophyta > Pinopsida > Cupressales > Taxaceae > Taxus > Taxus chinensis. The sequence goes on from CM034151.1 coordinate 746,577,733, forward strand.
TAAAGAGCAAAATCAAATGGTTGAACAATAAGTGAATTGTGAAACGAATTTTCAGAACATGTAGGTGGAAAAAGGGAGAAAATTTTGCTTACATAATAATGTTATGGGATGTTTAACGTACTTTAGATGTAACCATGGTAATGTTGTGTTGTGGGTTGTCAATCTGTAAGTCCCTTTTTATTGTGGTCGTGTTATTGCTAGTATTTGTTCGATGGGAAAAGTGTGGCATCGACATGCTGATGTCGTCTGCATGTGTTGTTATGTTTGTGGAGCCTAGTTTCATGTTAGAGTTTGGTACACCTTCCATGTGTTACACTCGGGTATTTTTACGGCGGTTTAGGAAATAAAACATGCTGGTATGTTTCCTGTGTTTGTATGTTGATGACATGTTGGTTGCAGGTAAAAACATGCAGGAAATAAAAGTACTCAAGAAACAGCTAAGTGAATCCTTTGATATGAAGGATTTGGGGGTAGCCAAACAAATCCTTGGTATGAGGATAACTCGGGATAGGAAGGAACGGAAGTTGACTTTATCTCAGGAAGAGTACATTAAGAAGGTATTAGACAGGTTTAACATGCAGGATGCTAAACCGGTTGGGACTCCTTTGGCAGGCCATTTCAAGTTATCAAAGGAGCAGTGTCCCAAGACAGAGTAGGAAAGAAACCGGATGTCAAAGGTACCTTACTCATCAGCAGTTGGCAGTTTGATGTATGCTATGGTGTGCACTAGGCCTGATATTGCCCATGCAATGGGAGCTGTGAGTAGATTTATGAGTGATCCAGGTAAAGAGCATTGGCAAGCAGTAAAGTGGATCCTTCGGTATTTGAGAGGAACCATGGGGACAGTTCTGTGCTACAGTGGATCAGACACCACTTTACGTGGTTATGTAGATTCAGACATGGTTGGAGATGTAGACAGCAGGAGGAGCACAACAGGTTATATTTATACTGTAGGTGGGACAACAGTGAGCTGGATTTCACGACTACAGAAGCTGGTGGCTTTGTCAACCACGGAGGCTGAGTATGTTGCTGCCACAGAGGCAAGCAAAGAGATGATTTGGTTTCATGTTAGAGTTTGGTACACCTTCCATGTGTTACACTCGGGTATTTTTACGGCGGTCCCGCTCGCCGGTGAGCGGGTCAGCCCCCCCGGGGGGTTCGGGGGCGAAGCCCCCGAAGCAAATTTTCATGGGTGGTTCATTAACCCATGGGTAATGGGTAACCGTTATGGGCTGTTTTTGGGCCCATGGTTTTTTTCGGTCTTTTGCCCATTGTTTTGATACCCACGGTTTTTTCCCTTGGTTTTGATACCCACGGTTTTGTATCAAACTGCTTAAGCAGTTGTCTATTTATATGGTCTTATGCATATGATAGATGTACAAGCAAATGTATTACAGATGTGTTTTGAATTCGGGTTTGAATTCTGTAGAGTTTGTTGAGCATAGCTCCAAACGGATCTGGGTATTGTATTGAGAGAGTGAAGGCTTGTAATAAAATCTGAGCAAGTGATTCTTGGTGGACGTAGCCCAAATTGGGTGAACCACGTTAAATATTGTCTCTCTGTGTTGTGTTATTTATTCTGCACTTTTATTTGAGATCTGTAATAATTTCTGCATATTAGTTTCTACTGTTGCGATTCTGTAAGAGATTATTCCGCATATTTTATCTCTTATTTCCTAACAATTGGTATCAGAGCCTGGTTTGGTTTGCTGAAGTGTTGAATCGCAGGGAAAGTTTTTAGCTTGAGTGGGAGCTATGGCAGATGAAGGAAGATCTAGGGTTGATAAATTCAACGGGCAGAATTTCAGTCTTTGGAAGATGCAGATGGAAGATTACCTTTATCAAAAGGATCTTTATACTCCGTTGTCTGAGAAGGTGAACAAACCCTCGAGTATGACAGATGCGGAATGGGATTTGTTGGATCGGAAGGCACTTGGAACGATCCGGCTGAGTCTTGCATCTTCGGTATTATTTAATGTTTCAAAGGAAAAGACTACAAAAGATCTAATGGATGCATTAGGGAAGTTGTATGAAAAACCCTCTGCCTCTAATAAGATATTTTTAATGAAAAAGTTGTTTAATATGAAGATGTCTGAGAATAGTTCAGTAGCAGATCATTTAAATGATTTCAATACGGTTGTGAATATGCTAGCTTCGGTTACAATAGAATTTGATGAAGAAGTTAGGGCTTTATTAATTCTGTGCTCTTTACCTGAGAGTTGGAACAGCCTGGTAATGGCGGTAAGTAACTCGGTTCCAGCTAACTCGAAGTTGAAGTTTGAGGATGTTGTAGGGGTGATTCTAAGCGAGGAAATGCGAAGAAGAAGCTCTGGGGAATCTTCTACTTCAGGGAATGCTTTGACAGTGGAAACTAGAGGGAGACAGAAGAATAGAGGAAACCGTGGAAAATCAAAAGATCGGGCAAGGTCAAAATCCAAGAACAAGATTGTATGCTGGAATTGTGGAAAGCCTGGGCATGCAAAGAAGGACTGTTGGGAGCTTCGGGATAAGAAGAAACAACAGGAAGAAAACAAGGAGGCAAATGTGGCATCGGGTAATGTATGTCAGGATGCTTTGATTCTTTCTTTGCATAATATTACTGAATCTTGGGTTTTAGATTCAGGGGCTTCTTTTCATGCTACTCCACATAGGCATTATTTTGTTGATTATGTTCAAGGGGATTTTGGGCATGTTTTTCTTGGTGATGATGAGCCTTGCAGCATAGTTGGAAAAGGTTCTGTTCAGGTTAAGATGCAGAATGGGAATACATGGCTATTGAAGGATGTCAGACATGTGCCTACATTAAGGAGAAATTTGATATCGGCAGGGCAGTTGGGAAGTGATGGTTGTACTGTGATATTTACAGCAGACTCTTGGAAGGTTACCAAGGGTGCTCTTGTGGTGGCAAGAGGTAAGAAGGTTGGAACCTTGTATTTAACCACTGATAGTACTAATGATTGTAATCTTGTGGCTTCAGATGCAGATACAACATTATGGCACTATAGGCTCGGTCATATGAGCCATAAGGGCATGAACATCATAAAGAAGAATTTGCCTGGATATACAGAAACAGGTTTGGATTTCTGTGAAAACTGCATATATGGGAAACAGAAGCGAGTAAGGTTTCTCAAGGTTGGACCTACGAAGAAAGAGAGTAAGTTAGAGCTGGTACATTCTGATGTGTGGGGGCCGGCTCAGGTATCATCTCTTGGGGGTTCAAGTTATTATGTTACTTTTATTGATGATGCAACAAGGAAAGTTTGGGTTTATTGTATTAGACACAAATCTGATGTATTTGACACTTTTGTTAAATGGAAAGCCTTGGTAGAGAATGAAACAGGTCTTAAGCTAAAATGTCTCAGGTCAGATAATGGAGGGGAGTATTGCAGCAATGAATTTAATGATTACTGTTCTAAGAATGGAATCCGCAGGCAAAAGACGGTTCCAGGAACTCCGCAGCAGAATGGGGTATCAGAAAGGATGAACAGAACTATAATGGAACGTGCTAGGAGCATGAGATTACATGCAGGACTGCCTCTTTCTTTTTGGGCAGAAGCGGTGAGCACAGCTGTGTACTTGATAAACAGAGGACCCTCAAGTGCCTTGGATGGAGGCATACCTGAGGAGGCATGGTACGGTAAGAAAGTTGATTATTCATTTCTTAGAGTCTTTGGATGTGAAGTGTTTGTTCATATAGACAAGGATGATAGGACCAAGCTAGAGGCTAAATCAGAAAAATGTACTTTCATTGGTTATGGTGGTGATGACTTTGGGTTTAAATGTTGGAGTATTAAGGACAAGAAAATCATTCGGTCTAGGGATGTGGTCTTTAATGAGAAAGTCATGTATAAGCAACAGTTGCAGGAAAACAAGGAAGAATCCAAGAAAGAATATGCAGTGGTAGAGGATCTTCCGGATGGGAAAGTGACCCATGAATCAGTTCAGGAACCTATTCAACAGGAACCCCAAACTCCTACAGTGAGGAGGTCTTCTAGGGTAAGAAAAGAACCTGAACGGTTTTCTCCTTCTCTTTATTATTTATTACTCACTGATAGTGGAGAGCCAGAGAGCTTTGATGAAGCAATGCAGGTAGATGCCAGTAAGAAGTGGGAGCAAGCCATGGATGAGGAGCATAAGTCTCTTATGGAGAACCAGACTTGGGATTTGGTGAAGCTACCGGAAGGCAAAAGAGCATTGCAGAACAAGTGGGTGTACAGAGTTAAAGATGAAGAAGGAGGAAAGAAAAGATATAAGGCCCGGTTGGTGGTCAAGGGGTTTGCACAGAAACAAGGTATAGATTTTGATGAGATTTTTTCTCCTGTAGTAAAAATGACTTCTATTAGAACTGTTCTTGGAATAGTGGCAGCAGAAGACTTGCACTTAGAACAGTTAGATGTAAAGACTGCATTTCTCCATGGTGATTTGGAGGAGGAGCTATATATGCAGCAACCAGAGGGCTATGAGGTCAAAGGTAAAGAGGAGATGGTGTGTAAACTGAAGAAGAGCTTGTATGGCTTGAAACAAGCTCCACGTCAATGGTATAAGAAGTTTGATAGCTTCATGATGGAGCAAGGTTATATTAGATGTCATTCTGACCATTGCGTGTATACAAAGAAATTTGAGGATGGAAGTTATATTATCCTGTGTTTGTATGTTGATGACATGTTGGTTGCAGGTAAAAACATGCAGGAAATAAAAGTACTCAAGAAACAGCTAAGTGAATCCTTTGATATGAAGGATTTGGGGGCAGCCAGACAAATCCTTGGTATGAGGATAACTCGGGATAGGAAGGAACGGAAGTTGACTTTATCTCAGGAAGAGTACATTAAGAAGGTATTAGACAGGTTTAACATGCAGGATGCTAAACCGGTTGGGACTCCTTTGGCAGGCCATTTCAAGTTATCAAAGGAGCAGTGTCCCAAGACAGAGCAGGAAAGAAACCAGATGTCAAAGGTACCTTACTCATCAGCAGTTGGCAGTTTGATGTATGCTATGGTGTGCACTAGGCCTGATATTGCCCATGCAGTGGGAGCTGTGAGTAGATTTATGAGTGATCCAGGTAAAGAGCATTGGCAAGCAGTAAAGTGGATCCTTCGGTATTTGAGAGGAACCATGGGGACAGTTCTGTGCTACAGTGGATCAGACACCACTTTACGTGGTTATGTAGATTCAGACATGGCTGGAGATGTAGACAGCAGGAGGAGCACAACAGGTTATATTTATACTGTAGGTGGGACAGCAGTGAGCTGGATTTCACGACTACAGAAGCTGGTGGCTTTGTCAACCACGGAGGCTGAGTATGTTGCTGCCACAGAGGCAAGCAAAGAGATGATTTGGCTACAACAATTGCTTGAGGAGTTGGGGCATAAGCAGGAGGAATGTAAGCTATATAGTGATAGTCAGAGTGCTATACACCTAGCTAAGAACTCTGCTTTCCACTCCAGGACGAAGCATATACAGTTGAGATATCACTTCATCAGGACAGCTTTGGAGGAAGATAAGTTGAAGTTGGAGAAGATTCATACCAGTCAGAATCCTGCAGACATGATGACCAAGGTGGTCACAAGGGATAAACTAAAGCTATGTTCAGCTTTGGTTGGCCTTCGCGGATGACAGTGAAGGGTTGAGAAGCTTGCTCAGTGGAAACTAGTCTCCAAGTGGGAGATTGTTATGTTTGTGGAGCCTATTTTCATGTTAGAGTTTGGTACACCTTCCATGTGTTACACTCGGGTATTTTTACGGCGGTCCCGCTCGCCGGTGAGCGGGTCAGGGGGGTTCGGGGGGTTGAAGCCCCCCCGATGAAAGGGGGTTCGGGGGCGAAGCCCCCGAAGCAAATTTTCATGGGTGGTTCATTAACCCATGGGTAATGGGTAACCGTTATGGGCTGTTTTTGGGCCCATGGTTTTTTCGGTCTTTTGCCCATTGTTTTGATACCCACGGTTTTTTCCCTTGGTTTTGATACCCACGGTTTTGTATCAAACTGCTTAAGCAGTTGTCTATTTATATGGTCTTATGCATATGATAGATGTACAAGCAAATGTATTACAGATGTGTTTTGAATTCGGGTTTGAATTCTGTAGAGTTTGTTGAGCATAGCTCCAAACGGATCTGGGTATTGTATTGAGAGAGTGAAGGCTTGTAATAAAATCTGAGCAAGTGATTCTTGGTGGACGTAGCCCAAATTGGGTGAACCACGTTAAATATTGTCTCTCTGTGTTGTGTTATTTATTCTGCACTTTTATTTGAGATCTGTAATATTTTCTGCATATTAGTTTCTACTGTTGCGATTCTGTAAGAGATTATTCCGCATTTGCATCAACAATGACTTTGATGGATGGTAATGGGAAGTCATCTTTGGGGTAGGATTTTTTAATGTCGCGGAAGTCTATGAAAATACATATCTTCCCATTCTTTTTTAGAACAGGGACGATATTAGATACCCATTGTGAATAGTTGACTAGTTTGATGAACCCGACATGGAGAAGTTTCATTGCTTCTTCTTCCACCATGAGATCCACTTTTAGCTTAATTGGTCTCGAATTTTGCTTAATTGGCTTTGCATTTGGTTTGGTGACAAGATTGTGTACCGTGATATGTGGTACAATTCTTGTTATTTATTTGTAATTAAATGTGAAAGCCTTTTGATGTTCCTTGAGGATCTGAGTATGTGTTTCTATCTCCTCTGGAGTTAAAGAGGATCCTAACTTCAAAATATTTGGTTCTTCCTCCGTTCTAATATTTATGTCAATCATTCCTTCGATTAAAGAAGTGTTTCCTTCTTCAAATTCAGGTGGTGCTAGAGGTAGTTCCAAACCTTCTTAATCGAAAGACCTTCAATCTTACCTCAAAAGTAAGGAATAAATCACATCTTCTCAGAAGATATCATTTCACACAGCTTCCCTGGTAATACTAAAAGAAAACTTTAACTAAAATAAAATGGTTTGCTACTCTATTTGATATATTTCAACTACAAATTTGATAGCTCAAACCTAGAGTTTTACATAACATTTATAAATCTAGTTGTGTCATGAATTGTCCCCTCAATGCGATCTATTTGTTCCTTTGTGTTCTTATAATCCAGAAAAGTGTGTATGTGACAGCGTCAACAGAAGAAGATACTCAAACAATGGCAGCTTTGGCTGTAAGCTGAATACAATGCAAGTAAGAGAGGGATAATGCAAGTGAATAGAGCTTGACTATGCGATTCCTAGTAGGATTTATCATGGGGATACAACGTAAATATAACGAGAACTCTGGGATCTATTTCTTGTGACAAAACAACAACCTACAACTCTAATATTATCAAATGAACTCTAATATATAACTGAAACCATCTTATGCTAAGTTGACTGTGTAGGATAGTAATGGAGTAACATGAAAGTGTGAATATCAAATGATTTCTAAAGCAGAAAGGAGAGGCTAAGAATTCCTGTAAAATTTAAACGTATTGAAACTTATGGGAGAAATCCAAAACACACTGAATAATAATTCGTAGAGGGAGAGGGGCCATTTTCCTATAAACAAGTTGGGTATTTATAGCATTTGGATTTACCATAGGGTAACTTGGAATTGAACTCTTTTACTATAAAGAAAGACAAATCACTATTTAGAAGGCAGCCAAAACATAAATGCAAGTAAGAGTGGTTGAGAAATGCGGGTGCAAATTGAATTTTTATGATTGCACCTTACATATTATGATCCAATAATATAACAATATAAACTATCTAAATTAATGTCCATCATATTAGATTGTTATATATTGGACATTGTTATAGTTTTGATATAGTATGATGTTAGATGTTGGATCATGGATTATTGTTGACTTTGATTCATATATGGTGCATGATGACTATTGGAAACTTTTATATATTGATAATGATATGATATTTGACATTGTTGTATTTATGGATGTAATTCATACGTGTGATATTGGATATAATAAGTAGACCTAGAAAGTGGAATTAATTTGATGATCATGTAGTTGTTGAAAAAATTGCAAATGATATTGTTAGTTTCCTTGATGTTGTTGTGATTCGTATATATAGATGATTTCAGGATTATATTTATGTTCATTTGGATGTTTTGATATGGCCACTGCGACAAAGGAGGTATTAGTGTTTTACAGGTTAAAAATATCACAACAAACATTAGGGGATTGAAGACCAACCACATTGGAATTCTAAATGAATTCAAAAAGGTCACCATGACAACTTGTAATTATATGTATGTGTTTGTTTGTGGTTGGGGATTCCCATGGGGGGATCCCCTTCGAATGTTACCAAGGGATTTATGTTTTCTTTTTATTTTTTCCTTTATTAATGTTGCATGTGCTTTATAAGTGATGTGCCTTCCCTTTTCATTATTGAATTAAATTGTGGTAAATAATGTGAGTAATCATATTGTTAAAATTCTTTAATCAAATTGGGTCATAAGAAAGTAATTATTAGAGTTGTTGGCCTAAAATTAAAGTGTTGTAAGAAATGTGTAAGTGATGTGTAACTGCTGTGTAATTTTATTTTTGGATTATGAAACACTCCACCTTCTTTGAAATTCGAATTTTTCCTTGGAGGCTAATTTTGGAGGCTTGTGGGATAAGTTAAACTTGTCCCACACCTCTTAAATTTATCTACCAAAAATACCTATGGTTGGAGAGTTAAAATTTAGACTTTCACTATACATTTTTGTAAGTCAAGTTGAATGTTTTAATTGCACATTTCTCACATGTTCTAATTTCAGTCCTTATGGGGTGTGGGATTGATTTGAGTGTGTAAGTAATACTATCATATTATTCACCCATCTATTTATTATGCTTTAGAGAATGAAGTTGACTAGGGTGTCGGAATTTAGGAGGTGTGAAGTGGCATCCTACATGGATCCACCTCATCCTCTTCTCCTCCCTCTTCTATAAATTGGAATTTCCTTGGCCTATTTTGGTTGGCTCCACTTTTGGATACTTCATTTTGGGAAAATTATTTTTTTGTTGGAGCTTAATATTTTGGAGAAGATTGGAGATTGTTGCATGATTGTAGATTGTTGATCTCTTGGTCTATTTGTCATTGGAAAGCTTGTCGTTTTGCAACCTTGGAACAAACCCCAGTATGGAGAGGTAGAACCTTGGCTCTTGAAATGCTATTATTTCTTTTTTATGCTTATGTGAATGGTTAAATGTTTGAATGTGTTGTGCTATTTCTTGGCTGGCTGGGTAGATGCCCTAGGAATGGTGTAGGAAAAGACTATGGGGATTCTTATGGGGATACATAAGTGTTATAGGGAGGTATAAGTCTGGAGGGAGTTGGGATTTGGGTTCCACATTACAAAAATAAATAGCTTCCATTTTTTTACTCATTATGGGGTGTCATAAGATGTTGGGGAGGCATAAAGAAATGGGAGGAATAAAGGGTACTTGAGGGAGGCATGTGAGCATGTAAGGGTTTTGATATACTATATTTTGGCAGTTTGTAATCAGGCGGTGATACCCATTTCCCCCTTTGGGAGGCATAATTATCATGCCCCATTTTTTATGCTCCTTTAGCTTCCATGAGGAAGCCTGAGTGTTGTTTTTTGTCTTTTATCTAAGGTTGCAAATTACAGTTTTGTTTTGGACTGTGTTTTTAAATGTGAAATTTCATGTGTGTTGTGGAATCCTATTTTTGCCATGAGTAGAAACACATTTCTTATTACATTGTGGTTGGGGCTCAGGGGCCAATGTAGAAGGATGGATTCTCCTTTTGTTTGGATGTCTTGGTTATGTGGCTCGAGCATTTCCTTTCCCCTGATTTTGTTGTGATCAAATTAGAGAATGATGGATCTACATGTTGTTGTTCTGTAGTGAAGGAAAAAGACTGATTTGACAGTCATTGTTGAGATTATTCCTTAGTGTAACCTTTTCCCACTTGAAGTGGATGACCTTATATGTTATTGTGAGGAAAAGATGTTTGTATTGGCTTTGAAAGTTGTAATTCAAAATTTTGAAAGAGATGTACTTTGTTTTCTATTTTTGAATAAATGAGAAGGAAATTGTATTCTGTATATTGAAATTGAGGAATGAAAGAAGAAAGTTGTAAAGAAAACATTTTTGAATTAATGGAAGTTGTTTATCTTGTTCAAATAATTTGGTGTTCATTGGGAATCTGTGTTTGAAATATATTATGAAATCTCTATTTTCAAAATTGAAAAGTAAATACACATGAAGAAATGCTATACTACTATGTTCGTTTGCAATGTATGATTTAAATTTCGAGCTGTATGTTGGCCTTGAATACTTGTATTGAAAATAAAACTTAATATGTTAGATTAAGTTTAGAATGAATTCAGATATTAAATCTAGGTAAAAGGAAAATAGAATCTGTTTAAATTCAAGTATAAACTCCATCTTTTTTTTACTGAATACTTGTAACTATTAATGAAACAATGTCCAGAATGACCTAGCAAACTATGAAGTAATTTTGGAACATTAATACAAATTAAGTAAGATCAAAACTATCCCAAACATACTAAAACACTTAAGAAGTTTTCAATAACCTTTGCAAAAATGGGCTCAGATAGTTTCATAGTTTTTTTGCCATCAAATTGGGAGTTTTCAAATTAAAAAAAAAAACTAACAAGTTATGCCTTCAATCAATAACAAAACTCCCCAAGAGAAATGCTCCATGTCTAGTTCACATGTTGAGAATGGAAGAATGTCAAATTTGAACAAAAAATAATAAACTAAAAACATTGGTTCACATTTTTAAGCCTACAGAACGTTATCTTAAAATTGACCCTTCAAATTTTATCAAAATTAAAGTTTTAGAAATCCTGTACAAAGAGGACTTTGAGAGATTTCCAAAAAGTCCCCGTTTTCTAAAAACTGATTTCCCAGTCAAACAATATGACCTTCTAAAGGTTTTACTTTGTTTGGCTTCAAAAATAATCTAACTGTCAAATTTAAATGAATAAAATATTCTTGGGTGGGCTTGTGGGCTAAAACTTTCCTTTTTCACATTTGGCCCAAAAATCATAAATTCATGAAGTTTCCCGCTGCTCCGCTAATCCGCAAGATTTCATTTTGTCCAAAAATGATTTAAGTTAAAAAAAATTCCCAAAATTTCCTAATTTTTACCGCCACCCCCGCAACCAATCAGGTGCTACCACATGGCTTCACGAGGAAATGGAAGAGGCGCATGATCATTTAAAACATTAGACCTTAAAATATATATTTGTAAAATTTTCAAATTTTCCTCCGAGGCCCCACCAGCATGTAGCTAATCGGGTGCTTCCACGTGGCTTCACAAGGCGACGGCGAAGGAGTGGATCCTTTTAAACCTTAGTGCTTGGCAAATATTTGGGAAAAAATTGCTAAGTTGTCCCACCGGCCCACCATCCCACCTTCCCTTTAGTTTGAAGTTTTTAGACACATGTCCCCTTACAGGCTCGTGGCCGCGCGGAGACAGATTGCGCTTTTGTCCCAAAAACGGGAAAAGTGCTAAGTTCCTCTCCACTTTTCCAGCCCACATGTGGGAAAAGTTTGCTTTTCCGCTCCGCTGGTCCGCTTTTCTCCTCCAGGTGAAATTTCTCTTTGAAGTCCGCAGGCTTGAGTTGGGTGAAATTTTCCTCCCTAAGCCCGCAGACCCACTATTGGGAAAATTTTCCTCCCAAGGCCCGTTGGCCCATAACTTGAGTTTTATAGGGATTTAGAAGGACTTATTCATATCACTGGTAAGGGGAAGAAATTTTCTATCTAATGGAATGATTTTGTGAAATTTTTGAGTATGGGAAATATGTGAAAAATCAATTTGAATCTTTTAAGCTAGTATAGGAGTGAGTAAGTGGAGGTTTACCTTTCTAGTTTTCCATGTGTTTTTTTTTTTAAACATGAGTTGACCATTTTGAGGCCAGCTTATGGGGGAAAAGGAATGCTTTTCCTAAACCCTTGTGATGAGAGCCTTGTTTTATTGTTTTTGCCCCTGTAAGCCCTCTAAGTGTAATTAAGAAATATTTACCCTTAGTATTAATTTAATCTGATTATTAAATTAACACCTAAAGGAAATTCAAACTATATTTGGCTAATTATACTCCTTAATTGTAATGTGTACTTTTATATTTTGTTCCAATCGAAAACCTTATTTTTCATGATTGAACTTCTTTACGTACATCCTTGTGTCAACTCTTGCTTTGAAGCTTGTTTGTATTCTCACCTTGAACAAAAGAAAAAAGAAAAAAAAAAATTATTCCATAATTTTTTCTAACTAACCTAGGTTGTTCTTGTGTCTCGAGTGGGAGTTTTAGAGGGGCGTTAGACTTGGTATCAGATCCATGGGTTCAAATCATTAATACCCTTGGGCACAGTAGTAAACTTGAGACATGAACATTTAAACCTAGTGCAATATTAACCTAGCACACTTTTTAAATATAGAGAGCAACTTGTGGGAAATTACATATTTAGTGGACATGGAAAACTAAATAAAACCTAGAATAATGAACTAAAATACTCTCACCTTGGTCTGTGCAGGAGGCACGGAGAAGATGAGGGGTATTTCCACATAAACCTAGACTTACCACCACCAAATCATGTTGTAACAAATATCCTACCACATAATCTGCAGACACTTCAGGATGTTAATGTCACTCTACACGAAGGGACCGTAGGAGGGCATTCAGTCAGACATGATAGGGTGACATCAATTGAGGCTTGTGCATCTCCTAGACATAGCAAGGAGCATAAAGGAGAGAACTCCCATGTCGATTCAATTAGAGATGAGTCACCATAGAAGGGACAAGGAAACCGAGTTTCAGGACACAGAGATAGGTATCAGAGCCCTAGGCTTAGAGTTGGCCATGTACAGAGGTATAGGGAATGTCAGACTACAACTAAAAATCACATCAGGGAGATCTTGAAGCTTCATCCATCACACTATTTGGGTGACACAGGTGGTTTTCAGGCAGAATATTTGTTGGTGAGTTTTAACGGATGCTTCAAGCTGTACCCCTGTTCTAGTAACATGAAAGCTCGTGTTGCAATCCATCTATTGAGGGATGGAGTAGGTGTATGGTGGAGGACAGAGGAGCAAAAAGATCCATGTTGATTTTGAGATAGTTACCTAGGAGCTCTTTGAGGAGTGGTTCAGGAGTAGATATTTATCTCGGAGGTTCATACAGTAAAGGATTGATGAGTTTCACGACCTCTGGCAGGCATCTATTACAATGGCTGAGTATGAGAGTAGAATTTTGGATCTACTCCAGTATGTTGAGTACATGTAGAATGAGCAGGTTGCAGATCCATAGATTCATCTGGGGCTTGAATCTTGACATCGAAGGTGTAGTTCAGATCCATTGTCCACAGAATCTAGCTGAGGTCGTTGAGAAGGCCTACATAGCAGAGGAGACTTGGGGAAAGACCCAGCAGGCTAGAGATCGAGTTCGGAGCCGCATACAGCATATGAAAGATAATAGATTTTCTTTGTGACAAAAAAACAACTACAACTTAATATTATCAAATGAAATCTAATATATAACTAAAAATATCTTATGCTAAGCTAACTGTGTAGGATAGTAATGGAGTAACATGAAAGTGTGAATATCAAATGATTTCTAAAGCAGAAAGGAGAGGCTAAAAATTCCTGTAAAATTTAAACCTATTGAAACTTATGGGAGAACTCAAAAACACACTGAATAATAATTCATAGAGGGGAGTGGGGTCATTTTCCTATAAACAAGTTGGGTATTTATAACATTTGGATTTACTAGAGGGTAACTTGGAATTGAACTCTTTTACTATAAATAAAGAGAAATCACTATTTAGCAGGTAGCCAAAACATAAATGCAAGTAAGAGTGGTTGAGAAATCTGTGTGCAAATTGAATTTTTATGATTGCACCTTACATATTATGATCCATTAATATAACAATCTAAACTATCTAAATCAATGTCCATCATATTAGATTGTTATATATTGGAAATTGTTATAGTTTTGATATATTATGATGTTAGATGTTGGATCATGGATTATTGTTGACTTTGAGTCATATGTGGTGCATGATGACTATTAGAAACTTTTATATATTGATAATGATATGCTATTCGACATGGTTATATTTATGGATGTTATTCAAACATGTGATATTGAATATAATAAGTAGACCTAGAAAGTGGAATTAATTTGATGATCATGTAGTTGTTGAAAAAATTACAAATGATATTGTTAGTTTCCTTGATGTTGTTGTGATTCATATATATAGATGATTTCAGGATTATATTTATGTTCGTTTGGATGTTCTCATATGGCCACTAGGCTAAAGGAGGTATTAGTGTTTTACAGGTTAAAAATATCACAACAAACATCAGGGGATTGGAGACCAACCACATTGAAATTCTAGATGAATTCAGAAAGGTCACCATGACAACTTGTAATTATTTGTATGTGTTTGTTTGTGGTTAGGGATTCCCATGGGGCGGATCCCCTTTGAATGTGACCAAGCGATTTACGTTTTCTTTTTATTTGGTCCTTTATTAATGTTGTATGTGATTTATAAGTGATGTGCCTTCCCTTTTCATTATTGAATTAAATTTTGATAAATAATGTGAGTAATCATATTGTTAAAATTAATTAATCAAATTGGGTCATAAGAAAATAATTATTAGAGTTGTTGGCCTAAACTTAAAGTGTTGTAAGAAATGTGTAAGTGCTGTGTAAGTTTATTTTTGGAGTATGAATCACTCCACCTTCTTTGAAATTCAAATTTTTCCTTGGAGGCTTGTGGGAGAAGTTAAACTTGTCCCACACCTCTTAAATTTATCTACCAATATTACCTGCGGTTGGAGAGTTAAAATTTAGACTTTCACTATGCATTTTTGTAAGTCAAGTTGAATGTTTTAATTGCACTTTTCTCACATGTTCTAATTTCAGTCCTTATGGGGGTGTGGGCTTGATTTGAGTGTGTAAGCAATACTATCATATTATTCACCCACCTATTTATTACACTTTGGAGAATGAAGTTGACTATGGTGTTGGAATTGAGGAGGTGTGAAGTGACATCCTACATGGATCCACCTCATCCTCTTCTCCTCCCTCTTCTATAAATTTGAATTTACTTGGTCTGTTTTGGTTAGCTCCACTTTTGGATACTTCATTTTTGGGAAAATTCTTTTGTTGTTGGAGCTTATGATTTTGGAGAAGATTGGAGATTGTTGCATGATTGTAGATTTTTGATCTCTTGGTCTATTTGGCATTGGAAAGCTCATTGTTTTCCAACCTTGGAACAAACCCCGGTATGGAGAGGTAGGAGCTTGGCTCTAGCAATGCTCTTATTTAATTTTTATGCTTATGTGAATGGTTAAATGTTTGAATGTTCTTTTTAATTTTTTGGTTGGTTGGGTAGATGGCCTAGGAATGCTGTAGGAAAAGAATATGGGGATTCTTGTGGGGAGACATAAGTGTTATGGGGAGGTATAAGTATGGAGGGAGTTGGGATTTGGGTTCCACCTTACAAAAATAAATAGCTTTCATTTCTTTACTCGTTATGGGGTGTCATAAGATGGTGGGGAGGCATAAAGAAATGGGAGGAATAAAGGGTACTTGGGGAGGCATGAGAGCAGGTCAGGGTTTTGATATACTATATTTTAGCGGTTTGTAATCAGGTGGTGATACCCATTTTCAACTTTGGGAGGCATAAATAGCATCCCCCATGGTTCTTTCTCCTTTACACTCCATGAGGAATCCTGAGTGTTGTTTGTTGTCTTTTTATCTAAGGTTGCAAATTGCAATTTTGTTTTGGACTATGTTTTTAAATGTGAAATTGCATGTGTGTTGTGGAATCCTATTATTGCCATGAGTTGAAACACATTTATTATTACATTGTGGTTGGGGCTCATGGGACAATGTAGAAGGATGGATTCTCCTTTTGTTTAGATGTCTTGGCTGGGTGGACAATGTTTCCTTTGCCCTGATTTTTGTTGTGATCAAATTAGAGAATGATAGATCTGCATGTTGTTGTTCTGCAGTGAAGGGAAAAAGACAAATTTGATAGTCATTGTTGAGATTATTTGTTATTGTAACCTTTTCCCACTTGAATTGGATGACCTTATATGTTATTGTGATGGAAAGATATTTGTATTGGCTCTGAAAGTTGTAATTCAAAATTTGAAAGAGATGTACTTTGTTTTCTATTTTTGAATAAATGAGATGGAAATTGTATTCTGTATATTGAAATTGAGGAATGAAAGAAGAAAGTTGTAAAGAAATTTTTTTTGAATTAATGGAAGTTGTTTATCTTGTTCAAATAATTTGGTGTTCATTGGGAATCTGTGTTTGAAAATATAGTATGAAATCTCTATTTTGAAAATTGAAAAGTAAATACGCATGAAGAAATGTTATATTACTATGTTTGTTTAAAATGTATGATTTAAATTTGGAGCTGTATGTTGGCCTTGAATACTTGTATTGAAAATAAAACTTAATATGTTAGATTAAGTTTAGAATGAATTTAGATATTAATTCTAGGTAAAAGGAAAATAGAATCTGTTTAAGTTCAAGTATAAACTCCATCTTTTTTTTACTGAATACTTGTAACTATTAATCAAACAATGTCCAGAATGACCCTAAAAACTATGAAATACTTTTGAAACATTAATACAATCTAAGTAAGATCAAAACTATCCCAAAAATACTAAAACACTTAAGAAATTTTCAATAACCTTTGCAAAAATGGGCTCAGATAGTTTCACAGTTTTTTTTGCTGTCAAATTGGGAGTTTTCAAATCAAAAATAAACCTAACAAGTTATGCCTTCAATCAATAATAACATTCCCCAAGAGAAATAATCCATGTCTGGTTGACATGTTGTGAATGGAAGAATGTCGAATTTGAAAAAAAAAGTTATAAACTAAAAAGACTGGTTCACATTTTTAAGCCTGCAGAATGTTATCTTAAAATTGAGCCTTCAAATTTTATCAAAATTTAAATTTTAGACTTCCTATACAAAGAGGACTTCGAGAGATTTCCAAAAATTTCCCGTTTTCTGAAAACTGATTTCCCAGTCAAACGTTATGACCTTTTGAAGGTTTTACTTTGTTTGGCTTCAAAAAAATCTAATTGTCAAATTTAAATGAATAAAACATTCTTGGGCGGGCCCCGCGGGGTAAAAAATTTCCTTTTTCACTTTTTTCCCAAAAAAATGCAAAGTCATGAAGTTTCCTACCACTCCACTAACCCGCAAGCTTTCATTTTGTCTAAAAATGATCTAAGTTCAAAAAAAATTTGGCAAAATTTCCTAATTTTCACCGCCACCCCGCAACCAATCAGGTGCTACCATATGGCTTCACGAGGCAATAGCAGAGGTGCAGGATCATTTAAAACATTATACCTTAAAAAATATAGTTGCCAAATTTTAATATTTTCCTCTGAGGCCCCACCGGCCCACAGCTAATCGGGTGCTTTCACGTGGCTTCACAAGGTGACGACGGAGGAGCGGATCCTTTTAAACCTTAGTGCTTGGGAAAATATTTGGGAAAAAATTGCTTAGTTCTCCCACCAGCTTGCCGACCCGCCTTCCCTTTGGTTTGAAGTTTTTAGACACATGTCCCCTTACAGGCTCATGGCCGCATGGAGATAGATTGCGCTTTTGTCCCAAAAAGGGGAAAAGTGCTAAGTTCTTCCCCGCTTTTTCTGGCCCATGTGTGGGGAAAAGTTTGTGTTTCCACTCCAATGGTCTGCTTTTCTCCTCTGGGTAAAATTTCTCTTCAAAGTCTATAGCCTTGAGTTGGGTAAAATTTTCCTCCCCAGGCCCACAAACCCACTCTTAGGAAAATTTTCCTCCCAAGGCCCGTCGGCCCATAACTTGAGTTTTATAGGGATTTAGAAGGACTTATTTATATCACTGATAAGGGGAAGAAATTTCCTATCTTAATGGAATGGTTTTTGGAAATGTTTGAGTATGGGAAATATGTGAAAACTCAATTTGAATCTTTTAAGCTAGTATAGGAGTGAGTAAGTGGAGGTTTACCTTTCTAATTTTCCATGTGTTTTTTTTAAACGTGAGTTGACCATTTTGGGGCCACCTTATGGGGAAAGGGAATGATTTTCCTAACCCCTTGTGATGAGAGCCTTGTTTTATTGTTTTGGCCCCTGTAAGCCCTCTAAGTGTAATTAAGAAATATTTACCCTTAGTGTTAATTTAATCTGATTATTAAATTAACACCTAAAGGAAATTCAAACTATATTTGGCTAATTATACTCCCTAATTGTAATGTGTACTTTTATATTTTGTTCTAATAGAAAACCTTATCTTCTTAACATGATTGACCTTTATGTACTTCCTTGTGTCAACTGTTGCTTTGAAGCTTGTTTGTATTCTCACCTTGAAAAAAAGAAAAAAGAAAAAAAATTATTCCATAATTTTTCTAACTAACCTAGGTTGTTCTTGGGTCTCGAGTGGGAGTTTTAGATGGGCATTAGACTTGGTATCATAGCCATGGGTTCAAATCATGGACCCTTGGGCACAATAGTAAACTTGAGACATGAACATTTAAACCTAGTGCAATATTAACCTAGCACACTTTTTAAATATAGAGAGCAACTTGTGGGAAATTACATATTTAGTGGACATGGAAAACTAAATAAAAAACTAGAATAATGAACTAACTCTCACCTTGGTCTGTGTAGGAGGTGTGGAGAAGATGAGGGGTATTTTCACATAAACCTAGACTTACCACCACCAAATCATGTTGTAGCAAATATCCTACAATGTAATCTGCAGACACTTCAGGATGTTAATGTTGCTCTATGTGAAGGGACTATAGCAGAGCATTCAGTTAGACATGATAGGGTGACATCAATTGAGGCTCACGCATCTCCTAAACATAGCAAGGAGCATATAGGAGATAACTCCCACACCGAGTTAGTTAGAGATGAGTCACCATAGAAGGGACAAGGAGACCGAGTTTCGGGACACAGAGATAGGACTCAGAGCCCTAGGTTTAGAGTTGAGCATGTAGAGAGGTATAAGGGTCGCCAGACTACAACTGCATATCACATCAGGGAGATCCTAAAGCTTCATCCATCACACTATTTGGGTGACACAGGTGGTTTTTAGGAAGAATCTTGGTTGGTGAGCTTGAGTGGATGCTTCAAGCTATACCCTTGTTCTAGTAACATGAAAGCTCATGTTACAATCCATCTATTGAGGGATGGAGTAGGCGTATAGTGGAGGACAGAGGAGAAAAAGATCCATTTTTATTTTGAGAAAGTTACCTATGAGGTCTTTGAGGAGTGGTTCAAAAGTGGATATTTATCACAGAGGTTCATATAATAGAGTATTTATGAGTTTCACGACCTCCGGTAGGCTTCTATTATAGTGGCTGAGTATGAGAGTAGATTTATGGATCTACTCTAGTATGTTGAGTACATACAAAATGAGCAGGTGTAGATCTATAGATTCATCCAGGGCCTGGATCTTGACATTGGAGGTGCAGCTTGGATCCATTTTCCACAAAATCTAGCTGAGGTTATTGAGAAGGCCTACACAGTAGAGGAGACTCAGGGAAAGACCCAACAGGCTAGAGATCGAGTTTGGAGCTGCATACAACATATGCAAGATAACAGATTGAGGAGATCATTACATCCTCCTCATGGTGGGCAAGGTTTAGCACAATCATCTTTTAGAGCGTACCAACATTAGCAGCAGTCCCGTCCACCTGATAGACCTCCACAAAGATTTGATGCAAAGAGGGGTCAGAGTATGGGGCCCTCTCCTAGGGGTCCCATTAGGACACAGGGAGCACCTAGAGCTCAGTTAATAGGAGCTCACTTGCAGAGACCTCAATAGTCCACAACTAAGTTATTAGGATTCACAACACAACCCTCTAGGGTACCGACTAGACCTGCTGCACATGGGAGAGGATAAGGTGGATGTTTTGGTTGTGGCGTTGCTGGACATTTTTGGAGAGACTACCCATAGAAATATAATAAAAGGGTAAGACACAAATCGCAAAGCCTACTGTTGGTGACATGGTGCATAGTCATCAGATTTACGTAATGGTTAAGAACCACCAGGCTGAGCATCAGAGTACAGTGATTGAGGCTACGGGTAGCATTGGTGGTATTCCTAACTCTATTTTGTTTTATTCTGGTTCTTCTAATTCTTTTATTGCACCATTTTTAGTAGAGAGATGCAGGCTTGTAGGAATTGGCAAGGTCATAATTGGGATGTGGAGATGGATTCTAGAGCCAAGATCTCTGTAAACTCCTTAGTTAAGGAGTGTGTAGTGGATTTGGTACCTTTTTCCACTACCTTGGATCTTTGTATCCTTCCGTTGGGATCTTATGGAATCATGATGGGAATGGAATGGTTATTTGCACATAGATCCAATGTGGTTTGTTACCACATGATCATATTGTGTACAAATGATCTAGTAGTTGAGGAAGTGATAGCTGGGATCAGGATACCCATTTCTATTCGCACCATCTCTACTATGCAGCTTAAGCAGTGTATGTGATGGGGTTGTCAGATGTATGCTGTTACAGTTAGTCACATATCAGAGGATGGGTCTAGTGGAGCATCGCTAGATGATTATCCCATCTTGAGAGAGTTTTCATATGTATTTCTTGAGGATCTACCGGGGTTACCACCCCCCCTGTGAGATAGATTTTCATATAGATTTGGTTTCGGGAATAGAGCCTATCTCACAAACACCTTACTGGATGACTACCCTTGAGCTCTGCGAGCTCAAGTTACAGCTTGAGGGCCTTATAGAAAAAGGCCTAATTTGTCCTAGTGTATCCCCTTGGGGTGCACCAGTGATGTTTGTAAAGAAGAAGGATGTATCCATGCGGATGTGTATTAATTACCACTAGCTGAACAAAGCAACGATCAAGAATCGTTATTTCCTTCTGTGCATTGATGATTTGTTTGATCAAATGAAGGGAGCCATAGTTTTATCTAAGATAGACCTTAAGTTAGGGTACCATCAGCTGAGGATTTTGGATGTGGATATTCATAAGACTACCTTCCGTACGAGATATGGCCACTATGATTTCACAGTGGTATCTTTTGGCTTGACCAACCCCCCCATAGTGTTTATGAGTTTGATGAAATGGGGTATTTAGGAACTTCTTAGATCACTTCGTGGTCGTATTCTGTGATGACATTTTTTTATTTACTCACATACACGTGAGGAACACAAGGGACACCTTTGTCATGTCCTTCAGTGTACCTGTGAGCAGCAGCTTTACGGGAACTTGGAGAAGTGTGCTTTCTTTTAGAAAAAAGTGTAGTATATAGGCCACATTCATTTTTGGGGAAGGTATCGTAGTCGATCCTTCCAAGATTTGAGCTATTATGGATTGGCCTGCACCCACTAGTGTGAAATAGGTGCATAAATTCATGGGATAAGAAGGATATTATAGGAGATTTATTCAAGACTTCTCGCAGATTACACACCCCATCACTTCCCTTCAGTAGAAAGGGAAGAAGTTTGTTTGGTCAAATAGATGCGAGCACGCCTTTAGGACACTGAAGGAATGTCTCACGAAAGCACATATTCTTTTAGTGTCAGATCCACATGGTGAGTTATTCATTTGCATGGATACTTTTTTAGTAGGGCTTGGAGGTGTGTTGATGCATGAAGGAAAAGTAGTTACTTTTGAGTATCAAACTCAACTATTATGAGCTTAATTATCTAACTCATTATCTTGAGCGTACGGAATTTATGCACACTTTGGTTCAATGGAGACACTTTCTTCTTGGTTATAGATTCACATTCAAGACAGATCACTTCACTCTTCACCACCTCTTCAAGAAGCCACATCTCAACACACCCCTGGACGCACATCAGGCTTCTAGGTTGATGTTCAGGCATCCAGTGTGATTGCACAACATGGAAACCTCTCTCCAAGTGTGGGGACTTGTGAAACTGAGAGAGGAATCTCCAGATTAGAGGCTGGTTCCTCAAACTCCTCTGATTTAGATCTATATTTTGCAAAACTACAGAGGTTTAGATCCTAATCCTATTCTAACTTGCAAGGAGACAGGGGTAGAAGTGCAAAAATTGAAACTAACTAAAGATGGTGATGCACCAAAAGGAGTGGTGAAACATATTTGTCATGCAAATAGACACAGACCAAAGTTCATAACATAAGACATACACAGACTGATAATGTATAATCTATTATCTGAAATCAAGCAAATAATACAAACAGAGGATTGAAACCCATTCACAGAGCTTGCATTATCATTTCAATGTCAAAACACACATTACACCCTCAGAGAGGTAAAAGAAAACTGTTACAATCCTTGGAGAGGTCTGATCCTTCATCAATCACTTGCTGGAGGTGAAAGAAGAAGTCTGCTATGCCCAAAAATGTTCCCCCTTGAAAATGAGCCAAATCTGGCTTTTAACATTGCATGGGTCGAACCCAGGAGACAGAAAACGTACAAAGGCATGGGAGCCCATTCTTCTTGACTGCAGGTGTATTAAAATGGCATGGGGGACCTTACAAACCCATACCCTGTCACTTTGACCGGATTACAGGAGAATGTGACCCATTCTGCATTAAATCTGGTCGCTGGAATGTCATTTCTGGCCATGAACACGCGTCAGAGCTGTTTCTCGATTTTCTCCCTCCAGACTGCTCCAAAACGCAAGATTGACCCCAGAATCGTGTAGAGAATTTCATCAGCTTTCCGTTGATATAAAGAACGTGCAAATCCGAGCTCTGGATCGAAAGTTATGGCGATCTGAAGATTTAGGGCACAAAACAGGCGAAAACGTGTTTTGAAATATTTTCCCGCGCTCTGCCACCTGGATGACACGTGGCAGGTGCTGATTGGGCGAGCAATTCTCTCTCCTCCACTTCACGCGGCTTTCCTTTGAAATCTTTGACCTTTTTGTGATTTTGAAACATTTTCCACTTTTTTCCCGCTCCCCCCGCCACTTGGGACACGTGGCATGTATCTGATTGGAGGACAGGGCGCGGGGTCAACCTTGTCTTTTAAACTTTTTGGCCCAAGACTTCTTCAAAATTTCTAAGTCCTCCCTGAACTCCGCATTCCCTGCTCCATTGGACACGTGTCCTCTTCCTGATTGGCTCGGGCCAGCGCTTCAAACCTTCCCCTTTGACCCTTTTGACTTTTCCCTTGAGACACGTGGCGTCTTCTGGCTGATTCTCGGCCCTGCCGGCTCTTTCGCGTCCACCGCGTCTTTTTGTCCCGGATGTCCCAAATGCTTAGTGCTCCTTGTGCTGATTTCGCGCGAACCGGCCGGTTCGCGTCCTTTTTTCCCAGATGTCCCCTTTGCTTTTGGACTGCCTTTGCTCATTTCCGGCCGGTTCGCGCCTTTGCACTTGTCCCAAACGTCAGTTAGTCAATTTTTCTCTCGGTCGAACCGGCATTTCGCGCCCGCCGCGTACTTTTGTCCCAGATGTCCCAATTGCTATTTGGGCCGCCTGGAGGCTTTTCGGCCGATCCGCGCGCCTTTTTGTCCCAAATGTCCCAATTGCTGCCCCTAGGACTAGGACTTAGCCAATTTTCACGATTTTTCCTGGATCAACCTATTTGCCTTTCTGCAACCTTTTTTTTCGCATTTTCTCAGAGCTTGCTCCTTCCTTCTTTCGGCCAGGGGAGTTAGAAAAATATCCTGAAGGGACCCTCAGAAACCTGATTTTTGCTCTGAATTAATCAATGTGCTTGGGACTTGAATATTCTGATGCATGTTATCAAAATTACCCTGGGGGGTGAATTTTGGATAACAATTTGGCGACTCAGCGGGATCATCTACCTGCTAGATGAAAAGACCAGTTGCCTGAAGCAATCCATTGGGCATGGAGTCATCAAATATTCTGTTTAGAATCCAAACTGACTCAGAATGTGCAAGGAGGGAGATGGAATGTGACCTGATGAAAGCAAAGACATGCTAAACATCTCCATGGACAGCAAGCTGTGCCAAGGCACTTAGGGAAAACAAAACTAACCTACAGCAAAACAATGTGCACAAGCACTTGGAGGAAAGAAAATCTAATCTAATATTTACAGATGCAGTGAACCTCTCTCTAGAAGCAACGCTTGAGATAGATTCCATTTACTGGAATCTGCAGTTCTTCACCAACCAATGAGGCCAATTGGAAAGCATTGTTGTTCTTGCACTTTGTGACCATGTATGGGCCACTCCAAATGGCATCAAATTTTGAATGCCTTCCTGGTTTTGCTCTGTCCACATCCCATTTCAACACTAGATCTCCTACTTGAAAAGATCTATCTTTGGCCTTCCTATCAAAGGTCTTCTTGATCAAAGCCTGATCCTTTTCCATTGCTTGGAATGCCTGATCTCTGATTTCTTGCAGCTCCATCAATTCTGCATATCTCACCTCCATGGGCCCAAACTCTAGCAACTCCAGCTGTTTCATGAGTTCCAACGTTGGCAACTCAAGTGACATGGGCAAGATTGCCTCTCTTCCGTAGACAAGCCTAAATGGAGAGTTACCTGTGGATCTTTTGGGAGTTATCCTATCAGCCCATAAGGCTGATTTCAGTTTGGTATGCCAAGCCCTCTGATTCTCATCAAGAGTCCTCCTAATGATCCTCAGCAAGTTTTTGTTTGTAGACTCGGCCTGGCCATTACCTTGAGGGTAATAGTTTGATGAAGTGCTCAGGTAAATCCCGTTCTTGACAGCCCACTCAGTAACTTTAGATCCAATGAATGCCAATGCATTATCAGAGATTATTGTAGCAGGTACACCAAATCTGGTAGTTATCCCCTCGTAAAAGTCCAAGATGCTAGACTCATTCGCCTCTTTGAGTGCTACTGCTTCTGTCCATCTGGTGAAGTAGTCTGTGGCTGTCAAAATCCATTTGTGCCCTTGGCTCGAATTGGGATTGATGACTCCAATGAAGTCCAAACCCCATTGCATGAATGGCTGGTCAACTGAGATTGGATGTAATGGGAGGGCTGCAAGTCTCTCTTTTCCTGTGAAGAATGCACAATTCTTACACCTCTTGATCCATGCATAGCAATCACTGAAGATTTTAGGCCAATAATAACCAGCCTTCATGATTTTCAGAGCTGTCACTCTTGGTGCAAAATGGCCACCAGCTGGTCCATCATGAAACTCTTTTAATACCCTTTGGATCTGACCTGTGTTAATGCATCTCAGCAGCACTCCATTCACGTCCTTCTTGAACAAAACTCCATCAATGATGGTATATGGAATAGCCTGCAACCTGAAGTATCTTCTTTTTGCTTTGCTCATTTCTAGAGGGCATATGCCCGTCTGTAGGAAATGTATCATATTCTGAGTCCAACAGGGAGTGGACACATCATCATTTTCCTGTTTTTGATCATCTTGTAATAGCAGGACAGCGTCTTCTTCATCTTCTGGGTTGTCTGGTTGTTTGGAAGCGAGCTGCTCACACAAACCTTTGCCTCTTACCAGCTTGGTGATCTTGATCTCAATGTCATACTCCATGACACGGGTGATCCAACCTGCCCTTTTCTCATTCAAATCCTTGTTGAGGAGGAAGTCCTTAACCCCAGCATGTGAGACCAGCAACTGGACCTTGTTGTTTGAGACTAAATGCTTGAATTTCTTCAAGCTTCTGATTACTGCAAGCACATGCTTTTCAATAAAAGAGTACCTCACTTCGCAGTCATCTAGACTCTGGCTGAAAAAGGCAATCGGTTGTTCATCATTATCTTTGTTCTGCTGTACCAGAATGGCAGAAATAGTGTCATCACCTCCAAATGCATAGAGGATGAAATCCTTGGAAAAGTCTGGGTTGATGAGAGTGGGTGCCTGGGAGATGGCTTCTTTGATTGCTTCAAAACTCTCCTTGCCTTCTGCCGTCCATTTGAAAGCCATGCTTTTTCTTAACATTTTGGTGATGGGCTTGACAAGGGCTGCAAAATTTGGGACAAACCTCCGAACAAAGTTTATCCTTCCCAGGAAACTTTGAAGAGCCTTCTTGTGACTTGGCAATGGTAGAGCTCTTATGGCTTCAACCCTCTCTGGATCAATTGCTAATCCTTCCTTGGAGACAATATGGCCAAGGAGCTTCCCTTCATGTGCAAGAAAGATGCACTTCTTAGGATTCAAGGACACTCCAAACTTTCTACACCTCTGAAAAACCTGCCTGAGGTGAAAGAGATGGTCTGCAGCATTCTTTGAGAAGACAGTGATATCATCTAGGTATATCAGCACTATCTTATTGATCAAGCCTTTGAATGCCATATCCATAGCTCGCTGGAATGTTGCTCCGGCGTTCGACAGTCCAAATGGCATCTTCTTGTAAGCATATGTGCCCCATTTGGTTGTGAAGGCTGTCTTGAACTGGTCTTCCTCCTTCACCATAATCTGATTGAAGCCTGAGTAACCATCAAGTAGTGAAAATCTTTCTGAACCAGCTACGACCTGCAATATTTGCTCCATGGAAGGGAGTGGATAATGGTCCTTGAGAGAGGCTCTATTCAAATCTCTGAAGTCAACACATAGCCTGATCTCTCCACTTTTCTTTCTGACTGGAACTAAGTTGGCAACCCAACTAGAATGCTTGATTGGGAATATAATTGCTGACTCAATCAGCTTGTCCAATTCTTTCCTCATGAGAGGCTCCATGTGTGGATTGACTGGTCTCTGTTTCTGCCTGATAGGCTTAGTATTTGGGTCCAATTCAATGGTATGCTGAGCTAAGTTGGGATTGAAACCTTTCAAGTCTTCATAGCTCCAAGCAAACACGTCAGGGAATTCTTGACATAGCTGTATGAACTCATACCTTTCTTGCTCAGTAGTCATCTTTCCAATTTGCAATGGCTTGTTCTCTTCTACCAAGATGGATACCGAATCTTCTCTCTTGACCTGAATGTTTGCTTTCTCCTTTCTAAACTGATCATTGGGGTTAAAAATGGACTCCAAGGTGATAAGTCCCTTGGGCAGCTTGTCAGTTCTCAGCTGTATCACCTGGTCACCATATTGCTGTTCCAACTTCTCTTGATTCTTAGCTGAGAACTCAGCTTCTTCTTGCAAGAAGTGGATGATTTGCTGGTCATTCTCAAATACTTGCCAACTGACATCGTTATCCGGCACTGAAGGCCTCACAATCACGTGGATGTTTGGCTGTACCTTGTCTTGTTGAATGTTTTCTACAATGTCAAAGGCTGCCCCTACTGCTGCAAGCCTGTCAGCAGCTTGATTCTCTTTCCTAGGGATGGCCTTGATGCCGAAACCCTCAAAATCTTCCATGAGGTCCCACACCCTGTTCTTGTAGCATCTGAGTAGATCATTTTTGGCAGCATGCTGTCCCTTGACCTGATTTACAATCAGCTCACTGTCCCCAAAAACTTGCAAGTTCTTTATTTTTCTCTTGATTGCCCAATGCATCCCTTGCACCAAGGCTTCATATTCAGCAGTGTTATTGGAGCATGCAAATTGAAATCTAAAAGCTGAATAATGCTTTATTCCTTGAGGTGAAACAAGCATGGCTCCACCTCCTGCACCTTGTCTACTCCTCGATCCATCAAAAAACAGCTGCCATACCTCATTGTCATCCTTGTGGTTTGGCTTGGTGATGCTAGGAATAGGTTGACTTTCTTCGTGTATACAATAGACTCCTAGCTCAGATTCTTCTATTCCTTGATAAGGATCAAAAGCATGCACCTTGCTTGCCCATTCATCAAGAGTCAAATCTGGGATGTTTCCAACTTTAGTGTCAGTTTCATCAGTGCTTGGGTGATCTTCTTGATCAAATGCTGAGCAATTGGCATTAATCTGACTTGGAGTATAGGGCTCAATGTGGAAGTTTGCAATAGGTTCTGACCTAATTGTAGCCTTAGTTCCATACCTCGTTCTGAATAGCATGTGAGACCAATCAGCGGACAAATATCCCCCAATCTTGGCTGTGAAGTCCCTTGACAAGCAAAGGGCAAAGAGTGGTGGAAGGTCTATGACTGATATATCTTGTAAGACAACAACATTTGGACATGCATGCAAGGTAAGACTCAAATTTCTAATCACTCCAACTGTTGCTATTGCTGTCCCATCCAGCTGCACTACTCCCTTAGATGTTATTTCATACTGGAGCCCTAACTGATCAGCTATCTGTTTAGGCATAACTGAGCTACTTGCCCCGGAATCTATCATGCAATTATGCACTAGCTGATTTCCAATGATTAACGAAACATAAAAAGGGGGAGGCTTCAGCATTCTACCTTGTTGTGCTCCATGATTTCCTTCAGGCTGGGCAGCATTTGTGAGTACCTTCTCCTGCATTTGGATCTGCTGATTCGAAGTTGGCCAATCCTTCATGGCAGCTTGCAGCAGATTTCTTTGGCCTGGGATGGATAGGGATTCCCACATAGATATATTGACGTTTGTCTTCTTCATCTGATCAATGATACTGAATGGTGATGAAGGATCTCTCTGTTGTCCCTTGGTTTGCACATTTGCTCCTTGTATGTGGGCAGCAACAGCTGGCATTTGAGTTGGCCTAGGGGCTGTTCTTGGCTGCCCTTGTGCATTTGAAACTGGGTTTTGCTTGCCAATCATTTGTGGAGCTGTGGAAGGTTGTGGATTGGCTGGGGCTAATGGCTGTTCTTCACCCAAATTTCTCCTTTTTGACCTTGTGTTGGCTGCAACACCTTGAGAAACTGCCTGATTCATGCCACAGAAATCCTCTGCTTGCCAATTTACCAATGTGGTGTCATTTGGGGCTGATTGCTGTTGGAATGTTTCTTGTTGTTGGCTGTTTTCTTGACTGCTCTCACCCTCCACACCAGCACTTGTTACCATTAAAGCTTGAGTCAAAGCACCATTGAAGCACATGGATTGATTATGAGGCTCATTACATGGAAAACACCAATCATACTCCTGGGCAATGTTGTTTTGTGCTGGTACTAATGCCTTAGAGGCAGATATGGCATTTGGATTATAGGGCTGGAATGGTCTATTGGCAGGAGGCCTTGTTTGATTCATATTTGCAGCTGGATTAGGTGGCCTTTGAGGCTGATATGGCTGCCTATTAGGTTGAGCTTGAGGCTGATACGAAGGTCTAAAACCTTGAGCTTGCTGTCTCTTGAGTGTAACCAGCTCATTACCTAAATTTTGCAGTTGCTTCATGACTTCTTGAAGCTCATTTGGGGCACTTGGAGATGAAGTGGAAGCTTCATTTGAACTCTGATTCCTAGGAGTGGGAATAGGAGCTAAGACAGGTGCTTGACTAGTACTTGGGCTCTCTAAACTTGGATATAATGGCATTGGAGGCCTAGGAGCTAGCTTGCCAGCTTGAATCAGACAATTTTCAGCTCTAATGGCAATACTATAAGCAGCAGGGATAGTTGTGCCTCCCATAGATTGAACCAACATAGAAATATCAGAATTTAAAGCTTTAAGGTAGTATAGAAAAGCACCTTCTGCTGTTGGCCTGACTGCTACTGGAATTCTATCCCAAGATCTTTGAAATCTGAAGTTGAAGTCAGTTAGCTGCTCATTGGAAGCTCTCTTGATGGTTGTCAGCTGCTCCAAAAGAGACAAGTTGTCTCCCTTCTCTCCAAATTGATCATGAAGTGCAATACACAGCTGATTCCAGTTTGTGATAGAGCCAGCTCCAAGGCTCCTAAACCATTGCAATGCTTTCCCCTTGAATGAAGACGCCAGCAATTTGACAGCTACTTGCATCTCATTAATCTCATGGATTGCACAAATGTTAGCAATGTCCTTGACATGATCACCAGGAGTGGTCTGATTTTCTCCAGTAAAGTATGGAATGTTCTTCAATGCTGCAACTGGGATTGGATTTTGTGCATTGAGAGCAAGTGGGCTGCTGCCTGTGAAGTTGACATAGGGGTTCACTGGTTGCGCCATTCTGATTGGTCTTAAAACCCTTGTATATTGAAAGAAAGGCCTGTCAGGTGGAGGAGTTGAGAGAGTTCTGTTTGGTGGAGATGGAGACCTTTGAATCCTTCTTCCTCTTTGCCTTCTTCTTGGAGATAATTGCAGGTATTCAAACAGCACTTCTTCTTCTCCAACTCTTGACCTTGTGATTCTTCTCATAAGCTTTTAGGCCTGTACTGCTGAAACCAGTTGATTCTTCCCCTTGGAGTCGCCAGATATGCAAATAATAGCTCTTTTTAAGCAAGAAAATTGCAGCAGATGCACATCAACTTTGCTGCAATAAAAATGAGACCTCTGGTCCCACCGGGCGTGCCAAAACTGTTAGTGCAAAATCACAGCACCCCTGGATGCAGATCAGGCTTCTAGGTTGATCACTCTAGCATCCAGTGTGATTGCACAACATGGAAACCTCTCTCCAAGTGTGGGGACTTGTGAAACTGAGAGAGGAATCTCCAGATTAGAGGCTGGTTCCTCAAACTCCTCTGATTTAGATCTATATTTTGCAAAACTACAGAGGTTTAGATCCTAATCCTATTCTAACTTGCAAGGAGACAGGGGTAGAAGTGCAAAAATTGAAACTAACTAAAGATGGTGATGCACCAAAAGGAGTGGTGAAACATATTTTTCATGCAAATAGACACAGACCAAAGTTCATAACATAAGACATACACAGACTGATAATGTATAATCTATTATCTGAAATCAAGCAAATAATACAAACAGAGGATTGAAACCCATTCACAGAGCTTGCATTATCATTTCAATGTCAAAACACACATTACACCCTCAGAGAGGTAAAAGAAAACTGTTACAATCCTTGGAGAGGTCTGATCCTTCATCAATCACTTGCTGGAGGTGAAAGAAGAAGTCTGCTATGCCCAAAAAATGTTCCCCCCTGCTTGAAAATGAGCCAAATCTGGCTTTTTAACATTGCATGGGTCGAACCCAGGAGACAGAAAACGTACAAAGGCATGGGAGCCCATTCTTCTTGACTGCAGGTGTATTAAAACGGCATGGGGAACCTTACAAACCCATACCCTGTCACTTTGACCGGATTACAGGAGAATGCGACCCATTCTGCATTAAATCTGGTCGCTGGAATGTCATTTCTGGCCATGAACACGCGTCAGAGCCGTTTCTCGATTTTCTCCCTCCAGACTGCTCCAAAATGCAAGATTGACCCCGGAATCGTGTAGAGAATTTCATCAGCTTTCCGTTGATATAAAGAACGTGCAAATCCGAGCTCTGGATCGAAAGATATGGCGATCTGAAGATTTAGGGCACAAAACAGGCGAAAACGGATTTTGAAATATTTTCCCGCGCTCTGCCACCTGGATGACACGTGGCAGGCTCTGATTGGTCGCGTGATTCTCTCTCCTTCCTCTTCACGGGTTTCCTCTTGAATTTTGACCTTTGGGTGATTTTGAAACATTTTCCACCTTTTCCCGCTCCCCCGCCACTTGTATGACACGTGGCATGATCTGGTTGGAGGACAGGGCGCGGGGTCTTCCTTGTCTTTTAAACTTTGGGCCCAAGAATTGGCCAAATTTTCTAACTCCTCCCCGAACTCTGCACTTCCCTGCTCCATTGGACACGTGTCCAATTCCTATTGGCTCGGGCCAGTGCTTCAAACCTTCCCCTTTGACTTTTGGACTTTTCCCCTGTGACACGTGGCGTCTTCTGGCCTGGTTCTCGGGCCTGCCGGCTCTTTCGCGTCATTCGCGTCTTTTTGTCCCGGATGTCCCAAATGCTTAGTGCTCCTTGTGCTGATTTCGCGCGAACCGGCCGGTTCGGTTCGCGTCCATTTGTCCCACCTTTTGTCCCGAGCAGTTCGGCCGGTTTCGACTTTCTTCTTATTTCGAACCGGCGGTTCGCGCCTTTTTGTCCCGATTTGTCCCGAACTGTCCCTGTGCTAGCAGTTAGTCGATTTTCGGTCGAACCGGCATTTCGCGCCCGCCGCGTACTTTTGTCCCAGATGTCCCTGTTGCTATTTGGGCCGCCTGGAGGCTTTTCGGCCGATCCGCGCCTTTTTGTCCCACTTGTCCCAAAGGCGCCCCTAGGACTAGGACTTAGCCAATTTTCACGATTTTTCCTGGATCAACCTACTTGCCTTCTGCAACCTTTTTTCGCATTTTCTCAGAGCTTGTTCCTTCTTATTTGGCCAGGGGAGTTAAAAAATATCTGAGGAACCTCAGAAACATGATGTTTGCTCTGAATTAACCAATGTGCCTGGGACTTGGATATTCTGATGCATGTTATCAAATTTAAAATGAGGAAGATACGGTCTGCTGAAGTTCATCTCCAACTTGCAAAAATAAAGCACAAGTTTTCACAGCGCTAATGTGGCGGAATTGGAATGCACCAAGTGGGAGAGTGTGAATGCAACAAGTGGCAAAATCTGTCCAAGTAAAAGAATGATTTTAGCCTTCGATCTTCAACGGTCAAGGTGGGAACCACATAGAATGCCAGATGGGGGCCCAGCAGCTAGTGGGGTCCACTTTTTGTATGGAGGGGGACCCTGCCGCCATTCTTCACTATGCATTGCATGTGATTTTGCTTATTAACCTCATCGAGGTTCACATTATGGTGCATGTGGGACTAAGTCCCCAATTGTTCTCAAATTTCTCCAAGGAGCTCATCGAGCTAGAACCGAGCTAAGAGTTGAGTTGCACACCGAGCTGAGGGGCGAGCCACGTCATACTTGTCAGGTAACATTACCAACTCATCACAATTTATGATGCCAGTGAAACTTGCAGGAAACCGCGGGGATCATGCACAAAGGCTGAGCCAAGTTAGGCAGATAAACATTCCATCTACCTCACCAAGGATCAAGCCAACAACTCACCAATGCCTCGGAGGACCGTCTTACAGGCCAAGCCGGGAGGGCTTGCCTATAATCCAACTCACCAGGCCAGTTGGCCATAGCAACCACCGCCAAGATCAAGCCTACAAACTGAGTCAAGCAGCGAGCAAGCCAAGCTCGAGGTCATTTCAATGGAATCCAACAAAAACAAACACTAACGTGACCGAAGTCGCGTTTCAAGCTTATCCGCCAAGGCTATATTGAAAAGCCTTATCTCAACTCCCGCGTGGCCAATGTGGGATTGATGTCCCTATATAGAAATGCAAGCAGTAAGGAGGGGATTCAACACCCTTACCACCCGGCCCAAAAATATAAGGCCTAACCGTTGGACCACCAAGCTCCGAAATGATATAATGGGAGCTCGGTACTATATGAAGGGTAATGTTAAAAGGACGGTGTTAAGTCCTAAGCCAATTTATGAAGAATTGGTCCTTTTTAATAAAGGAGGTTTGTTTTGTAATTTTTCTACAGGGATGAAGTAGCAAGGACAAAACAAAGACATATTTGCCCAAGTTGGAGAAAGAAAACTACTTCAGGAAGAGAGAGAAAACCCATTTTGGAGAAACAAGAGCAGGTACTCATCCGGTTTTTGTAGGAAGCGTTATTGCAAACTTTTTAGAGGCTGAGACAGAAGTGTGTGCAGGTCCTATTGCCCGATAATGGAGATTTGATGAAAGATTATGTCATTTATTTTGTATCGGATCGGATCGGTTCGTTGTTTTGCAAACCCAGAGATGTAGTCCCTCACGAACAAACTCCATTACCAATTTGTGGGGTTATGTCTCTGATTTTCCTTCATTGTTGTTGTTTTTAATCAGTTATGATATGATTTTAAGTTTATAAGCCAATTTTAATGAATTGCACGTTTTACAGAACATTGGGAAATGAATGTAATATTGCGGAATTGGGTGTATGGATTAAAATTGATGGTCACACTTCAGTTTCAAAGTATTTAAGTGCCAAATTTAACGTGGTACGTTAAATTGAGAAATTTTAATAATAAGTATCCCTCAAAACATTTAGTTGAGACAGTTGCATTTACATCATTTTCGGATCATTTTAGATCAACATGACTCGGTCAAAAGGTTTTGCAGTTGAAAGTCGAGAACAATAAGTGTGCAAGTTAGTAAAATCGTTATATGGTTTGAAACAAGCACCAAGAGCATGGTATGAAAAACTCATTAAGCACCTCTTTAGCATGAACTTCAAACATTTTGAATTTGAAGATGCAAATCTTTTTGTCAAGATAATTGACAAAACGTTTGTATATATAGTTGTATGTGTGGATGATTTGCTCATAACAGGAAATAATGAAAGGTACACTGTAAAAATCAAAGCAAAACTGATCAAAGCTTTTGAAATGATAGATTTAGGTCATCTTCATTACTATTTGGGTATTGAAGTGATTCAAAAATCCTATATTTTCATCATACAACAGAAATATAATGGTGAAATTCCGAGCAAATTTGGAATGACAGACTGTAAACCACTCAACAAGCCCATGGAACAAAATCTGAAGTTGACATCACATAATACTACAAAGTTTGAAGACGCAACTAAGTATGAACAGCTCATTGGAAGTTTGATCTATGTAACCACAACTAGCCCATACATTTCTTTTGTTGTTGGAGATCTATGCCTTGGAGATAGTATTGAGAGGTTGTTGACATACTTGTAGCTTGGTTGATATCTTGGTCTATGCTTGGCATTGGAAAGAGCATTGTTGTTTTGAACTTAAAACAAACTCCTAGTCATGGAGAGGTAGGAGCTTAGATATTGAACTGATCTTCTTTCCCTTTTATGCTTATACAAATATTAATTGTTGTGAATGTGTTTTGGAATGTTTGTTGGGTTGTTGGGTAGATGGCCTAGGAATGGTGTAGTAGGATAAGACTATGGGGTTTTATTCTTGTGTGGATGACATAAGTGTTATGGGGGAGGTATAAGTGTGGAGGGAGTTGGGATTTGAGTTCCACCTTGCATAAATAAATAGATTACATTTCTTTTACTCGTTATGGGGTGCCATAAGAGGTTGGGGAGGCATAAGAAAATGTGAGGAATAAGGGGTACTTGGGGGAGGCATAAGGGCATGTCAGGGTTTTGATATACTATATTTTGGCATGATTTGTAATCAGGTGGTGGTACCCATTTCCCCCTTTAGGAGGCATAAGTAGCATTCCCTATAGTTTCTTGCTCCTTTCGCTTACATGATGAAGCTTGAGTTTTGTTTATTATGTCTTTTATCTATGATTGTAAACTAACATTTTGTTTTGGACTGTGTTTTTAAATGTGAAATATTTGCATGTGTGTGGTGTGGAAAGCCGGTTGTTACCTATGAGTTGAGACACATTTCTTATTGCATTGTGGTTGGGTCTCAAGGGCCCAATGTATAAGGATGGCTTCTCCTTTTCATTGGATGTCTTGGTTTTGTGGAGAGCGTTTCCTTTCCCCTAATTTTGTTGTGATCAAATTGGAGAATGATGGATCTACATATTGTTTTTCTGTAGCAAAGGAAAAAGATCACTTTCACTATCCTTGTTTAGATTATTCCTTATAGTAACCTTTTCCCACTTGAATTGGATGACCTTTTATATTATTGTGATGAAAAGATGTTTGTATTGGCTATGAAAGTTGTAATTCGAAATGTGAAAGAGATGTACTTTGTTTTCTGTTTTTGAATAAATGAGAAGGAAATTGTATTCTGTATATTAAAATTGAGGAATGAAAAAAGAAAGTTGTAAAGAAAACATTTTTGAATTAATGGAAGGTGTTTATCTTGTTCAAATAATTTGGTGTTCATTGGGAATCTCTATTTGAAATATAATATGAAATCTCTATTTTTAAAATTGAAAAGTAAATACTCATGAAGAAATGTTATATTACTCTGTTCATTTGAAATGTATGATTTAAAGTTAGAGCTGTATGTTGGCCTTGAATATTTGTATTGAAAATAATACTTAATATGTTAGATTAATTTTATAATGAATTCAGATATTAAATCTTGGTAAAAGGAATATAGAATTCGTTTAAGTTCAAGTATAAACTCCATCTTTTTTTATTAAATACTTGTAACTATTAATCAAACAATGTACAAAATGACCCTGCAAAATATGAAGGAGTTTGAGAACAATAATACAATATAAGCAAGATCAAAATGATCCCAAACATACTAAAACACTTAAGAAGTTTTCAATAACCTTTGCAAAACCGGGCTCAGACAGTTCCACAGTCATTTTGCTATCAAAATGGGTGTTTTAAAATTAAAAAAAAACCTAACGAGTTATACCTTGCAATCAATACTAACATTCCCCAAGATAAATCCTCCATGTTTGGTTCACATGTTGAGAATGGAAGAATGTCGAATTTGAACAAAAAAAATATAAACTAAAAAGACCAGTTCAAATTTTAAGCCTAGATAACGTTTTCTTAAAATTGACCCTTCAAAGTTTATCAAAATTAACATTTTAGGCTTCCTATGAAAAGAGGACTCTGAGAGCTTTCCAAAAATTCCTCGTTCACCAAAAATCGAGTTTCCAGTCAAAAGTTATGACCTTCTAAAGTTTTTACATCGTTTGGCTTCAAACATAATCTAACTGTCAAATTTAAATGAATAAACTATTCCTGGGCGGACTACGGGCTAAAAATTTCCTTTTTTTTTCACAAAAAAGTGCAAATTCATGAAGCTTCCTGCCTCTCCGCTAACCCGCAAGCTTTCATTTTGTCTAAAAATGATCTAAGTTCAAAAAACAAATTTGGCAATTTTTTCTAATTTTCTCCGCCGACCCGTAGCCAATTAGGTGCTGCCACATGGCTTCACAAGGAAAAAATGGAGGTGTAGGATCATTTAAAACCTTCACACCTTTGAAAATAAATTTGGAATTTTTTTTAAGTTTCCTCCATGGTCCCGCTGGCCCGCAACCAGTCGGGTGATGCCATCTGGATTCACGAGGCGAAGACGGAGGAGCGGATCCTTTTACACCTTAGAGCTTGGGAAAATATTTGGAAAAACATTTCTAAGTTCTCGCACCAGCCCACCGACCTGCCTTCCTATTGATTCGAAGTTTTTTAATGTGTGTACCCTTACGGGCTTAGCTGCGTAGAGACAAATTGCGCTTTTGTCCAAAAAAGGGGAAAATTAGTAAGTTCTTCCCCGCTCCGCCGGCCCGCATGTGGGAAAAATTTTCTTTCCCACTCTGCCGGTCCACTTTTCTCCTTCAGGTGAAATTTCTCTCTGAAGTCCGTAGGCCTAAGTTGGGGAAAAGTTTCCTCCCAAGGCCCGTCGGCCCATAACTTGACTTTTATAGGGAGTTAGAAGGACTTCTTTATATCAATGGAAAGGGGAATAAATTTACTATCTAATGGAATGGTATTTGGGAATTTTTGAGTATGGGAAATATGTGTAAAATTAGTTTAAATATTATAAGCCAGTATATGAGTGAGTAAGTGGAGGTTTACTTTTTTAGTTTTCCATGTGTGCTTTTTTTAAGCATGAGTTGACCATTCTGGGGCCACCTTATGGGGAAAGGGAATGTTTTTCCTAACCCCTTGTGATGAGATCCTTTTTTTATTGTTTTGGCCCCTGTAATCTCTCTAAGTGTAATTAAGAAATATTTACCATTAATGTTTATTTAATCTGATTATTAAATTAACACCTAAATGATATTCAAACTATATTTGGCTAATTATACTCCCTAATTATAATGTGGAGTTTTATATGTTGTTCCAATTGAAAACATTATCTTCTTAAGATGATTGACCCTTTTGTACTTCTTTGTGTCAACTGTTGCTTCGAGGCTTGTG